>CM075486.1:9585000-9915000 GCA_037950665.1 Hypophthalmichthys nobilis
ATATTTTAAAATATATTCAAATAGAAAACTATAGAAGCTTGTTTCCGCCATTAAATAAAAAATAAAAAAGGTAATTGCGACTTCTTATCTCACAATTCTGACTTTTCTTCTCATAACTGCGAGACATAAATGCACAATTGCAATTGAGTTGCGTTATATAAAGTCAGAATTGCAAGTTATAAAGTCAGAATTGCGTGATATAAAGTCAGAATTGCAAGTTAAAAACAATAAAAAATAAAAAAGGTAATTGCGACTTTTTATGTCACAATTCTGACTTTTCTTCTCATAATTGCGAGATATAAACGCACAATTGCGAGTTGTAAAGTCAGAATTGAGTTATAAAGTCAGAATTGCGAGTTATAAAGTCAAAATTGCATGATATAAAGTCAGAATTGCGAGTTATAAAGTCAGAATTGCGAGTTATAAAGTCAGAATTGCATGATATAAAGTCAGAATTGCGAGTTAGAAAGTCACAATTACATGATATAAAGTCAGAATTGCGAGTTAGAAAGTCAGAATTGCATGATATAAAGTCAGAATTCCATGATATAAAGTCAGAATTGCGAGCTATAAAGTCAGAATTGCAAGTTAAAAACAATAAAAAATAAAAAAGTAATTGCGACTTTTTATGTCACAATTCTGACTTTTCTTCTCATAATTGCGAGATATAAACGCACAATTGCGAGTTGTAAAGTCAGAATTGAGTTATAAAGTCAGAATTGCGAGTTATAAAGTCAAAATTGCATGATATAAAGTCAGAATTGCGAGTTATAAAGTCAGAATTGCATGATATAAAGTCAGAATTGCGAGTTAGAAAGTCACAATTACATGATATAAAGTCAGAATTGCGAGTTAGAAAGTCAGAATTGCATGATATAAAGTCAGAATTCCATGATATAAAGTCAGAATTCCATGATATAAAGTCAGAATTGCGAGTTAGAAAGTCACAATTACATGATATAAAGTCAGAATTGCGAGTTAGAAAGTCAGAATTGTGAGATATAGTCAGAATTGCATGATTTAAAGTCAGAATTGCGAGTTAGAAAGTCAGAATTACATGATATAAAGTCAGAATTGCGAGTTATAAAGTCAGAATTGCATGATATAAAGTCAGAATTGCGAGCTATAAAGTCAGAATTGCGAGTTAGAAAGTCACAATTACATGATATAAAGTCAGAATTGCATGATATAAAGTCAGAATTGCGAGTTATAAAGTCAGAATTGCATGATACAGTCAGAATTGCGAGTTATAAAGTCAGAATTGCATGATATAGTCAGAATTGCAAGTTATAAAGTCAGAATTGCAAGTAAGAATTGCATGATAGAAAGTCAGAATTGCGAGTTATAAAGTCAGAATTGCGAGTTATAAAGTCAGATCTGCGAGCTATAAAGTCAGAATTGCTTGATATAAAGTCAGAATTGCGAGTTATAAAGTCAGAATTGCATGATATAAAGTCAGAATTGCGAATTATAAAGTCAGAATTGCTTGATATAAAGTCAAAATTGCGAGTTATAAAGTCAGAATTGCATGACAAAGTCAGAATTGCATGATATAAAGTCAGAATTGCATGGTATAAAGTCAGAATTGCGAGTTAGAAAGTCAGAATTACATGATATAAAGTCAGAATTGCGAGTTAGAAAGTCAGAATTGCATGATATAAAGTCAGAATTGTGAGTTATAAAGTCAGAATTGCATGATATAAAGTCAGAATTGCATGATATACTCAGAATTGCATGACAAAGTCAGAATTGCGAGTTATAAAGTCAGAATTGCATGATATAAAGTCAGAATTGCGAGTTATAAAGTCAGAATTGCATGACAAAGTCAGAATTGCGAGTTATAAAGTCAGATCTGCGAGCTATAAAGTCAGAATTGCAAGTTATAGTCAATATTGCGAGCTATAAAGTCAGAATTGCTTGATATAAAGTCAGAATTGTGAGTTATAAAGTCATTCCCTAATAACTGTTCTACTCTCTCTCTCTCCATAATTTCTAGTCCTCTTACTATTTTCTTTACCAATAAAGAAACACAGCTTTTGCATAAATGATTCTGTTTACGAATCACTGAAGTTACAAGACTATAACAGACACTTTCACAGAAAAAATTTCACAAAATATTGCTGTATGTTTAGATTACACATTAAAAACTCAGATAATTGTGTAATCTACTTAAAAAAAAAATGGGACATATATTCTTTAGAATTATTCTCTTATGAAACTACTCCTCCTTACAGGGCCTTTGAGTGGGAAGCCAAATTCCCTACATGAGCCGCATCCATGTCGCAAGCTGAGGACAGTCACTGCTCAATCTTATTATGGCAGCCGCCTGAACTGAAAGCATTAGGCATTTGTGATTTGATACTCCACCCAATCCGCGCCCTGCATCTGTCTGTTTATCCGCTCCATTACGGTCAAGAGATCTACTGCATTCAGTTATCACCCGCCTGCTCTCCCGGCCCATATGTCTTAGTTTACTCTGTTCACTGATCTGTCCATCAGCCCATTCATCTCCCTCAATCCCTCCTTCCATTAATCTCGCCGACCGGTCGCTGTCCTGCACTCCTTCACTGCTCTCTCTCCGCTCCCATCCGTCTCCCCCCTCCATCTGTCTATCAGGACTTTGTAAAGGCCAGAGAAGACAGAGAGATATAGGGTGACTTATGCTTCTGTCATCTCTCACATTTCTCTCTTTAGTGCGCACTCATCTGCACGCTGAGCCGAGATTTTCCAACATAGCATGAATGGGGATCTCCATTCTGATTTACAATAGGCTCTTGTGAGAAATGAAAATGTCCAGGCAAATAGCAGCTAAGCAAATGTCGTTTCACAACGTGTTTATTGAGAATAATCTCAGCAGAGATTAGATCAACAATTGCAGATGTATAGTAGGCGTGTAACAGTACACAAACATAGCGGTTCGGTACGTACCTCAGTATTGAAGTCACAGTTTGGTACGGCGGGGGGGGGCTAAACATAAAATTGCTTTTTTTTTTTCTTCTTTTTTATTAAACAGTGAATATAGTGCATATATTTAGTGAAATGCTCCCCTCTAGAGTTCATTTGTGTGTTCATTCAAGTGAACTAACATGCTGTGGACACTAAATGACTTGCCTGAGGTAAATGTAATGCTACGTGAAAAATTATTCTCCAAGCTGTTTTATTGATGTCTTTCCGCGGTTGAAATACTAGTGGAAACATATCCTCTTCTGCTCTTTTTCCTGTTGTGGCGGTTAGCAAACAGCGTTGCATTACACGCGCGCCCCCTTCTGGAGTGTGGATCACCTGTGACTGACTATATTCGTCATCTGATTGTATGCACCGAATCGTGACGTCTGTACCGTGACGGTTCGGGACGAATGGATGTAGCATTACACCCCTAATGTATAGTTATGAGAGACAGTGTTTGTATACTATATACTGCACACTTTTCAATTGTCAAGATTGTATTATGAAAATATAAAATGCATGTTATTTATTAGGAAATGCAAACCAGTTATGAACTGACTGAATAGTTTTTAAAATATTTATGATTCTATTCTAAACTAATGACTCTTATGAGACTCTTAGTGAATCAAAAACATACACTGTAGTCTGAATCCCCGACAAATGACATTCAGCTTGACCAGTGTACTCTGATTCCTGAATTAATTACTTTTATGAGCTATTTCTTCCTAGTTTCTCAAAAACTTACAGTGCGACCAGTGTAGTCTGAATCCCATTCAAATTATTCTTTTAAGCCTTTTCTTTATAGTCAATAAAAAACATACAGCGTGGCCAGTGTAGTCTGATTCCTGAACGAATGAATCTTGTCAGTCGATTCTTTTTAGTGAATCAAAACATACAGTGTGACCACAGTAATCCGAATCCATTTACATTTACATTTATGCATTTGGCAGACGCTTTTATCCAAAGCGAATTACATTGCATTATACTATACATTTTTTTTTTTTGTATCTGAGTATGTGCAATCCCTGGGATCGAACCCACGACTTTGGCATTGCTAGTGCCATGCTCTAACCACTGAGCTACAGGAAAGCATACAAATGATAAATGATGAATCCCAGACAAATGACATACAGCTTGAGTCTGATTCTGTACGAATGACTATAAGCTTTTTTCCAATTCCCAAACAGATTACTATTATGAACTATGAATAAATGACTCTTATGAGCCGGTTCTTATTTTACTAAATCTACACATACAGTGTGATCACAGTAACCTGAATTCCTAATAAATTACATTGAGCTCGACTAATGTAGTCTGATTCCTGTATGAATGACTCTTTTTAGCCATTTCCTCATAGTGAATCAAAACAGCATGATCAGTGTAGTCCAAATCTGAATCCCTTTTACAGTAAGTGCCCATGTTTGATATGTGCTAACTACTAGATGGTAAATCCTCATTCTGAGCCCAGAGCGGCTTCTAAAGAGATCCCAAACTCCTTCTAATACTCACATTGTAGAAGCTTAGTATCGATGAGCAGTTCCAGAGTCAGTAAAACCACCACCAAGATGACACAGGCCACCAGGAAACAGTTGAAGCCAGCACTCAGCAAACACACCTGCCAGAGCGCTGCTCTCCTCCCGCAGCATGGCTTCAGCCAGTTAGACCTGTAGATAAAATACAGTGACAGAGACAGAAAGAGAGAGAAAGAGAAGAAAAGAGAACCATTTTTAAACTACAAAACCACAAACATGAGACAGCTGAAGAGTACTTTCACATATATTTGCCAACAACACAGAAGGCAGGTATGAAAACCCAAGTTTAATTCTACATACAAGTTTACTTCTATTTCTACTCGTATGTAAAAGTAGAAGTAAACTTATGTAGAAGCAAGCCTGTATGTAGAAGTAAACTTGTATGTATGGGTAGACTTAGCAAACTTGTATGTTCAAACAGAACCAAACTTGTATGTTTATTTACTTTTACACACAAGTTTGCTTTTATTTGTACATGGGTCAATGACGTGACGGGTCATTTTTTTTGTCCAAAGGCCTTAATAATAATAAAAAACAAAGATATGACTTCCAGAGTATGTAATGTAGTACAACTAGATCTCTTTTATTGAATCCAAAAGGTTTTAATTATATTTTGCTACTTGCTATTTTAAAGATTTTGAAGTGTCAAAAAGTCATTTGGTTTAACCGTTCAAAAAATATCTTAAAATGTAATAAATGTATATATTTTTTATTCTGGCATGATTTTATAACATCATATATCAACATAGTGCAAAATGGTGTTAAAATTATCTGTAGAAGTCGTTGCTTTTTTATGAGAAAGAATGTCCGGAAAAATGAATTTCTTTGATGTCATTCGGAGTAACCAATATAAAGAGACCATTTTGGATCAAGTCATGCGGTCAACATCATGTGACAAGATGTGACATCATTCAGACACCTGCAAAGGACCACATGGTCGTGAAGCAAAGTAACTAACTCTCTCTGAACTATTTGAAAAATTCATGTTTTCACTTGTTCATACGCATGTCCCAAAACATCAGGTCATTCGGTACAACCGCTATAAAACATGGAAAATGTTGTAATATTTCAAAAACTAAACTAAATATAAAATGTTTGATTGTCCTTTTGCTAGCTAGCTAGCTAGATATCAGCCTGTTAGCATTGTTTGAAAATATCGTCATTTGGTATAATCAAGTGTCATTCGGTAAAACTGATATTTTGGTTAAACCGAATTACTTTTTTGGTGACAAATTTTGTCCAGCTTGTAAAAGAAGTAAAGATAGAAATAAATTTGTATGTAAAAGTGAACTTGTATGAATGTGTAGAAGCAAACTTGTATGTAAAAGCAGATCATGTAAACTTGTACACATTCTTATAAGTTTACATCTACATACAAGTAAACTTGTGTACAAACAGAAGCAAGCTTGTAAGTTAAAGTAGAATTAAACAACAGTAGAAATATATAAAAGTATATTTCTACTCGTATGTAAAAGTAGAACTAATCTTATGTACAAGTAGAAGCAAGCTTGAATGTAGAAGTAAACTTGTACGTACGGGTAGACGTAGTAAACTTCTATGTACAAACACAAGCAAACTTGTATGTTCATCTATATTTACATACAAGTTTACGTCTACTTTTACAAGCAAGCAGAAGTAAACATGTATGAACATGTACAGTAGAAGTAGAAACAATGTGTAGAAGTAAACTTGTAAAAGCAGATGTAAACTTGTACACATTCTTACAAGTAAACTTATGTAGAAGCAACTTGTTTGAAAAAATATAAGTAAACATAAAAGTAGGCGAAAAATTATGTACAAGTAGAGGCAAACTTATATGTAGAAGTAGACTTATTTCTACTTTTACATACAAGTTACCTTTATTTGTACATAAATATGTACTTGTATGTAGATGTAACATCAGATTACAGTTTACTTCTACACATTCGTACAAGTTTACTTTTACATACAAGTTTATTTCTATTTCTACATGTATGTACAAGTTTACTTTTACAATAAAATTTACTTTTGCAAATCTACGTACAAGTTAGCATCTATTGTTCTTAAATCGTGCTAATAACTACAATAACCCTAAACTCATTAAATAAGAGATTTGGTATTATCATGAGAGCAAATAATATATTTTTGAGCATCTGTCAGTCTGTTCCTCACATATAGCCATCATATGACTTCAGGAGACTTGGAAAACATCACTATGAGTCGTATGGACTACTTTAATGGCACCTTTTTTTTTGTCATTTTTAAGCTTGACATCCTCAGGCCCCACTCACTTTCATTTTATGTAAAGGAGCTGCCAAAAAATCACTTGATTAGTTGCAATTGCTTATAGCCTTCAGTTTAATTGTGTTTTTCAAATTTTGTTAGGCAGTAAACCTTTCAGTGGATGCTCTTACGAGTGTGACTCACTTTGATTAATCACATTTTCTCACTATCTCTCTTTTCCTCGCTCCTCTAAAAGCAGACTAATTGAATTGCCCTGTTGAGGGGTCTTATTCCCTCCTGCTTTTTCTGTATTCCTCTCACTCTCCCTTCCTGACTCTCACATCATCTACTGCTATTCCACTGCCACGAGCTGATCTCAGATCTGGGTGTGACCTCAAAGGTGGACTCATCAATTTATCATCAAGAACAACATCAATGCTATCTATCCGTTCTATAAGGAACCAGGAGTGTTTGGAATAGCATACTACCATACTACTCCTACAAGGACTTCAATATGTAAAGACCTACTAAGTTCAGTATACAACAAGCGTTCACCAAGGTGGTCTATAATCCCAGCTGAATGCTATTCAGCATCCATTCATCTCAAAGGCACTACTGTAATTTAATGAGGTACTTGAGAGTTTTGTGTAGCCTGCGAAAAAGATTGTGAATGGCCATCATACAGGTGCTGGTCATATAATTGGAACAAGCAGGTAGAACATTTCTTGCTGCATACCATTTCACTATTTTTAAAAAAATAGTAGGCAGTATACAGTAGTGTTGTCAAAAGTACCGACTTCGATACCAAGCTGGTACTGAAATATTAAAAATCTGACGCTTTGAGCACTGTTGAGCGGATTTGTAAACACTTCTGATTGGCCACTGTGTTCACGTGCTCAACAGATACGTCTGTGATCGGCTACAATGATCAATGCATAGGAGCGTTTGAAAGCACACCGAAGTGTTTGAATTCAAAAGCATTTTGAAAGCGGGAGCTGGAGCGTTTACCTGCTTTTGCCTGCCTCTTGTATCTGTGTAAGCGCTCAGTGAAGAGCGTCACTGATGTCTATTAACAACATGTTTTTGAAGCGTTAATCTTTGTAGCCAATAACAGACATATCTGTTAAGTGCATGAACACAATGACCAATCAGAGATGTTTATAAATCCACTCAACAGCGCTCAAAGCATCAGATTTTTAACATTTCAGAACCAAATTGGTACCGAAGTCAGTACTTTTAAATGAAAATTGTCATTTATTACTCACCCTTATGTTGTTCTACATCTTCGTTCATCTTCGAAACACAAATTAAAGTGCCCCTATTATGGATTTTTGAAAATTACCTTTCATGTAGTGTGTAACATAGCTCTAAGTAAATGAAATCATCCTGCAAAGTTTTAAATCTGAAAATGCACCGTATATAAAGTTATTGTCTCTCAAAAGTCGACTCTGAGTCAATTAAACAAGTCATTTGTAAAAGGAATCCCAAGAAGTTTCGTTGTGACGTCACAACGAAACATTAGCATATTGCCCGCCCACTTATTGTGCATGCAGATGCCAGGGAAAATTCATTTTTTCAACAATACCACAGCAGTACAATCTTTTGTTGGGTTCCCGTCATTTTACTGACGACTGCTTTTTAAACCTCTGGGAGTTTAACGCAGGATTCACAAAACGGTTGGTCTTAAAATATGGATCAGTGCCCAGTTTATTTGGACAAGCTTGCTCCTCTGAATCTCAACCTGTAAGTATGATTAATAATTGATGTTTATATTTTCTAGCGATAGTTCAAAATTCGTAGTTTTGTATGTTATGTTGTGTAACGTACACCATAGTCTGTATGTTTCCTGCTAACTGGCTAATTCATGTGTCTGTAGTTCTGCTATTCAGATGTGGGTCCAATATTGTCTAAAAATGTGTTGATTAATGCAGCTTGTATTTCTTATTACTTGGAGTAATGATCAAGGATGGAGCACGACTTTTGTTTACAAAAGTAACATTAAGGGGCTATTTACACCTGGTCACTTCATGCGTTCTCTCCGATTGAATAGCTATCCGATCATGAAAAGACCAGGTCTAAATGCCCTCCGAAACGCAATCGAGACGAATATAAATCTGATCGCTCAAACCACTTCAGGAGGTGGTTTGGGATGCATTCCAGTCAACACTGAACAGGTCTAAATGCATCTGGTTGTTGAAACCACATATGTAAATTTAACTCCTCCCAAAAATACAAAAAAATAAAAGTGTGAGAGCATGTTATAGGCTAAATAACATGTTATAGCCAGACATGACAGTGCTACTGCATCACGCATCACCGCAGATGAGCAGCTGAGTATCTATTCAGCAAGACAACGCGCAAACTGCTGCAAATCAAACTGAAAGTAAGTGTAAACAGGCCCTAAGATTGAACCACTGTACTCACATGAACTGTTTTAAATACGTCTTTAGTAGCTTTCTAGGCATTGAAAGTGTTAATTATCTTGCTGTCAATGCAGGCCTCACTGAGCCATCAGATTTCATCAAAAATATCTTAATTTGTATTCTGAAGATGAATGAAGGTCTTACGGGTGTGGAACTACATGAGGGTGAGTAATTAATGACAGAATTTTCATTTTTGGGTGAACTAACCTTTTAACAACACTAGTATACAGTTGAAGTATGCTAGTATTCCATTCCAAACATCTCCCAGGTTTTTGCCGCTGTGAGTCAAAAACGTAAATCAAGAAATCTGTTAAAATTCAATACTATTTTGGCACCAGTTACGCTCTCTTTTATCACTCTCTTTTTTTGCTGAAATGTTGGAACTTGAGCATTTGCGCACTATTTTCCAGACTGAGCTCCAAGCCCATACTGTGCGTCCTGGGCTCCTTCTCTTGGGAGCGGATTCTGATCTTGGCAGCATAGGAAAGACCGATCAGTGTGGCCAGACTGACCTCATCCTGTGGCTCTCTGAGTTGCATCCATAGACACACACACACACACACCATCTGGAGAGTACAGACTCCACTTATCAGACGCAGCCAAAAAGATGATTGCTTAACAGCATGGCCGTGCCTTCATTTGATCAGATGGACTATATTTGCATGCTTTGGGCTTCGCCCTTGTGCGGTTCGAGCAGGAAGGGCAGATCAGACATGGAATCTGTGTGCTTGGCTGAGCACTGGTGTCTAATAATACAACCGTAGCACTCTGTAACTTTACGCCCTCCTAAAAGTGCAAACTCCAAGTCCCCTGATGGCTCGACAACACTGAGCTCTAATCAGCACACATTGCACTTCATTATAATTTGATAACATTTTATGTTGAGATTACACATTGTGGTACAGGTTGATCCCTAACATTGTGACATTTTTTGCACAATTCATTAAAATTTCTATTTTACACATACTACATGCAAATATAAATAAGTACAATAACAATATCATTGTTAATAAATTTGTAGATTTTCTCAAGATAAAGTTAGTGATGCTTGCCTGTGTAAAACATCACAAGCAATTGGTTGGTTGCTACGGCACTGCCAGGGAGGTCTGGATGGTTGCTAAGGTGTTGCTAGGTGACTGCTAGGGTGTTCTGGATGGCATTGCTAAGGCTGGTTGCCAAGGTGTTGCTAGCAGGCCACTAGGGTGTTCTGGGTGGTTGCCAGGGCATTGCTAGGCAATTTCTAAAGTGCTCTGAGCGGTTACTAAGCGGTTGGTATTTGCTTGGATGTGGCTATGGTATTCTAGGTGGTTGCTAGGGCATAACTAGCTGGTTGTTACATTGATACATTTATATTTAGCCATTTTAACAGACATTTATATGCTACATCACAAGTAAATGGTTGGTTGCTAGGGCACTGCCAGGGATGGTTGCTAAGGTGTTTCTAGGTGACTGCTAGGGTGTTCTGGATGGCATTGCTATTGATGGTTGACAAGGTGTTGCTAGCAGGCCATTGGGTCGGTTGCCAGGGCATTGCTAGGCAATTTCTAAAGTGCTCTGAGCGGTCACTAAGGGGTTGGTATTTGCTTGGGTGTGGCTATGGTATTCTGGGTTGTTGCTAGGGCATAACAAGGTGGTTGTTACATTGATACATTTATATTTAACCATTTTAACAGACATTTTTATGCTACAACACAAGCAAATGGTTGGTTGCTAGGGCACTGCTAGGGTGTTCTGGATGGTTGCCAAGGAATTGCTAAGTTGCTGCTAGGTAGATTTTTACTAGTCTTTTTTCTATTCCCTTCTTGTCAGTGACCACCCTGAGCTTATGATCCGATGGCTGATGAACCAAAAATAAGTTAACTATTAAAAAGAAGGTAACACTTCGATAATCCACTGTTTTCGATAGTCCACTTTATTAATTCTACTAACTATAAGTACAGTAACTTTTCAATTACATGTCAGCTAGAAGTCAGAGTATTATTAGACAGTTTGCTTAATATCTGCTAACACTTTATTTTGATGGTCCTCCAACAGATATTCTACTGACTATAAGTAACTTTGCAACTACATGTAAACTTATTCTGCTAACCCGAACCCTAACAGTCTACTAGTACTTTAATGAGAGTTAGTTGACATGTAGTTGCTTATAGTTACTTATAGCTAGTAGACTTCCTAAAACTGAAATTGAACAAACACCTGAAACAAGGTTACATGGGTCAAAAACAACGAAAACAAAAATTTTTTTTTTTTGAGCATTTTGGCAGGGCAGGTAAAAATCTGAACCGGTCTGACTGGGCCAGTAAGATAATAACTCTTAGTGTTGAGCCCTGATATATTTAAGGCACAGCTAAATGAATTACAATGGGTTTATGTGAAGATTGTTCACTTAAAAATTGTTACATTTTTTTAAAGCCTATTAAAATGTTAAAAATGATAACTTTCAATTATACTGTTGTGTTGAATGGCTATAATTAATGGCTAAAATTAAGAAAAAAAATTCATGTAATAGAGACATCAGTATCAGTATTGGTATCGGTGATACTGGCTTTCATTTCACTTGGAGATTCAATGTGAAAGTATTTAACGCAAAAATATATTAAAACGTTAATGTTAGGTGTGATTAATCACGATTAACAGAAAAATGTGTGATTAATTAATCGATTTTTTAAATTGATTGACAGCACTAATAAAATCATGTTTTCTTGATAGTGCAAGTAATGTTTATATATTTAACTTGAAAAATGTATCAATATTAAGTGTAACTGAAACATGAATTTACATGACAGCGAGGACTTTGCCTCCTCATTTCAGAACACCACCGCATGCCACAAAATTGTATCAAGGATGTCAAATTAACATAGCTGGACACTGTTCTCGCCCATTTCTAAAAGTGGTCAATCTCCTTGAACATCAGTATCATTGTGCAGTGAAATTAAATTTGGTGTTGCAGTTTTGGCTTCAGCTGCATTAGTGTACTAGCCAGCAGTCTGGAAGGGCAGTGTAAACAAAGTGCGAGACCGTCGGGACCAGGAGCGCTGGTGAAACATGGCAATGGCTGGAGGTTGTTATTTTATGCTGAGCGAGCAGCAGCTAGTCAGACTCAAACCCGACCTGTATTAGAGAAATGGATGAACGAGTCCAAGGTGGGAAAGTTCAACCCAAACTTCAGCACAAAAAGCTGCTGTGTATGAAGGACATTGGCGGTCTCCAGTTCCAGAGTGGAGCTATGGAGCGTGACTGGATCTCTTTCACCTTCCCTCCACCTAATCCTGCCGAGGTCACAGTGGAGCCTGATCATGGGTCATATGAGAATGGGACATGCCCTTGCTGGCTCAGGCCACAGAGGTGTCAGTCAAACTAGAGGTGAGGGCTAAACATTAGGGCATGTGTAGGCAGGTCAATGACATAGAGGGGAGGAAAAAAAAAAAAAAAAAATAGTGATGGACTGAAATTGTCAATCAAATATATTCAGCTGAAACAGCAAAAAAAAAAAAAAAGATTTTTTGTTTCGGGCAAAATAGTTTTGGAGGGCCAAAAATCATTAACTGAAACTGACGTTTAAAGTATTCACATTCAACTGAAAATTACCCCAAGTTTTACTCACCCTCAAGCCATCCTAGGTGTATACGACTTTCTTCTTTCTGATGAACACAATCTGAGTTATATTAATAAATATCCTGACGCATCTGAGCTTTGTAATGGCAGTGAACGGGACCAACGAGTATAAAGCTGAAGAAAGTGCCTCCAACGTACTCCACACGGCTCCGGGGGGGTTAATAAAGGCCTTCTGAAGCTTTTGTGTAAAAAAAAAAAAAAATCCATATTTAACAAGTTATGAAGTAAAATATCTAGCTTCAGCTAGAAGCCCTATCAACGGAACATGAGAAAATTATGAAATTTGGCACAATTGTAGAGATGATCAGGAATAGTAATTGGACCAATTTTGGAGTCTCTAGGACCAACTCTATAGCGCCACCACCAGTTAAAAAATTCACTTTTCTAAAGGTTATAACTTTTGAACCATTTGTTCTAGAACATTTAGTACATCTGATTCCTCTCTTCATGCTGATCACAATCAATGTCTTACATTAAGACTCCACCCCTTACAGTAGTGGCCATTTTTAAAAAAAGTACAGTATTCCATTTTCACTACTCCTCCTTTTGATATTCGCTACCGTTCCAGAGATATTCGTCTCCGAATGTGACCTTGCTTGTGTGTGTTGTCTTATGCTAGTTAGCTTAGCATGCTAATTGTAAAAGTTGCTTCTGTTCCAGACATTGAGCCTTTCTGAGAATGATCTAATCTGAACTTATTAAAAAATATATAACATGCGGTTTCTACAAAAATTCTTCATTTTGAGCTGATTCTCAGTTCAACTATAGAAGTTTGGCATCTGGGTAAACACACGTCTTCCCAGTGGCACAACAAGATGAGTGACAGGCGCCTGACCCCGAGACTGTGGGTTCGAGTCCCATATGGGACAACTTTATAAAATTGTGTGTAATGTTGTGTCATTTCAATTCCTTTATTATCCCAAACCGTATTGTTCTAGTATTTCTTCCTCTAGGATTAGAAGTCTGTCTTTGTTCATTCTGTGTTCATTTACATCTCAACTTCTGTTCATTTTGAGTTCGTTCTCACCTGAACTATGGAACTTTGGCATCTGGGTGAACACACGTCTTCCCAGTGGCTTAACAAGATGAGTGACAGGCGCCTGACCCAGAGACTGTGGGTTCGAGTCCCGTGTGAGATAACTTTATAAAATTGTTTGTAATGTTGTGTCACTTCAATTCCTTTATTAAGGGTAAGCGTTGTACTAATCTTTACATTAGCAGATTAAACATAAGTGTGTTTTCGTTCATTCCGTGTTCGTTCTCATCTAGGGATGCACCGATATGATTTTTTGGGGCCGATACCGATATTAACAAACAATTATTGGCCGATACTGATATTTGTCACTTCCTCTCTTATGTGAAATTTTGTCATCAAAATAGATAGTATTGTGATCATGTTTTAAATAAGCAAAGTTCAAAAACACCTGCATTAAAAATATACTAGCAGGTTTATTGCTGCATCATCAAATAATTTTTAATGAACATGGATTGGATCCATTTAACATTCAGCAGGCCTACATAAAGACAAAAGAACAAAGATACATATGAAACAGTGCTTTTTAGGTAGGTTTAATAGTTTTCAGGTACAGAAATAAAGTAAACAAATGTAAAATAGCACTGCATATTCTTCACTGTATAAATTAAATACATATTAAACCTTATTATTATTGTATTTTTAGCGTTTTGTAATAAATTTATAAATAGGACAAAAAAAATTGTGTCTTGTCATTGGCTGTGGAAATAATCCTAAAGCATAATAGAGTCTCTTTAAAATGTCTGGCTGCTGCTGTAAAACCAAATATAATTTGTGCCAAAACACTTTAGTTTGCTGACATTCATCTTTGACTACATGCATACATGCCTGACTAGAGCTTTAAAGAACACAAATGATGTTCAAATATTCAGTACCACATGATAATGTACACAAATACATTTCCAAACGTGAATGCTAGTTTGCACTTTTGCTAACCCCACACGCATACACGGTACAGAGGAAAGAGCAAGGAGGAAATGTGTTTGCTGGAATGGACAGGTTTATGGAGACATCAGTATCAGCACTACGTGAGATGCAGGAGAGACGAATTGAACCCCCGCACACGGGCGACCGGAGAGGGCTGAATTACACCATGAACCTGATCGATCGTGAACTGAAGAAATGTGCTGTCATACTCGCCTCTCGGTCAAACACTGATTCTCTCGCTCCCGCTCTTGCTTCGGGAGAAAAAATGAACAGGAAAGAAAACTATTCTAAACTCTGGCTAGGTGTGCTGCTGTCGACACAGACCTTGCTGTCCTAACTGAAACAGAGCTTTAAAAGTGATTCAAAATGTTCTTCATAACATGTTCTTCATGTACGTCACACAATCGTGCTTTTCATGTGACGGGTCTTTAGCACATGTCGCTATAACTACGTGATACTCTAAAAAGTACAAAAACAAAAAATAATGGGTGTATAATGGGTAATAATTTTATTAAATAAAAAAAGCGGACACACTATATATGTATGTATGTATATATGTATATATGTATGTATGTATGTATGTATATATATATATACACACACACACACACTACACACATATATATATATATATATATATATATACATACATACACACACACATATATATATATATTATATTATATTATATTATATATCTCACCATCTTAGATCTCATCATCATTGAGTCTGTCTGTGATTACATGAAGAAACAGGAAAAAAAAACAGGCCAAAAAAAAAAAAAAAATGTATTTGATGCTTATATTTCCAATTTGTACATTTAGATTAAGTGAGTAATAGATGACAGCAAAAGTATAAAAAAATAAATTCTTTAGAAACAGAAATGGTTTATTAACACCATTAACAAATCTCAAAATGAATATTCATGAATAATAACCATCTTAAAATGAATGTTTGTATCTATTTTTAAAATGAAATGGTACAGAATTATGACATTTATAAAATATTTGAATATAATTATATGTTGTTGACTATAAAATTAAAATGTTGCACAGAACTACAATATTTTTCAAAATATTTACATTTTTTAAAAAATATTTTAATATATTTATCGGTTGTTGGATATAAAATTAAAATACTATAGTACAAAATTCGAATGTTTTACAAATATTTTAACAAAAAAAAAAAACATATATATATATATATATATATATATCTGTCAGAATTTTAATAATCGCGCATTCCAAAAAATTCGGTATTTAAGCATAATTTTTATTGCCCTTGATTTTGTCCACCATCTTGGGTAAATATTTTCACTGAAATTGTCGCAATGCATTCTGGGATTGTCTTTGTAAAGAATACATGTAATGCTGCCTCAGAATTTGGCCAAACTATGTATAAAATGGCAGCATAATTTGACCAAAGTAAAATTATACTATTATTGTACAACAATTTGTTATATACATGGAAAAAATGGAACCATGCATTTTATGCATCTTATTTTTCAGAGGATTTTTTTTTTTTTTTTTTTTTTCCATCTTCCTATTGAATTCCTATTTTAGCTTGAATCAGGGCAGGATCTTTATAAACTCATAATTATCCATGATTTGCAAACCACTGATTAAAAACACAAGGCAGCAGATGGAGTGGCCAAGCATATGTTCATATGGACACGTACACAATGGCTTCACTAGAAGCTGAACTCTGGCGGTAAGTCTCCAGCACCAAGACTTTGAGGAGGCATCAAATCGGTCTCTGAGGAAATCACTTTTAGAAAAAGCAATCAAGGAGCACAAAGCTGTACCACAAGCGCCTTCAAGCCTCCACATAAATCAACCTCACTCACGGTATCATTAATGTCATCACGTTACTGACCTCAGTAAACTTCAGCGAGGGTCTTGGCTTTTAAAGAATAAAGGGCAAACAAAAACAAAGAACGAAGCCACAACTCTTCACCAAAACTGATCGCTGCTTTGACAAAGATCTCGGATGCATGCAACTCAAAAACAACACCACATTAGTAATCCAACACGTAGTAGCGGGAAAGGCATTACTGTCGATTGTAAAAAAATCATTATTGGCATGAGCCAGTGAAAAATAGATCTGTCTGAATCTTCCTGCAATAGCTTTATCAAAGCCATTATGTTCCTTGATAGGCATAATTTTTAAAAAGGAAACTTACAGCCTTAACAAAGAAAAAAAAAAATCTGTAAAATAACTTAATAATCACACAGCATACATTAGATATTTCCAAGAGCAGTAATAACAATCTATCAAGTGAAGCCAAAGCTTTTAAACCTGCTCTTTAGGTTCTGATAATGGCATGGTTATATGGTTTCATCATACAGCACAGCTGATTCACACTCACTGCAGTAGGAATGGAAGAAGAAAATGATAGGCCGGAAGATTCTTTGGCATGGAAACTTGTTTGGGTAAAAAAATTAATTGGTAACTGACTTTATTTTCATAACAGTGACCCTTTCTCAGAATTGTGACTTTATATCTTGGAACTTGATCTGTCATGACTTTTATCTTACAATTGCAACATTTCTTGTAACTGTGGCTTTTTATCTCATAATGTGACTTTAAATCTCATAATTGCAACTTAATTTCTTGTAATTGTGGCTTTATATCTCAGAATGTGACTTTAAATCTCATAACTGCAACTTAATTTCTTGTAATTGTGGCTTTTTATCTCAGAATGTGACTTTAAATCTCATAATTGCAACTTAATTTCTTGTAATTGTGGCTTTTTATCTCAGAATGTGACTTTAAATCTTACAATTATGACTTCATATCTTATAATTGTGGCTTTATATCTCAGAATGTGACTTTAAATCTCATAATTGCTGCTTAATTTCTTGTATTTGTGGATTTATATCATAATGTGACTTTAAATCTCATAATTGCTACTTAATTTCTTGTAATTCTGGCTTTATATCTCAAAATTTGACTTCAAAATCTCATAACTGCAACATATTTTCTTGTAATTGTGGCTTTATATCTCACGATTCTGAGTTTAAATCTCACAATTGTGACTTAATTTCTTGTAATTCTGGCTTTTTATCTCAGAACGTGACTTTTCGAAAAATTGACCATTTCTCAGATTTGTGACTTTATATCTTAGAACTTGATTTATCATGACTTTTATACATTTACATTTACATTTACATTTATTCATTTGGCAGACGCTTTTATCCAAAGCGACTTACAAGTGAGGAATACAGTAAGCGAGTCATCATGACGAGGCAAATAGGGACAAGAAGTGCTCACAATACAAGTTTTAGGCAGTGCTCAGAGTATCATAAGCTACAGTAGAGAGAGATTAAAGGAAGTGAAGGAAGCAAAGAAAGGTAGGATAGAAAGGTATAGATTTTTTTTTTTTTTAAGATGAGGATAAGTGCTCACGAAAGAGATGAGTTTTCAGCTGTCTTTTGAATATTGCCAGGGATTCTGCATTGCGGATGAAATTATTATGAAATTTATCTCAGAATTGAGACATTTCTTGTAATTGTGGCTTTTTATCTTAGAATGTGACTTTAAATCTCAGAACATGACTTTATATCTCATGATTCTGACTTTAAATTTCACATTTGTGACTTAATTCCTTGTAATTGTGGCTTTTTATCTTAGAATGTGACTTTAAATCTCAGAACATGACTTTATATCTCACGATTCTGACTTTAAATTTCACAATTGTGACTTAAATCCTTGTAATTGTGGCTTTATATCTCAGAACATGACTTTAAATTTCACAATTGTAACTTAAGTCCTTGTAGTTTTGGCTTTATATCTCATGATTCTGACTTTAAATTTCACATTTGTAACTTAAGTCCTTGTAGTTTTGGCTTTATATCTCAGAACATGACTTTATATCTCATGATTCTGACTTTAAATTTCACATTTGTGACTTAATTCCTTGTAATTGTGGCTTTTTATCTTAGAATGTGACTTTAAATCTCAGAACATGACTTTATATCTCACGATTCTGACTTTAAATTTCACAATTGTAACTTAAGTCCTTGTAGTTTTGGCTTTACATCTCAGAACATGACTATATATCTCATGATTCTGACTTTAAATTTCACATTTGTGACTTAATTCCTTGTAATTGTGGCTTTTTATCTTAGAATGTGACTTTAAATCTCAGAACATGACTTTATATCTCACGATTCTGACTTTAAATTTCACAATTGTGACTTAAATCCTTGTAATTGTGGCTTTATATCTCAGAACATGACTTTAAATTTCACAATTGTAACTTAAGTCCTTGTAGTTTTGGCTTTACATCTCAGAACATGACTTTATATCTCATGATTCTGACTTTAAATTTCACATTTGTGACTTAATTCCTTGTAATTGTGGCTTTTTATCTTAGAATGTGACTTTAAATCTCAGAACATGACTTTATATCTCATGATTCTGACTTTAAATTTCACATTTGTGACTCAATTCCTTGTAATTGTGGCTTTTTATCTTAGAATGTGACTTTAAATCTCAGAACATGACTTTATATCTCATGATTCTGACTTTAAATGTCACAATTGTGACTTAATTCCTTGTAATTGTGGCTTTATATTTCAGAACGTGACTTTAAATTTCACAATTGTGACTTAAATCCTTGTAATTTTGGCTTTATATCTCAGAACATGACTTTATATCTCACGATTCTGACTTTAAATTTCACAATTGTGACTTAAATCCTTGTAATTTTGGCTTTATATCTCAGAACATGACTTTATATCTCACGATTCTGACTTTAAATTTCAAAATTGTGACTTAAAAGCTTGTAATTGTGGCTTAATATCTCAGAATGTGATTTAATATCTCATAATATTGCGACTTCATTTCTTGTAATTGTGGCCTTAATTTTTAATGCAGCTTATCTCAATGTGAATTTCTCATAAATGCACCATTATGTCTCACAGCTGAGATGAAAAGTTAGTTATCCATGAGCTAGAAGATAATAGCCTTTGATAATTCATCATGCTACAAAGCGCCAGAAAGTACTTGATATATAACGATAATTTAAAGATACAGTAACATGAAATGAAAATGCAGTGTTACATTTTTTTTTAATGTGAGTGAATGAAAAATACGGCACCATTATGTTTTGACTGCTAATGAGTTCTAGAATGTTTTGGTATAAGGCATAAAGTATGTATACGTATAATTCATGCCTATAGTACAAATGTTGTGGGACAAGTTACACATTAAAAGTTTATTATTTATGGTTAGGGGTGTTCTAATTCCTGTCCAAAAAATATGAGCACTAGCAAACTCCCAGCACAGCTCCAAGGTCCCTCAGTCTTCAAGGTTGGCAATATACCCCAAATACTGATATAATGCCCAATAAAGAAGCCTTATATTAATAATAATGCATAATAATTCTTTCTAAGCAGTCTTTTGAGAATTGTCTGCTTTTATTTGTGGGTCCTGTGTCACAAGCAAATAGGACACACTGATTTCCAGTGACCGCTGCGAATGTCAAAAGTTGCATGCTGATCTAAAGACAAATATCTCTTACATCCCCTGCTTCTAAACATAATAATAAAGAGAGCAGCTGATCTCAGATCAGCAGGAAAGAGCATGCTCCACTGACAATGTCAGGTAAAAAGCAAGCAAGCAAAAGCTAAAAACAATTGTCATAGCCAGCAGACAAACCTCAGCACAGGAAAGGGATAGAGAAGATAAAAAACAAAAACAACAACAAAGCTAAGCATAAAATAACTGCTGAATCTCTGAGAGATTCTTTATTTGAAAAGCACACCATTAATCTCACAAAGTTTACCATGAGGATGTCACACTTTAGTGCTAAATTTAAAAACTTAAAATAAATGAAAGAGCACAAATGTATTGCAATATTACTTAACTCTTTAAACTGCAACTAAGCATCTTAAAAATACACAAGGTCTCGTTCTATAGATAAAGTCGACCAAGGGCATTTAAAAGATGTTTAGATTTTCACAAAAATGTAAAAATCTAGTTTATAAATCTTAAATTAAAATAAAATGGGCTGACTACCAATACATATAACACTTAATAACATATAATTTCCCACTCATTGTGATAAAAAAAACAAAAGACCATGAGCATTACAATAGAAGATCGTAATTAGATACCAAATTTATTTTTCCATAATCCAATTTCTCCTCAGTCAACTATCTTTTGTTATGAAAAACATGCACGATACAACAGAAAGCATGAATATTTTGGGCAGTCCACATGCACACCACCACACTGTTCCGGTCAGGAAGCCAGAGTGCCAGCACATGCTAATAATAGCCCACACATTGGATGTCTTGCCCCTGCACTGAGACTGCCAGCTCTGCAAATGCCCCTGAAGTTTGCAACTACAACCATCCGCCCACGTGGCAGCCCACCAGTGAGTGTGCTAGACTACATGATCTCTGTAATATCTGCTGTTTGATCACAACAAACAAGGTGTGAGATGTTCTAGACCTTCTTGGATGGGATATTTGTAAGTGGCAAAGATGTGTAAAATAACACTATCGTTCAAAAGTGTTGGGTCAGTCAGATTTTTTTTTTTTTTTTTTTTGGAAAGAAATTAATAGCTGTATTAAGCAAGTACACATTAACAGTGACAGGTTTTTACATTGTTACAAAAGATATCTGTTTCAAATAAATGCTGTTCTTTAGAACTTTCTATTCATTAAAGAATCCTGAAAAAAAGTATTACGGTTTCCACAAAAACTAAGCATCAAATCAGCATATTATAATGATTTCTGAAGGATCATGTGACACTGAAGACTGGAGGAATGATGCTGAAAATTCAGCTTTACCATCACAGGAATGCATTACATTTGATTTAATATATTAAAACAGAAAATAGTTATATTAAATTGCAATAATATGTCACAATATTACTGTTTTTACTGTATTTTTGATCAAAAAATACAGGTGTGACCTCTTTTAAAGCCCTGCCATAAAATTTACACCGTTCTAGAACTTTTTCAATAAACCAATTAGAGTCTAAATGCTGGAGAATTAACTCTAAAGAGATTCATATATTTGCATTAAATGTCTTACGAATCATAATTCAAACTTTTTAAAATATAATAATAATACTATTAAAATCTTAAATCTCTAGGAGCATGCATACTCTAAATATAACATGACGAAATATAAAATATAAATAAAAATATAATAATATAATTATAATAAAATAAAATATAGATATAACACTTAAAGAAATATTTTGTTAAAATATATTGTAAATATATTTAAAATACTTATATATTTTAAAAATAGATTTAAATGAGCAAAGTCATTACAAATGCTTCTTTTGATTAATAGAAAACAAAAAATAAAGAACTAATAATAATTTAATAAACAGTAATGTGTTGTTTAAAGGATTAGCTCACTTTAAAATGAAAATTACCCCAAGCTTTACTCATCCTCAAGCCATCTTAGGTGTATGACTTTCTTCTTTCTGATGAACACAATCAGAGTTATATTAATAAATATCCTGATGTGTCCAAGCTTTATAATGGCAGAAACGGGACCAACGAGTTTGAAGCTCAAGAAAGAGCATCCATCCATTAGAAACGTACTCCACACGGCTCCGGGGGTTAATAAAGGCCTTCTGAAGTAAAACGATAGGTTTGTGTAAGAAAAATATCCATATTTAACAAGTTAGAAAGTAAAATATCTAGCTTCCGCCAGACTGCTTTCCGTATTCAACTTAGGAAGAAAGTGTAACTTCTCTTGCAGTTCAAAATGCTTACGCTACGTCCTACGCCTTCCGTATTCAACTTACCAAAAAAACGTAAATCTTTAAAGTGAACTAATCCTTTAAATAGTCTGATTGTTTTGCATTTACCATAGTTTCGGGCTAACTAATGAGCTGTCATTTTGGCATGTTTCTATTATTAGCTTAGTTCAAATAAAGCTTAAACTGACATCAAACCATGAGAATATATCCTCAGTATCATTCTGTACATGCTTCAGATGTGAGTCACTCCAGAAACATGACGTAACGTGACGTGACTGTGCTCTCACTTTCTCTACTGACAGTTATGGGAGATGGAAACAAAGCTGCTGATATGTTGGTGGGGTGAAACTGTACAAACAGAGTGTCCTAGAATGGCCATGACCTTGCGCTTTCTATGGAAATCTGTGCAATTGTGATCAGTTCCTGACATTGAATGTTTTGTGGATAATATCACAGCAAATCTGTTGTCAAATAGGGGTGATATTAATCAAAAGAAAATTGTACTTGTAAGTGATTGTTTTATCACTTAAATGTTTAAGATACCACACCTAAAATTAAACAAAGATGTAAACAAAACTTAGAATGTAGTTTTGAGGATTCAATGACTCACTCATAAATATTTCACTTGTTTCATTACTGGATGAATCAGCGTTTTTTCAATCTCCTGAATGAATGATTCAATGACAAATACATTTGTTCCCATCTACTGGTGTAACAATATAATTGATACTTTCAAAAGGCTCTATTTTGATCGCCACAGTTGACATCAGTGTTTATATCCGAACTATAAGCTTTTATCCCAGTACTTCTGTGAAAGAATATAAATATTTGTAACAGAAATAACAATACTGTGTGGTTTCATAGCTATACATGACAACAGCTCTCTCTGGCTCAGTGGCAGCGCCACCACAGATCTGAATGTTCGCTGTGATCGTACTTGTCAAAGGTTTAATAGACAGAGCCGAATTATTGACATTTAGGAATGAAATTGCGTGGGTCTTTGAATCGAGACTATCGTGCAGCTCTAATCAGAATATTTCATTTTGGGTCAATGCAATGGGGCGACAAACTGAAAGAAACAGTACTTGTACTTGAAAGTGATTGTTTTTAATCACTTAAAAATGTTCTAGATACCACACCTAAAATAAAACAAATGACATACATACATTGTTATACTACATATAACAAAACGTACATATTTGGATTGCAGAGAAATTAATAACATGCGTAAACTTAAAAATGCAAAACTGCTATGCAATTTGAAATAAACCTAAAGCCGTCGATTTTATAGATAGATTTTATAGACGAATACTTTATCTTGTTATGCCAGCCTCGGACACAATTGCAAATACATTTATAATAATAAATAATAAGAAAAAACAAAGATATAACATCCAAAGTATGTAAGGTAGAACAACTAGATCTTTTTTATTGAATCCAAAATGTTTTAATTCTATTTTGCTACATATAAAGGTATTTTGAAGATTTTGAAGTGTCAAAAGGTCATTCGGTTTAACCGTCCAAAGGCCAATACAGCCATTTCATTTGTGATCAAAATATCTTAAAATGAAATAAATGTATATATTTTTTATTCTGGCATGATTTTATAACATCATATATCAACATAGTGCAAAATGGTATTAAAATTATGTGTAGAAGTCGTTGCTTTGTTATGAGAAAGAATGTCCGGAAAAATGAATTTCATTGATGTCATTCGGAGTAACCAATATAAAGGGACCATTTTGGATCAAGTCATTCGGTCAATATCATGTGACAGGATGTGACATCATTCAGACACCTGCAAAGGACCACATGGTCATGAAGCAAAGTAACTAACTCTCTCTTAACTATTTGAAAAATTCATGTCACGCATGTCCCGAAACATCAGGTCATTTGGTACAACCGCTATAAAACATGGAAAATGTTGTAATATTTTAAAAACCTGTACTAAATATAAAATGTTTGATTTTCCTTTTGCTAGCTAGCTGTTAGCACGGTTTGGAAATATCATCATTCAGTATAATCAAGTGTCATTCGGTAAAACCTAAATTTTGGTTAAACCGAATGACTTTTTGGTGGCAAATTTTGTCCATCTTGTAATAAATGACAAAAGCAGTGTTAATTGATTATAAAAACCACATAATCTCATTGTTAACACTTAATAATACTTTACACAAAATCTCCCCAAAAAATCTCCATTAAATTTGACACTTTTAAAAACCTTATTTGTCAGTGACCCAAACAAAATGTTAAACGTCTAACATTAAAAACCCAAAATGTCATTATAAATGTAGAAAAAGTTTTACAACCTTTTCACAATGTTTATCTGGGTTGTTATCACAGCAAAGGACAGTTATGTGAAACACCTGAGTGTGTCACCTGACAAAGTGAGTCGTGAGAGGCAGAACGCTCTGTGCTGACATCTCAGAAACACACTCACACACTTGAGAGTTTGTACAGACCATCTGTCTCTCTCTCACACACACACACACACAGGCGTGGCTTGTGGACAGTGTGACGGCTGCCATAATTAAGCTTATGGTGTTTGTCAACTTTCCCTGCATGTAGCAGAGCATCGCACAGTGGCCGTCCGCGGTGAGTCACGCTACCCAGACGGGACAGCAGCGTCGACTGCCAAAAAACCCAGTCAGCACCATAAAGGTCTGGGTGCTCCACACTCCCAGCATGCAGTGCGGCTGCCAGATGATTTGTAAAGCCACATTTGCACACTAACCACCGAGGAACACAAATACACCCACTAAAACCTGGCATTTAAAAATATGGTGTGAAGTAGTCGAGAAACCAACCTCCTGTGATAAACATCCGGTATTTGAAACATTTTTTTATGGCAGAGACATACTGTACACTCTTAGGAAAAAAAAGGTTCAGTGGGGTTCAATGCCAAAAGGGTTCTATATAAGAAGAAATATCTGTAAAATACTTTCATGTTTAACAGGTTATTTCACATTTTTCTAGTGATAAAGTATGTTTAAGAGCTGTTTAATTCACAAAATTTAATCAAAATAAAAAATGAATTAAAACTAAGAAGCGCCTGAACCTTTAAGCTTCTACATAGAACCTTTTCTTCTAAGAGTGTAGGATTACAACACAAGTCTTTGCACTATGTCCAAAAAAAAATAAATAAAAAAAGACTGAACTGTGATTGGTCAGTTTACATGGTGTTTCTTCCTGTCTAAGCGGTCCAGACTTTGTGCCGATAGTCAAAAGTATGACTCAGTGAGAAAAGAATTACACAAGCTAAAAAAAATGTTGCTCTAAAAATCTTAAAACGATGCAACAAGATGATATGGATCACAAAGGCATGCTGTTCAAAAACAAGAAAAATGCTATGAATGGCAGTAACCCATCCATTTATAAAAAAGCGTAACGGTTTTGAAAGCTAAAACTTCCGTCACAAAAAGGTATGGATTTCTGTCAGGCTCAGAATAGTGTAAATGTACAATAGCACTTTCATTTAATGTGTTTTATTTATTTTATCTTTCAAGATATAATTTTGGTTTGGTCTGAGTTTCCATTATAAATAAATATAAAGTATAAAATTTCAAGCCAAGAATCTTTCTTAGTGCTCCCATTTTTTTTTTTTTTTTTTTTTAACCGAAACACAATAGGTAAACAACCCTCAGCGATCCAGTTCTGCATTATGAATCATTTCAGCATGCCAACATATTATAAACAAATTCCTTTAAAGTACTACTTTATGTCAAACGTAATAAAGATAGCTACTTTAGATACTGCTAGTATTGTTTATAAGACATGTTGAGGCTTATTTTTACCTCACCCCTGCCAAGCATTAAATGAATTCCTGGAATTCCAGTTAAAAGTCAGTATCGTTGATCTAAGTGAGAGTATGCTGCTCTTCCTGATTTTTTGGATATCTGAATATTTCTCTCCCAGCCTGGCGTATGCTTCTTCGGAATCCTTTATCCGATAATAACTGAAAGTGGCACTGTGACAAGATGTTACGTTAGAAAAGCACAAACTACGAAACAGTTGCTAATTTGGTACACTGGAAATGTTTCATTTCAGACTAAAATGTCATATGTCATTTTTCAAATGACAAGTTCTTGCGTGTGTATACGTACTTTGACAGCAAACTAAAGGAGGACCAAAAAAAACTCCATTTGAGGACATTCAAGGAAGGGAATAGTTGGATAAAAAAGCGCAATAATATTTGTTTTTTAAAGATTTTTTTTATTATTATTAGGGGTGTTCAAAAGGAAAACCCATTCAAAGAGACTAAATGTCTATATTCAGTTCTAAAAAGCTAATTTTTGGATTTGGATTAGTCTTATAGCACTAGAGTCAATGGGAAGTCCCAAATTACAGCTGCGTAAACTTGCATGTACATGTTTCTGTGCAGTATCACTGGTGTTACCAGCAGTTTCTTACCCTTCTTGGTTGTCCTCTTCGTCCAGATTGGAAAGTAGCTGGGATCCGGCCAGCGAGAGGTCCAGGGCAGCTAGAGGAAGGTCCCTGTAGGCGAAGCTGACCAGCTGCACTGGAGCCATGCACTGGCCTTCATCCTCCACCTGCTGAGAGATCACCTCCAGATCCGGCACTGCCGCCTGCTGAGGGGGCCTGGGGACACATGGGGGACACTACTCTATTGTTTTCTTACATTAACTGTCTTAAACAAGTTACCATAAAAATGACCTGAATCACCACAAAGACTTTACATATTGGAACCACAGACTAAATGAAACCTTCTAACTATTATTACAGATGGGTATTGAAAAGTCAATTTGAAATCAAAACTGTTACTCTTTACTTTCTTATAATGCGTTTCTGGTCTTATTGTGAATGCTTTATCAGTGCAATGATTCATCATAATCTTTCACTGAAATGTTTTTCAACACACCCACCCTTTAACCACCTACAGAAACCATTTCATTAACTTTAAATAATTTACGATCAGTGCATTGGAAAGTTAGACTTGGTTCATTTAGATGATATATCAAGCAGTGTACTGTGAACTGCTTCCTTCACATGGATCGTCTGAAAGAACTAATTCACTAAAATGAGTCACTGAGTCCCTGCGTAGAAGACCTGAATTTTTGGTAGCAACTAATCATATTTGGGTAAAAGATTAGTTCACTTTAAAATGAAAATTACCCCAAGCTTTACTCACCCTCAAGCCATCCTAGGTGTATATGATTTTCTTCTTTGTGATGAACACAATTGGAGTTATATTAATAAATATCCTGACGCATCCGAGCTTTATAATGGCAGTGAATGGGATCAACGATTATGAAGCTCAAGAAAGTGCATCCATCCATCATAAACGTACTCCACACGGCTCTGAGGGGGTTAATAAAGGCCTTATGAAGTAAAGCAATATTTGTGTAAAAAAAATAAAAAAAATCCATATTTAACAAGTTATGAAGTAAAATATCTAGCTTCCGCAAGACCACCTTCCGTATTCAAATTAAGAAAAAAAAAAACAGAACTGGCGTCGCGTCAGTTACACTTTTTCTGCAAGTTGAACAGGCAAGGCGTCAGTTACACTTTTTTCGTAAGTTGCATACGGAAGGCGTAGGATGTAGCGTAAACGTTTTGAACTGCGAGAGTTTTACACTCTCGTAACTTTTACACTTCTTCGTAAGTTAAATACGGAAGGCGGTCTGGCAGAAGCTAGATATTTTACTTCATAACTTGTTAAATATGGATTTTTTTTTTTTTTTTTACACAAACACATCGCTTTGATTCAGAAGGCCTTTATTAACCCCCCGGAGCCTTGTGAAGTACGTTTATGATGGATGGATGCACTTTCTTCAGCTCATACTCGATGATCCCGCTCACTGTCATTATAAAGCTCGGATGCGTGAGGATATCTATTAATATATCTCAGATTGTGTTCATCAGAAAGAATATAGTCATATACACCTAGGATAGGATGAAAGTGAACTAATCCATTAACTGCAGTTGTTTGCACTGGGAAGTTTCACTCATTTTGTTTAGATGGTTCATGTAAATCAAGCAGTGTACTTATGTGAACTGCTTCTTTCACATGGACTTTCCGAAAGAACCGATTCACTAAAATGAGTCACTGATTCATTTGAGTTCCTATGTAGAAGTCCTGAATTTTTGGTAGCAAAATATTTGGTTAACTGCAGTTGTTTGCACTGGAAAGTTACTCTCCTTTTAGTTAACTGGTTTGTTTAGATGGTTCATGAAAATAATGCAGTTTACTTTAGCATACTGCTTCATTCACATGGATTGCCTGCAAGAATTGATTAACTAAAATGAGTCACTGATTCATTACAGAGCATAGAATTCCTGAATTTTTGGTAGCAAAATATCTGGTTAAGCACAGTTATTTGCACTGTGAAGTTACACTTATTTTAGTAAATTGGATCGTTTTGATTAAAGTATTAGTTCACTTTAAAATGAAAATTACCCAAGCTTTACTCATCCTCAAGCCATCCTAGGTGTATATGACTTTCTTCTTTCTGATGAACACAATCTGAGTTATATAAATATTTATATTGACACAACAAAGCTTTATAATGGCAATGAACAGGACCAACAAGTATGAAGCTCAAGAAAGTACATCCATCCATCATAAACGTACTCCACACGACTCCAGGGGGTTAATAAAGGCCTTATGAAGCGAAGCGATGCGTTTGTGTAAGATAAATATCCATATTTTACAATTTATAAAGTAAAATATCTAGCTTCCACCAGACCGCCTTCCGTATTCAACTTACGAAAAAAGCGTAACTGACGTCGCGTTGACGTACAGTTGGCGGAAGCTAGATATTTTACTTTATAACTTGTTATGGATATTTTTCTTACACAAATGCATGGCTTCGCTACAGAAGGCCTTTATTAACCCCCCAGAGCCGTGTGGAGTACGTTTATGATAGTCATATAACCTAGGATGGCTTGAGGGTGAGTAAAGCGTGAAAAGTGAACTAATCCTTTAAGTGCAGTTTGTTCATAACATGGTTCATGTAAATCAAACAGTTTCTTTTGTGAACTGATTGATTTACATGAACCATCTGAACAAACCAAAAGAGTCACTGATTCATTAGGGCCCTGTGAGGTATTTAACATGATTTATTTTTTGTAGCATGACATTTAGTTGTTCATTAGTTACAAAATTAAGTTTTAATGTTTTGTACCAAATAAATATTGCTTTAAAAGCCTGTAGTGTAGATATTACATTGTATTTTGATTGTTTCATTTGGAAATATGTCACAATATGGAAGCAAAATTGGTTGTTTCATGTTGACTTAAAACAGAAAACAATGGTAGGCCACATATAAGAATTGTACTGTGTAAAAACAAAATAAAGCAAAAGTGAACTGTCTTAGAGTTAGCATATGGAAAACCTGAATGTCCGCAGGGGGTGTAAGGCAAAGCATACAAATCAATACACAGGGGGAACTGTATATATGGCACAAATGAGAAAGAGAGAGAGAGAAGAAAAAAAAAAAACAATTCATGGGGTAGATCAGAACGCAAGAGAGGTCAAGGATAAGGAGTGTTTTATTCCGACAATGCATGATGTATGAGACACGAACACATTGAACGACTAGCAACAGGAGAGGGAACTGAATCACAGACGCCACAGAGACCCAGAATCCCATTATTGAGACGTATTCCCGCAGATTACTGACTGATGTGATTCTAAGACAGACGGGAAGAAGATTGAGGAATCTCAAAAAGGGCATGGCCACAAATAGCAGACGTGGAATATGGAAATGCGTACGAAACCTCAATGGCTACATAAGTAATGCATGAAATAAGATTAAGTTGTGGCCAGCGTCCCACGTGTCGAGATTGATTCCTAAACCCAGAATATTCATCATGGTCGGAGCATCATGCGTTGCATTCTACAATAATGAGGTATCAAGAGAATTTCAAAGCACAATATTGTGGCAAAACAACAAAGTCCCACAGTTGGATGTCATGGCTGGTTCTACCCGGTTTTGTCTTTGATTTATTGGATTCAGTGTGCTGATTCATCTCACGTTTGCAGTCTGGGATTGCTGTTCTCAATCTCAGCGCAAACAAGGCAATGAATATATACTTCTGCAATGCTCACAGTTCGCCGTTTGCTTTTAATATCGAACTTTAGGGAGGTAACTTACAGAAACAGTTCAGTGTTTTGATAGACGCAAGGTTAAGTAAATGACGACAAAATGCTAATTTTTGGGTGAACTACTCTTTTAATTGCAGTGAATAACATGAAAACTAGCCATCTGTGCAGCCAGACAAGGAGATCCTTCCAAAATAAGCAGCAATGCGATAATTGTAATCATAATGTACGCTCATAACTGGAATCGATACTCGCGACCCTTAAAATGGCTTAATCAAGGGCAGAAGAAAGGACAGAGATGGGCAGAAACCTGGGTTTTGGCTTCTGTCCCAGGCGTGCCGGATGAGAGGAGATAAATTATGCCAGTGCAAAGAAAAAAGAGGCGGCGAACAAAAAAGGAAGCTTGTAATAGTCCAGAGACTTAAGAGAATAACGAAGCATTGCCACTGTGAATACAGGGTCAATAGAGAGAGGCTGCATGTATGTGTGGATTACCATTATAAGATGGTGATGTTATGCTGGGAAGTGTTTCTGTTGGATACTGGCCCATCCCATGTTTAAAACATTAATGGCTGTGGACCCAAACGTACTGTAATTTCTCCAGAAAACCTTCTGCTGCTTTTCTTTTATCTGTGTGTGTTGTGTTTTGAGCAAACAATGCATCAAACATGAATGAATGATGAATAATTGTGTGAATCTGAAGAAATCTGTCTGGGACGTGGTATAATTTGCATAATACATAATTTAACAAGAAAGAAATTCTATTTTGAAATACACAAAAATATATAAAGATGGCACACTGTGATGTTATTTTCATGACAAATCACTACTGTAATGCAAAAAAAGTTTCAATATTTAATTTTTTTAAATGATTTTAAAATATTTATATAATTATTCTGTAAAATTTAGTTTTTATAAAATAGTATTAGTTTTAGTATTAGGCATAGTTCAGTGTTTAGCATAGTAATTTAAAAGTATTTGTTTTATTGCTTTAATTTATGCTGATGTGAATTTACATAATACATGTAATTCAGTAATGGGAATGAATACTGCAGGGTTATTATCATTAACAAACTATTTTTATAAAATAAAATAAAATACAAATCTTAAATGAAAAACAAAATGAAAGTTAGAAAAAAGTTTAAGTTGAAGCATTAAATATTCTAAATATACTAAAAACTAAAACAGAAATAAAAAAAGTAAACCTACATAGTAATTTAAAATAATAATAATAATAAAAATGAAAAGCATATATCAAAATGAATAAAAGTATTCATTTTAAGTAAAATTAAAATGAAAACAAAAGTAAAACCTAATTCAAAACATTAATAAATAACTGTAATAGTATATTAAAATTACAATTTAAATAAATAAATTACAATTTAAAAAATAAATATTAAATACTAAAATAATACTACACTATTAGGAATAATGCAGGTCAATGACGTGACGGGTAATTTTTTTGTCCAAAGACCTTAATAATAATAAAAAACAAAGATATGACATCCAAAGTATGTAAGGTAGTACAACTAGATCTCTTTTATTGAATCCAAAAGGATTTAATTATTTTGCTATAATTGTATAGCATATATTTGCAAAGGTTTTTAAAGATTTTGAAGTGCCAAAAGGTCATTCGGTTTAACCGTCCAAAGGCCAAAACAGCCATTTCATTATTGATTAAAATATCTTAAAATTAAATAAATGTATTTATTTTTTATTCTGGCATGATTTTATAACATTATATATATCAACATAGTGCAAAATGGTATTAAAATTATGTGAAGTCGTTGCTTTGTTATGAGACAGAATGTCCGGAAAAATGAATTTCATTGATGTCATTCGGAGTAACCAATATAAAGGGACCATTTTGGATCAAGTCATGCGGTCAATATCATGTGACAGGATGTGACATCATTCAGACACCTGCAAAGGGCCACATGGTCGTGAAGCAAAGTAACTAACTCTCTCGGAACTATTTGAAAAATTCATGTTTTCACTTGCTCATACGCATGTCCAGAAACATCAGGTCATTCAGTGCAACCGCTATAAAACATGGAAAATGTTGTAATATTTTAAAAACTTGTACTAAATATAAAATGTTTGATTGTCCTTTTGCTAGCTAGCTAGATGTTAGCATTGTTTGAAAATATCATCATTCGGTATAACCAAAAGTGTCATTTGGTAAAACCAAAATTTTGGTTAAACCGAATGACTTTTTTGGTGACAAATTTTGTCCATCTTGTAAAAAATGACAAAAGCAGAGTTAATTGATTATAAAAAAAAAAAAAACACACAATCTCAATGTTAACACTTTATAAAACTCCAAAATGAATTATATCTCCATTATGTTTGTTTACACTTTTAAAAACCTTATTCGTCAATGACCCTTGCATAACAATAATACAAAAACCTCAAAAGTAAAACATCTGGACACATTGCAGTAATGCCAGGAAATGTAGTTAATTGTTAAAAATAATGTCACATTGCAAAAAAAATAAAGGTCACTTTTTTTATATTTCATTTTTTTAATCCTTTATCAGGAGATTTTCCCATACCATTTGAACATAATTTTACAATAAATTACAGTACATCATCATAGATTTACACCAAAATGGTCCACGACAGCAGAGCTTCGGTCGCACTTCTCCCCAAAATCTTTTTTCACACCCTTCATGCCGGCTGGCTGGTAAAGGACAGGCTCAGCATGTGGCGTCCCATCCTCCCTGATGCTATCTGAACACTTGGCACTGCTTCCCACCGATTGCTAACAGGACTCTAATCAGCCCTGACACGCACAAACTGTTCAGGGCATCAAAATCACATTTGCAAATAACCATATGCAAAGCCGTAGCGCTGTCAGGTACTGATGAGTTTTTCGCTAGTGGCACGGCGCCCGCAGGACGAGAAGTAGAGGACACTGACATAAGACCAAGTTTTGGTGTACAAATTAGAAGGGGTTACTGAGGGCCTGAGAGCCCCTGGTTCTCCAGTTATCTCTAAAAGCAGACAAAACATTATGACCACCTGCTTTATGTGCTGTTGGTACTCCACGTGCTGCCAAACCACAGAGGCATGGGCTCTACAAGACCCCTGAAGGTGTGCTGTGGTATCTGGCACCAAGACGTTAGCAGCAGATCCATCAAGTCCTGTAGGTTTCGACGTGGAGCCGCCCTTGGATTGAACTTGTTGGTCCAGCACATCCCACAGATGCTCAATTGGATTGAGATTGGGGGAATTTGGAGGCTTGGGGATCCTGATGCATCACTTTCCCAGGTAAACTGATTACATGTACACAGCCATCCATGTGATGTAAAAGAAAATGGGACTCTTTGGACCAGGAAACCTTCTTCCACTGCTCCAAGGTCCAGTTCTGATGCTTCTGTGCCCATTGTAGGCACTTTCGACTGTGGACAGGGGTCATCATAGACACTCTGATTGGTCTGCGGCTATGCAGCCCATACGCAGCAGAGTGTGATGCACTGTGTTGTGACACATTCCTCCCATGACCATCATTAAAAGTTTGTGCGACTTGTGCCACAGTAGACCTTCTGTTGGCTCGAACCAGACGGGATAGCCTTCTAGCCTTCATTGCCCTCATGCATTGATGAGCCTTGGGCGCCCAACAACCTGTCGCCAGTTTGTGGTTTGTTCCTCCTCGGACAACTGTTGGTAAATTTTCACCATTGCTTACCAGTAATAATCCATAAGCCTTACCGTTTCAGATATACTCTGATCCAGTCGCCTTTGCCATAACAATTTGGGCCTCAGATCTTTATTCTGGGACCCAACACATTGATAACAAGAACTGATTGTTTGCTTACCATCTAATCTACCCAGACCTTAATATTTGGCCTTTCTAGGAGATGATCAATGATATTTGCTTAACCTGTGACTGGTCATAATGTTTTGGCTCATCAGAGTGTGTGTTTAAGTGTTGTCGCACACACTCTACTATTTTTTTTATTTTCACTGATAAACTAGCTGCCGTCTCACTTTGCCCCCAGTAAGTTTACAGCACACAGTCATAAATCAGCTGGAAAGAATCAATAGAAATAAATAAGAAAGTAGCCCACAGGGACGAACATTAACCCCCACCCACCAATTTTATGGGTTACTACGGTTTCCAGCTTTATAGCTTCAATACATCGTAAATAAAGGCTGGTTACCAAAAATATGTATTTAAAAAATAACTCACTAGTGTTTGTCAAGTGAAAGAAATGCTAAGCTTGAGGGGACATATTTTCCCTGAGAGTTTGGCACTTTTAACACATAAACCTAACAATAATAGTGGCTTGGCAATGGTTGATAATTATAATTAACTATAAAATATACATACGATTATAAAAATCCATATTTTTTATTTATATATATATATATATATATATACACACACACACACACACACACACACACACACACTACCAGTCAAAAGTTTGGAATCGGTAAGATTTTTAATGTTTTAAAAATTTTGTCTGCTCACCAAGGCTGCATTTATTTAATTAAAAATACAGTAAAAACAGTAATATTGTGAAATATTATTACAATTTAAAATAACGGTTTTCTGTTTGAATATATTTTATAAAGTAATTTATTCCTGTGATCAAAGCTGAATTTTCAGCATCATTACTCCAGTCTTCAGTGTCACATGATCCTTCAGAAATCGTTTTAATATGCTGATTTGATGCTCAAGAAACATTTATGATTATTAGCAATGTTGAAAACAGATGTGTACTTTTTTTTTTTTTTTCCTCCAGGATTCCTTGATGAATAGAAAGTTCAAAAGAACAGCATTTATCTGAAATACAAAGCTTTTGTAACATTATACACTACCGTTCAAAAGTTTGGGGTCAGTAAGAATTTTTTTTTTTTTTTTAAAGAAATTAAAGAAATTAATACTTTTATTCAGCAAGGATGCATTAAATCGATCAAAAGTGAGAGTAAAGACATTTATAATGTTACAAAAGATCATATTTCAAATAAATGCTGTTCTTTTGAACTTTCTATTCATCAAAGAATCCTGAAAAAAAAATATTGTACACAAATATTTTGTACAATTGTACACAATAAATGTTTCTTGAGCAGAAGATCGGCATATTAGAATGATTTCTGAAGGATCATGTGACACTGAAGACTGGAGTAATGATGCTGAAAATTCAGCTTTGATCACTGGAATAAAATTACTTCATAAAATATATTCAAACAGAAAACAGTTATTTTAAATTGTAATAATATTTCACAATATTACTATTTTTACTGTATTTTTAATTAAACAAATGCAGCCTTGGTGAGCAGACGAAACTTCTTTTAAAAACATTAAAAATCTTATAGATTCCAAACTTTTGACTGGTAGTGTGTATATATATATATATATATATATATATATATATATATATATATATAAAATAAACAAATATATAAATTATAAATGAAATATACTCAATTCAGTCAATTGCTGTCAATCTTTTGATCCTGAGGTGCTCATGTGTGCTATATACAAAAGACTTTCAAGGACATTCTATTGGGAGTTGCGGTAACCCTCAGGTACTAAAATAAAGAATAAAAAAAATTGTGTTTCCAAAATCCTAGTAAAAAAGGTGAATATAAATGTCTCAGTTTTGAACGTTATACATGTTTTAGGTGGAACTGTTGGTCTCTAGACAAGCGCTTCACAGAGAAGCTACAATCTTCTGCAGTATCTAAATAACTTGCGCCTCACGCTGCGCTCCACCATAGAAATGCTCAGATGGCAAAGTGAAAACAAAGTGCGGAGCTCGACTGAATATGAACCTCAGTGAATCTGCAAGAGGAGACTATGCAGGCATGCAGAAAAATCTCATGTTAAAGGCTTGGTTTACTGTATAACTATACTGTATATAGTTATTGTAATCATAGAAAGCAGTTTTGATAATAATGGTTGATATAATTACAACTTTTAATATTTAATAACTTTATATTTTAAATAACTTCTACTTTTGTGCACTTTTCGAAGCTTTACGAATCTTTTGTTTCGAATCAGTGGTTCGGAGAGTGTATCAACTGCCAAAGTCACGTGATTTCAGTAAACGAGGCTTCATTACATCATAAAAGTTTCGAAATTTCATTGGTTCACGTGACTTTGGCAATTTGATAAGCGCTCCGAACCACTGATTCGAAACAAAAGATTTGTGAAGCTTCGAAGCTTCATGAAGCAGTGTCTTGAAATCACCCATCACTAGATATTGTTGAATAAAGTCATTATTTAGTTTTTTTTGGCACACAAAAAATATCCTCGTCTCTTTAAGGTTGAACCACTGTAGTCACATGAACTGTTTTAAATATGTCTTTAGTAGCTTTCTGGGCATCTGAAAGTGTTAATTATCTTGCTGTCAATGCAGGCCTCACTGAGCTATCGGATTTTATCAAAAATATCTTAATTTGTGTTCTGAAGATGAACGAAGGTCTTACAGGTGTGGAATGACATGAAGGTGAGTAATTAATGACAGAAATTTCATTTTTGGGTGAACTAACCCTTTAACAACAATACAAATGCAAAGTGTATTTACAGTACACTTCACCAATGTTTATATAGACATTAGTATTTCAATTATTTATTGTTATTCAAAATATCTAATTTTTTTATTTAATACATTAAAATATTTGAATACAAACAAATTTAATTGCTAAATTTTAAATATTTTTATTAGGAATTTTAGCAGACAGTCAATTGATTAATTTTGTACTTGTAAATAAGGAATTAGGTGAGGATAGTGTGGAGAAAAGAAAGCTTCAGTTAAAAAAAAAAAAAATAAATATCTCTGGTTTCTCTTTTATATCAATTTCCTTTGATACAGATTTGAGTTATGAGAATCTGTGATGTTATAACACAATAAAATGCTGTTTCAGCATGGGATGCACTAAAGTTATCATAACACGTCCCTTGGTGGGCATCTGTAGACACTAAACACACTGCAAATCACACAGGAGATATCATCTTTACAACAGCTCTGAACTCGCTAGCTCAGTTTGCAGAGGACAATATTGATGGGGTAGAAAACCAACTGTGCTATACAAACAATTGATGATATATGCAAGAAGTCAGTTAGAAAGGCCCACATAACTTAATTTTTTACATGTTCAACTTTAGTGTGTAATGTTGCTGTTTGAGCATGAAAAAGGTGCAAAGTGTCCAAAGAGAGTTACTCTCTATATCAGTGCGCACTGTTTCTGAACTCCCTCGATTATAGTCTTGAGTTTTCTACAAGAAACGAACATATCACAATATTTCTCATTTAAATAATTCCCACCCAAGGCATATGCAAAAAAAAAAAAAAAAAAAAAAAAGAAAGATGCGGCCTGGTTGAGTTAGGGGATGTGCACAAGTACTCGAGTACTACTTGGAGTGTGACAGCAGTGACTGATCATGAAAACGATGATTTTTCAATTAGTTATTGCAGCATTTTTGGTGGTACCTAAGGTCTGATTGTCTGGAATCACTTGCTAAAGTAGAAGAAAATACAATTAAGTGCAATATGTGCAGCACAAATTTGCAATATACATAACATTATAACGAGAATTATTTAGTTGCCCGTGTTTCAGCATGTTGTTACGGGAAGAGCACATCCACAATGGAAGTAACACTTTCTGGCTAGCAATTAATTCAAGTTCACTTGCATTTGCATCCTTTTGTGCAAAGTTGTAATGTTACATTTATGTGCATCTAATTAAACTCGTATAGGATGTCATATAGAACGGGCTTCAGGTTACTGGTGTTAATTCACTCTTAAGCTCAGTGGTGTGCAGTGGTGTTTTAAAATGAGGAGACAAAGTCCTCAATTTTTTTTAATATATCAAATGTACATTTATGTCCCTGTTTCACAATTTTCCTGGTTAAATAAACACTACATAAAAAGAGAGTCTAAATATAATTCAATTTTGTATTTTTATACTATGTTCTATTCATTATACATTTCATAAAGTTAGTGTTTTTATGCATTTTTACATTCATTCCAAAATCATAACCAAAATCGTCATTGACTTTAGTTTTTGTTGGTCAATGGCACAGCCGTTTTCAGTTGCCTCAAAATAGCAACACGCCAACAATGCGCCTGAACACACCTTGTTTTCAGACTAGAACGCCCATGGGCGAACAGTGCGAGTGCATTTGCTGTTTAAACAATGTGGAGCTGGACGTGAAAATGAAAAAAACACTTGCGTCGCATTGTGCCGGGTGTATGATGGGGCCCATACATTTTTAAAATGTCACATTTTGTAATATTTGCGTTGTTTTATTTTTGCAATATTGATTATTTTCTCATCCCGTTTTTTTTTTTTTTTGTGGAGGCACTGCCTCCCTTGCCTCCTCAGAGGAAATGCCCCTGCTTTAGCTTCACCTCATTCAACTATTCCTTTTAGATGTTTCTTTTTTGAAAACATTGATGCATTATTGATAATCTAGCAGTTATTTTTCTAGTCATATTTTCATATTTTGATAAATGACATTTTTAATTTGTCAACATTCATTTTCGTAAGTGTTTTAATTAAAATATTTTCATTATCACCATGACAGACACGCCCGTCCCCCAAGTACTCGAGTAATCGTTTTTGAAACCTACCAGTACTCGAAATAAATTTAAATGAAAAGCTGCACATCCCTAATTGTGCTGAAACTTGCAAGGGGTGGGATATTTCCCAAACACGCTGACCAATCAAAACACATCAGTCCAGCCGACCAATCAGAGCACAATGTGTTTTTCAGAAGGAGGGGCTTCATAGAGACAGGAACTAAACAGAGCATTACTGACAGACTGGGAAGAGAGGTGCTGCAACAGTGCCAAATATGTTAAAAATAATGTTTTTTGAACATTCAAGCATGAAAACCTATCGTAGACTCCAAAAACAAAATCAAGACTTTGAAAAAGGGCATTATAGGTCCTCTTTTATGTCTACAAATAGGCCTAGAAATAAGGTAGTAAAACTGCATATGTAGGAGTTGTTGAGGTACAAGAGGGGTGTCAACTGATATCCCAGTAACATCTGTTCGACCTTCACAGCCAGATGCTGCAACCAGCATTCATCCGGCATCCCATCAGTTTGTGTTATTTAGCAGGATGTCCTGTCACTAGCAATGAGATTCCCATGTCCCAACCTAGCATTTAACATAGGTTGGCCTTGATGTAATCATTTCTGAGGGTCCGCTGGAAATATTCACTTCATCCTTCAGCCAAAGCCATTACATAGAGGCTCATGTGACAGTGAACAGTATTTTGAGGTTAAATAAGAACATGACTATAGTGTATCATGAACCAGAAGATGGTGAAAAAAAAAAAAAAAAGTGTCAGCACATTGTGGGTCCAGAAAAATATTTTGATCTAAACAGATGTCTGGTGTTGTAAGTCACCATGTTTGTATGACCCCTTTTATGCAGAGCCATTAAAGACTATCTATCAAAGCTAGGAGAAATGAAAGCATATGGTAACTGTACACAAACAGGGTAGATTTAGTGTCCCATTACTTGATTTTAAAACATTAGTGGCACAAATCCCATGTTTTGTGTGAACTATTAGATGTGTTTGATAAAATATTATGTAATATAAAATTAATATAGGATGAAAAGTAGTTCATTTTAAAGACACCAAATGGAATTTTGAGTTATGACAACTTTGAGTGAATTTATATTCAACCAACAAGCTACATTAAGTTAGAGGAATGTAATAATAATTTGTAGCATAAACACAAATTTTTAAGTTGATTACTCAAAAAACAACAACAAAAAAAAAAAATTAGGTCGCTCCAACTACCAGAGTTGTAGCCCTGGAACCAATTAATCTTATTTCTTATCTATTTCAGTTCAAATCGACAGCTATCATAGCACATACTAACATAACTTATTTAACATGTATATTTAATGAACAAGTAAGTCATAACTTGTCACTGGCATTAGCGCAGTCATTGCTTATAGAGTCAATGTAGTGTTTACCTTCATGTATCTATGGCACCATCGGAGGTGCGGCTGGCAGAAATGCCTTGCAGGTATTCCTATCTGTGCTTACAACTAGTTAGTCTGGATTACCAGTGACTACTGTAAACAGTGCAGTTGACTTCCAGGAAAGTCTGAAGGGCTGCCAGGGAAGACTGGTTGGCAGCAGGAAAGACTGCACCAGGGGTGGCAGGGCTAGTTACCCTACCCACATGTCTGTGGAGCAAGAAGCTTCAATGACTGCCTGAAGCAACTACAAGCAGAACAAAGAGGAAACAGCCCGGTGGTCCACCGAGAGGCGGGATGGAAGATGGACCAAATAACACGGTATCGATTGGCATGACAATGACAGCAAATGAGGATCCTACGAGAATGCAGCTGCGGGTTGTCCAAAATTACAACATACTTGGGTCTACGAATCCATCAGGGTAAGGCAAAATGTGGTGGCAACGGCCAGGTGCAAGCTTGCAGCAGCATGTCAGACAAGGAGGAACCATAGCCAGGTTGAGCACCACAGTGCTATGGATCCCACCAATGCATCTGGAGAGGAAAAGCAAGATCAGCCTACCCAGCTGGATTCACACCATCTACCGCAAATCCCCCAGTGTGATAAAAAAAACAAAACATCTAGCAGGGAAGCCACAGGAGACACACCCAGGAAGCCAGTCTGGAAAGCCAAATTCAACTGGCCAAAAGCCAGTGACAAACAGGAATGGAGAAGCTTTGACCAGAGCCTACACACAGTCCTCCAGAACTCAATAAGAGGTAGTATAACTGCCAAACTGAACATCTTTGGAGACATTGTCTATGAAGAAGGCAAAGGAAGACTTGGATAACTGCTACTGAGGAAGACCCCTCTCAAACAGAGTGGGAGACGGGAAAGGGGAATCCTGCAGTTGGTAATGGACCAAGAGAAGGGGGTTTGAAGAACCTGTGGGGTCAGATTAGAGCTAGACTCAAAAACGTGAGGTGAGCAGAGATGATTAGGAGATGCAGAAGGAGAAAACAAGGTCAAACTTCTTCCGTGAACCTTTTAAGTATGCCCAAGGCTTATTGGAGAAGGGGAAGCTGCACATCACTGAACAGAAGTTGGAGGATTACATCAAAATGCAGATTAACGACAGCTTGAGAGAAAGCCCCCTTGGACCATGGGAGCACGTCCCTCGCCCACCAGAGCAGTCCACGCAGTTTGACACCAATCCTCCAAAGTGGTCAGAAATTAAGCAGGTTGTGGAGCGAGCAAGAGCAGCCTCAGCAGCTGGACCAAATGACGTACCCTATAAGGTCTATAAGAACTGCCCCATGGTCCTGAAGCTGTTGTGGAAAATGATGGGTGCTGCCTGGAAATCAAAAGCTATCCCACCAGCATGGAACAAAGCGGTCACCACCTTCATCCCAAAAGAAAAAGACTCCCACAACATCAGCCAGTTCAGAGGCATTGCTCTTCTGAACGTGGAAGGAAAGATCTTCTTTTCGGTGATGGCAAAATTAATGACCAGTTGCCTCCTGGCAAATAACTAAATTGCCAGAAGGATTTTCGGGCTGTGTAGAGCATTCTGCAATGATTTGAGAACAGATTCAGTCAACCAAGCACAGTAAAGACCTCCATGTGGTCTGGCTGGATCTCGCAAATGCCTATGGGTCCGTTCCCCACCAGCTTATCAGTTTTGCTCTTGACTTCTTCCATGTCCCCACAAGTATCCGGAGCCTCATGAATGTCTACTTTGATAACTTCTACGTCTGCTATACATCCATGGAAATTGCAACTGTGTGCCATCGACTAGAGAAAGGGATAGCAATGGGGTGCTCTATCTCCCCCATCCTTTTCACAGTAGCCTTTGTAATTATCCTTATTGGTGGAAGACAGATGGTCAGAGGAGTCAGATCCCAGTCAAATCAGTGACTTCCGGCTATACGAAGTTACATGGATGGACTACCTGGGAGGCCGCCATTGACAGGGTCGTGACGTGGGCCAATTTGTGGAGGATGCCTCAGGCAAGGCTGAGCTTCTTAATCAGGGCCACGTATGATACCCTCCCAAGCTCCCAGAATCTTTACCTCTGGTATGGCTCAGAAGAGATCTGCCAGCTTACAGCATATCCAGTCCAGCTGCAAAATGGTACTGACCCTAGGACGTTATGGATGGCGTCATGACCAAGTCTTGCGGAAACTAGCTGAAGTCATCGAGACACGTAGACTGGAAGCCAACAGGGCCAGCCCAGTGTACATCTCATGGGCTGATCCAGTTTGTGAAGCAAGTGGGTGAGGCACTAAGCAGCACCACAAAGGAGTGTTCCCTGCTGTCACCCGGAGGCAACTGGGAGCTGAGCTGATGTTGATCACCAGCTGAAGTTCCCACAGCAGATCACCGTAACCTCCCTCCGGCCAGACATTGTGCTCAGGTCTACTATCACAAGTACAGTTGTTATGGCTGAACTGACTGTGCCATGGGAAGACAGCCTAGAGTCTGCCTTTGAGAGGAAGAAGGAGAAGTATGCAGACCTAACAGCTACGTGCATAGAGGCAGGGTGAATTTCTTTCACCTATCCAGTGAAAGTTGGCTGTCTAGGCTTTAATGGAACCTCCATCCAACGGCTCCTGAAGTCTCTTGGTGTCAAAGGCACCAGGTTGGCAAAGGGATTAAAAGATCTGGCAGAGGAGGCAGAAAAAGGGAGTTTCTGGCCCTGGTTATGGAGAAAGAACAAGGTGTGGGGGAGAGAAGGATCCTAGGGCTGGCTGCAGGGGGGCAGTAGGGAGATGTCCCTGCCGCTGCTCCACCACCCAGAGATGTTACAGCAGGGGTATCCAGACTCGGTCCTGGAGGGCCACTGTCCTGCAGAGTTTTGCTCAACTCTGCAGGAGCTAAACTCTGCAGGACAGTGGCCCTCCAGGACCGAGTTTAGACACCCCTGCGTTACGGGATTAAAGGAGCAAAACATCAACAATGGGTGGCTCCCGGCTGTCGACTCTGCAGCCAGCCCAAATGGCAATGGCAATTGGACCAAATGGTCCAATGGTTTTTCCTTCACTAAAAACAAATAAATTAACACTTAATTTTGACATTTATTCTCCTTATCCAGTCCTATGCAAAGCATGCTGGGAACTAGAAATCCACTGCCTAATTTCCGAAGTTATCAAGTTATTCGTTAAGTTACTACAACCAAATTTTTTAAAAAGCTAATTAACGCAGAAATTTGAATTTAAACTAAAGATATTAAGTTGATGTAAAGATCAACATTATTATGTCAACAGAACGGTACAAAATAATGTTTGCAACTTAAAAGGTTTAATTAAAACAATAAATTAGAATTTTTAACTTGCAACCATACATTTATTTAAGCTGTGGTAACAGGTCCCCTGAATTAAGTTTTAGAGTGTTCTTAAGTTGTCATAGAACAATCTTAAGAAAACAAGATAAGAACATGAAGAAGTATTTTTGGGAATACAAAATATCCTTAACTATTTTAAAAGCAGTTAAGAAGAAATCTATTATTAAGATTGTTTCATGAATCCAGCTCCTGGATCCTTTTTTGACATGAAGACTAATAATATTATTATTCTTTTTTTTTTCTTTTACATTTTGACACAATTTTACATTTTCCAACCCTGTTACCAACATTATTTCTATGAAAAAATTATCAACCAAAAATTATTTCTTTAATTTATGGAAATTATAAACCAGCAATTTGTCCCTTTTGAGCGACAGCTTAATTTAGAATAAATTTGCAACCCTGTTTATTAATTCATTTATTTTTCAAATTTTGGTAACGGGGCAAATGGCAAAACTCATTTAAAATAAATGAAAAATAAAATAGCTAATTTAATACTGAGTATGACCTTCTGAATTTTTTTTTTTTTTAAGTTGAAGCAACTCGTTTATCTAACTATTTGTTGAAAGAATTTTTTTTAAAGGTCAGGTCCTATTTTGTACCCTGTTCATGGAAAGTGCCATATAACTGCATCTGAAGAATATGAAAATAAGCAGATTAATCGTGTAATTATTATTATATAGTGAAATCAAAGAAATGGTAATTGTTAGTTGGATTGGATGGTACTATAGATTGTTTAGTAAACGTTGAATGTCACGACAAGAAAATGATCAGTTTTCGCACAAAACAACAAGACAGACCTCATTAGACAGAACAGTCGAGGCTAAATGTTAGCTGACCTGTTTCAAGCACAAAGGCGTCCTCAGGGTGTGTCAGAGAGCATGTAAGCATGCGTGTGTGAAAACATGAGCACATGAGTATGCATGCACGTGTGCACAATCACACACACACACACAGATACACACACACCTTGTGTGGTGAATTAAAGGACATTCACAAACAATAACAACAAGACTAGATAGATGATGATCAAAACACTAAAATACTGAAGCGCATCTGTGTCACGAGTGTAGAACGTCACTATGGAACAACCTCAGCTACATTTGCTCGACCGCAGTTATATGATATTTTTAATAATATTAGCTTCTGATGGGAATTCAAAAAGCAAGGGTTATAAAATAGTAACCATGACAAATCTGACCCAAAAAAAAAAAAAAACCCTGACACAATAAAAATAAATTTAATAAAGCAGCATGTTCAAAAGGGTGGCCACGTTTTTAAATATCTGTTATTTGATTCTGAACTGCCTGAAACGAGTCATCAGTAAATCTATTGTAGGAGACTGCCAAAACAACATTAAGAAACTTTAAAATGGCATAACAGAGGCACGTTTATATCTATTACACACAACACAAGATCGGCAGTACATGCTCCATATGTAAATAATATCCACATGGTGGTTTTGGAAAAGCAATTTGATTTAATATAAGGAGTTTTGCGGTGTACTTGCAATCTATCCAGTGGTGTGTAATTGAGTCAAATGTATCATGTTATTCTCTGCTGCTTACTTCTGTGTCTCAGACTTGCTCTGAATGCACAGTACACAAGTGCAGCTCTGATGAACAAAGACGGCAGCTGAAGTAATCCACTCTGCATTCACTACGAACCTCCCAAACCTCCCTCTCCTCCTCTCCCACGACACCGAAACCACTGTCATCAGAATACAGGAGCTTCCTGTGAGGGCCACACACCGAGCACTTCTTCATAAAACAATATATAAACTGACACCAGTGCTAGTATTGGTTGTACTTCAGAGCTGATTCTTGTTTAATATTCCTTCACTATATTTAATTTGACGTGAACAGAAACAAGGCTGTGAGGGATACAAGTACAGTACATTCAGTCAACATTATCTCATTGGTATTCATATGTTTGTAGGTAAAGTGTGTTTCGAGCACATTATTTTTGAAACAGTTGGATAGACAAAAGGGTTTAAAACTTTTAGAAGAAAAGGTTCTTTATTAAACCTTAAAGGATTCTGTCAGGTGCTTAATTTATAGAATCTTTTAGGCATTCCCATCATGTGATCATTTTATGGATTTTGTTTTAATGATTAATTTTGCTTTAATTCATTTTCATTTTAATTAAATGTTATGAATTAAACAGCTTGTAAACATACTTTATCACTAAAAGAACTTGGTAAACATGAAAATATTATGCAAGACATTTCTCCTAACTTTTTTTGGCATAAAGTTTTAGGGTTCTATAGAGAACCTTTTCTTCTAATAGTGTATTTTAAACACTGGTTGATACAATGCTATTGTACATTTAACAACAACATCAAAGGATTTGTAAACATTTCTGTAAAGTTTTTTTCTGTAAATACTTTTTAGGTGCTATTGATACAAAGCTACTACATCTTTATCAACAACATTCACATCAAAGGATTTGTAAACATTTGTATGTTTGTAAAGATTTTCATAGACAAAAGGGTGTTAGGCGTGTTGATATGATGCTACTGCATGCTTAACAAGAACATCAAATGATTTGTAAATATTTGTACGTCTCTAAAGTTGTACGTACACGTCAACTACATCAACAAAGGATTTGTAAACATTTCTATTTCTGTAAAGTTGCACATACATAAAAGGGTTCACATTTTAGGTGATGTCAATATGAAGCTTTTTAATGTTAAATCAACAACAAAAGATTAGTAAACATTTGTATAACTCAAGTTTTACTTGCATAAAAGGGTTTACGTTTTAGATGTCAATACGATGTTATTTAATGTTAATCAACAACAAAAGATTAGTAAACATCTGTAAAAGGGTCAATGACGTGACAGGAATTTTTTTTTTTTTGTCCAAAGGCCTTAATAATAATAAAAAATAAAGATTTGACATCCAAAGTATGTAAGGTAGTACAACTAGATCTCTTTTATTGAATCCAAAAGATTTTAACAATATTTTGCTACATAAAAAAAAAGTATTTTAACCATTCAAAAGGTCATTCGGTTTAACCATCCAAAGGCCAATACAGCCATTTCATTTGTGAATAAAATATCTTAAAATGTAATAAATGTATATATTTTTTATTTTGGCATGATTTTATAACATCATAAATCAACATAGTGCAAAATGGTATTAAAATTATGTGTAGAAGTCGTTGCTTTGTTATGAGAAAGAATGTCCGGAAAAATGAATTTCATTGATGTCATTCGGAGTAACCAATATAAAGGGACCATTTTGGATCAAGTCATGTGCTCAATATCATGTGACAGGATGAGACATCATTCAGACACCTGCAAAGGACCACATGGTCGTGAAACAAAGTAATTAACTCTCTTTTAACTATTTGAAAAATTCATGTTTTCACTTTCTCACACGCATGTCCTGAAACATCAGGTCATTCGGTACAACCGCTATAAAACATGGAAAATGTTGTAATATTTTAAAAACTTGTACTAAATATAAAATGCTAATGTCAAGCTAACTAGCTAGCTAGGTGTATATCAGCCTGTTAGCATTGTTTGAAAATATCGTCATTCGGTATAACCAAAAGTGTAATTCGGTAATACCGAAATTTTGGTTAAACCGAATGACTTTTTTGGTGACAAATTTTGTCCATCTTCTAAAAAACGACTAAAGGAGTGTTATTTGATTATAAAAAAATGCATAATCTTATTGTTAACACTTAATAAAACTTTAAAAAAAATTAATTATATCTCCATTATGTTTTTTTTTTACACTTTTAAAAACCTTATTCGTCAATGACGCATAACAAAATTTTACATTTATGGGTTTGATTTATAAACATTTGTAAACATTTGTAAACAAATTGTATCTCTAAAATTGTACATTAAAGGGTGTACGCATTAGGTGCTGTCAATATGATGCTATTGTACCTTTATCAACAACATCATCAAAATTAAAGGATTTGTAAACATTTGTATGTCTCTGAAGTTATGCATATGTAAAGGTTTATGTTTTAGATGCTGTCAACAGGTTGATACTGAATGTTATGTACAATATCATGAATATCAAAGAATTCATAAACATCTGTGTTTATTTTAAAGTTGTGAGTACAAGTTCACATTATAGATGCAGTCAGAATGTTTGCTATAATAGTTTCAGTGCCTATCCAAATGTACAAAAACATACGTGTACACTTTACGTGCAATATACTAAACGGACTGTACATCCACCTCACAGACCCATTTTCAATTGCATCAAATTAAATTGGGTAAGGTGGCCTGATTCTGACTCAGTGAGAACACAACGCAAAAGTTGCACCATGAAGACTTCACCTAAGAAAGCAGAGTCGGCACCTGTGCTGCTGATCCTGGAACAGTTGTGGGCTGGAAGGATGTGGAAAGGGCAGAAAAGATCTCGCATTCTCCACATGAATCTAAGGACACGCTGAGCGCCTGACTGCAGAACAGTGTGACTATAAATTACGATGTCACGCGCCTCCTGCTGCAAAGCAAACACATGGATGTCGAGTGAGATGTGCTGCGGTTCCTGCCGGTGAAGATGACGAGTCAATTAAGAACGTTCATATGCTGGACTGACCTCGTCAAGAAAGATTTCTTAACGTCTATCTATTGGTGATGTATTTGTTTTGTTGTTAAATACTTCCCAATACTAATTTAGTCACATCCCAACCAGAAACCTGTTTAAAAATTTGGGAAAACCTGTTTAGAAAACCTGTCTGAAAATAGTATTTTTCCTTTCCCGTTTCATGATGCTAATGGCCCGAAAATTGTCCAGCAATCATTGTACGTTCACCCTAGAAATTTCCATGATAAACAAGCTAATAAAAATTAAGAGCATTTACACTACCGTTCACAAGTTTTGTGTCAGTAAGATTTTTCTTTAAGAAATTCATTAAATTAATTAAAAGTGAGAGTAAAGATTTTTACACTTTTACTCACTTTTAGAAAAAAAAAAGTAAAATAAATGCTGTTCTTGTGAATTTAGTATTCATCAAAGAATCCTGAAAAACGTATTACAGTTTCCACAGAAATATATTTAATCAATAATATAATATATGATCAATATTTAACAATACTACTGAATTTCTGACCTATTTTTGGTATGACAGATTTGTATGACGAATTATATTGCTCATGTTTCTCATGTAACGCAACCTAAAAGTGAAAAAAGTGAAATAAAGCAAAAACTACTCAGAAAAATGCAACACAAACAAATGTACACTCCAAAAACTATTCAAACGGAAAAAAGGGGGACAGTCGTCTAAACAATACATTGCTTAACACATAATTAGTGTTACTGGAGTGTAAACACACACACACAAACACAATTTAACACACTCTCCTGCGCACAATACACACAGCAGCGTTCCTCACACTCCACTCCACATCATTATAAAGCAGGTAGGATGTAGTTTGAACACTCACTGTGGCTGGCTCATGGTGCGATATGCAGCAAACGCTGAACAGACTTCCTCTTTTACTTCTCTCAAACGTGAGCTCTAGTTTGTGCTAGACGGAGGTGACTTCACTCATACCAGACCTGAGAAGAAAAACAGATAAAAATCTCTATATATACATTGTAATATATTGTAGCAACTACTGTGTGTGTAAAACTGAAACGTACTATGTGTTTATGAATGCATCTAGTTCAGTCATTGTGGAGGGACGAAATTGTTGCTTATGCAATAAAATCAATGAAGCGAGATATTGGATCTGTTATGAAATCAAATACTCGCTTAACTTCACAGTTTTACGTCTGACCTGTGACTTAAATCAAGCGAAGAAACCGTTTAAAGCTGTAAGCCTACTACTTGATTCAGCAAAGCTTCATACCCCATTTAGCAGAATATTTGATATACTGCGCCATAAAAGTAACCAATATTTCTGTCATGACAACTCTGAGTGTTTGGAATGGTAATTTATATGACAATGTTGATATGTTTGGTCTTGGCGGAACAGATCTGCCACGCTGTTGACACTTGCTACCGTCAATACATTCACGACACGCTGCTGTGAGCAAGTAAGACATGCTGCTGCTGTACAATATAGCATACATGAATTACCCGTAGCAGATCTATACAGGTGGAGCTGGGGAAGGTGGAGGGTTTCTGAAAGTGTGCTGCAGCTGCTTCAGCGAATGCTGACCAAGTATTTGAAGGTTGAGCACAAGCTCATTGGCTACTGATACAGCAAGAACCAATCAGCTGTGCCCTATAGAGAATGATGTGATTGCAAGCAGATTGAGTTAAGGATCTATCAGCCTGTGCCGTCTAGAGTTTCATGAGAGAACTTTGTATGAATTGTGCACTTTATTCCAAGTTTTTTTAAACCATATATCTACAAAAGTTGTTATTCACTGATAATCTTCCCCTAAAATATAGGGCGTAGACTTGGTTCTGTCCATCGGATTTTAACAAGATGGAGGCAGATCTGAATGCGAGCCTGCAGTTAATTGTAAGAAAGGGGCGGAGTAAATAATTGAAGACTAGCGTAGCAGCGGTAAGTGCTAATGTTGAGGATGAGCCATCCTCATTCAAATGCAGACTAAAATTGAAAGCGTTGAGGTGCAGATACCGCAAGATGATGCTAATACACACTAATAGCAGTTGGAGACGAATGCGAGAGCCATGGAGATCCGTTTTCATGACAAAAGTTAAGGTTTTTTTTCCGTCATGGGAAGTTGATCTTTTGTTAGAGAAAGGATGTATTCCACAGACTGAAGGAAAAAGCTGTGCTTGTGCAGGTATTGTATTTATTGTAATCTTTCTAAATGTGTACATGGAGTTTTCGTAACACTTTACAATAAGGTTCAAATAACGATTATAACGACGTGAAACCTCTGTCACTGTTGTACTTAGATTTTACTTCTTATATCTGCAGCCTCTTGACCAGACATACACAGCAGGAGCTGAGCCCAAACAAACCTCCTCCCAAGAAAACAACATTGGAAGATCTAATCAGAGGGACTTTTTTGGGATTAGTTCTAAGATTTCAATTTAATCTTGTTATTTGACACAAGATATTTCAATTTCACAAAGAAATATGCAGCATTTTTGTCTTAGAAATAATTAAAGAACACTTTTTCATTTATAATTTGTCTAAAATTTAATTTTGTAAAAAAAATTGTGAGAAAACCGTATCGTGAATCGTATCGCATTGTGAGTTGAGTGATTCGTTACATCCCTATTAGAGAATGTGTCACCATCTGGTTATGACATTTTGAGGTAAAAAAATAAAAATAAAATATGCAAGGATTAATTGTCACAATGAGATGAAAATAGATTTAGAACCAAAATTTAGTTTGACTGTAGACAGGGTGAATTTTCATGTCGACTTATATTTGATAACTGCTATGTTGAATCATTGACATTTGTTAACATGAACGAATCATGAACAAATAAGTCTAGTTCATGAACAAATCACTCAGTCCAGTTAATTAAAAAGAATTGCCTGATATAAAACATTTCATTCACTAATCCAGTTCGAACTTCAGAACTGAATCATTAAACAAATTGTTCTTTTGAGTCGATTCTTCTCAATGAACCATTCCACAAATCAAACAGAACGATGAATCAGACTGATTTGTTCACAAATTAGATCCATTATTCAGCTATTTTCAGTGAATAACATACCTTAAATTACACTCTTTTCATTACACAAAGCTTTAATATGAGAGAAGACAGAGTATATGAGCCATATGGGCTACTTTTATGGTGCGTTTTTTTTGGGGGGGGGTGTTTTTTATTTTTATTTTGCAACTAGCTGATGCAAGATTCACATTTCGTGTTCCACAGAAAAAAATATAACACCATACAAGTTTGAAAGAACATGAGGGAAAGTAAATAATGACGAGTTTTCATTTTTTGGGTGAACGCATGCCTTTAAATTGATAATCATATAAACAAAAGGGGCTACCAGAGCTAAAGAAGATGCTTTGACCCTTTTGAAAGAGAACAATCAGGACAAGACATATTCTTGAAGCGAAGGCAAGTCCTTTGAATTCCCACAATTCCTTTTGTCCTACATATGGTATGCATGTGTGAGCTGAGTGCATAGTGTTTCATTCACATTTAATAACCACCTCGGCCTCGAAAAAAAAGTTATTATTGTACAAACAACATGATTTTCAGCTGGCTAAGCATTATACAAAACTCCTGCCTGCGATTGGCCTTTTTTTGTGTCAAAGGTGCGATAAAGTTGTCAACCTCGGTACGGACGCGCATCAATAAACAGAATGGTCTGTAGCGCTCGGTTAACACCAGCTTCAATCTGAAGCGCTGTGATGAAAGCTTCATTCACTGAGGCCGCTTGACAAATGCATGGTGTCTCAAACTCTAGCGGTTTTACAAGAGGTATTACCTCAGGCTGGGGGATGAGGTGAAACTAGTACACAAGACAAATCATATTAAGCCAAATAAAGCATACCGTACACAGGTCAGTGAGACAGCAAATCTGAATAGATGGAAGTGGGACGAGGTAGAGGAGAGATGAAGATGTGAGGGTTCGCTTTTGCATTCTTGTTTAGGCAAAAGGTGCTATTGGCGACTCATGCTAGTGAAAAAATACTTTCTAAAAAAGCATTATTACACTATATAAAGCTTAACAGATGATTGTATGCATTTAAAATGTTTACATTAATATTAAATGTGATTAACATTTTCTCAAAGGGAGTCAAAAGTCCAAATGTGTGTTTGTTTTAAGTGGATAACTGTTTGAAATTAGATTTTTTTTGTGAAACCTGTCTTCCAAACTAGATTTACAATAGATATATTTTTACAGATATTAAGAGGTTGAACTGTTTTCATGCTTTTCTAATTAATTTAATTAGATAATTATTTTCTGTGAATAGAAACAAAGCTATTTTTGTGTTACTTTTTTTATTTTTGCTGTTTCACAATTTTTTTTAAATAATTATTTTAATGACTAAATTTAGCCTATTATAGATTGTTAAATTGAAAGTTCCTATTATGACCACTATTGGGGCATGTTGTCACAGAAGCTCAACAATGGTCTGTATTTTTTGTTGTGGACAATAATGATAGAAACGTTTAATAGTTTTTTGTAAGACTTAAAAGTATGTGACACCTGGTCCTGGTAATTCTGAAATAATTCTGTTGTCCTAAACAAAATGTGACCCGTGCTGGCAAAATGAGTCGGAATGCACATGGGGCTAATTTCGAGCTACAAGCCAAAACAAGTCAAAAATGTAATTTTTGGTCAAATTTGAGGTTTTCACAAAAATTTGTTCATTATGCCCTCGGTCTAGCGATCCCAATTCTTCAAATAGCAATTAAACATCTAAAAATGTCTTTATTTGTTCGTTTTCTGAGAGGAGTAGCCTACCTTTCCTTTGTCCAGTTTTTCTCTGCTCGCGCTTCCCCTCAGCACAAGTTTGGTATTGTTTTAAAGCGCAGCATTCCAACTTTATGAATATTCATAGCGAATTTTTGATGGCAAGAGACTGAACCAATGAAATGTGATTTTCAAACTCATGCTGATGTAAACAAAACGATCTTACTCGCGCTGAATGACAGATCCGAAGCGCGCGCACAAAGACGCCTCAGACAGCGTGCGATCCTGATGAACACATATAAATAGAATTACAGTACTTTAAAATATTAAAGTAAAATATTGAAAAAAAAAGTTGAATATATTTTTCCTATAGATATTTGGCTTTGACGAGGTGTGTGCTAGAGGTCTGCATTCCCGCGGGACCCGATAAGATTTCTTGCTGCGCGGGATTAAATTTGGAATGAAAGGCGGATTGCGGTCGGTATAATTATAGTGTACATTAGGTGGGAGCGGGCGGTCTAACAATAACCCGGTCGCTCCCGAGATGCTTTGACATCAGCGCATCTGTGCTTGAACTTGAAGTGAACAAAACTTTCTGCAGTGGTGGCGTTCACACTGTGCCCAGTTCCCTGTCCTGAGAAACCTGGCAAGATATGTTCTTTGCATTACATGTCTGCGCGAGTGCACCTTCAGAGAACATTCAACCTTTGTGATCGGATTTTGGAGGAGAGACGTTCTGAAATCAGTCAGCGTCATTCTTTTCTTGCGTTGATGTTAAAAAACGTGGATTTCATTTTGCAGTATAGCTAGTAAGCCAACAGTTTTCGTTTATGTATTTTTGGCTTAGCCTATAGTTTTGAGGGACATGTTGTAGGCTATTTAATTTAGCCTATTTTTCTCTGATATTCAGCCTATTATTCTTTTGGACATTTTTTTCTCTGACATTTTTTAGGGTGTTGACAGCATCATAAGACAAATAACACATAAAAATCCTGTATATGCTATGCAATATTTTATATTTGTTATCCCCAATCACTCTCTTTCTTTAGGGGAAGTTTAAATGCGAGATTCTGGAAACGATCTAAATTTAGCGGGACCCGTCGGGTCGGGAAGAAAATCACTATACGCGGATAGCGGGTGAACACAGTGAATTTTAGGCGGGAGCGGGTGCGTGCGGAATAGAACCTTGCGGGACGAGAAAAACAGTCCCGTGCAGACCTCTAGTGTGTGCCAAATTATGTGTTATTACCAGGGATTTTAAGGTATGGTTGCTAGATGATTTTGTTTCGGAACCTTTAGAAAACTTTAACTCGAATTTTTCTCAAAATTGACTCTATCGATTTCAAACAAGTGTAGCTCAGTCATTTGTTCTCTGATTCCAACAAATCATACATCATTTTGAAGGTTTTTTTTTTTAAAGTATTAGTTCACTTTCAAATGAAAATTACCCCAAGCTTTACTCACCCTCAAGCCATCCTAGATGTATATGACTTTCTTCTTTCTAATGAACACAATCGGAGATATATTAATAAATATCCGCATCCCAGCTTTATAATGGCAGTGAACGGGACCAAAGAGTATGAAATCCACATCAATACATCATATACGTGTACTTCACATGGCTCCGAAGCAATGCGTTTGTGTAAAAAATATCCATATTTCACAAATTATGAAGAAAAATATCTAGCTTCCGCCAGACCGCCTTCTGTATTCAACTTACGAAGAAAGTGTGAACTGCCGTCGCGTCAGTTACACTTTTTCTGTAAGTTGAATAGGGAAGGCATAGGATGTAGCATAAGCTTTTTGAACTGCAAGAGCTTTCCACTTTCTTCGTACACTGAATACGGAAGGCGGTCTGGCGGAAGCTAGATATTTTACTTCATAACTTTGTTAAATATGGATTTTTTTTTTTTTTTTTTTTTTTTTACACAAACACATCGCTTCAGAAGGCTGAATGGATGTGGATGGAGGCACTTTCTTCAGCTCATACTGCCATTATAAAGCTCGGATGCGTCAGGATATTTATTAATATAACTCCGTTTGTGTTCACCAGAAAGAAGAAAGTCATACACCTAGGATGGCTTGAGGGTGAGTAAAGCTTGGGGTAATTTTCATTTTAAAGTGAACTAATCCTTTAATAAAAAAAATCTGCTCATTGCGATTCATTTTGCCAGCACGGGTCACAAATTTCTGTTAATTTATACATTAGGACATAAAGCACATTTTAAGTGACCTGAAGAAATAGATTCTTCATAAAACTGAGGTTAAACCACCGGAGTCACATGGATTACTTTAATGATGTCTTTACTAGCTTTCTGGGGCTTGAAAGTAGATGCGTAGCTGTCTATGGAGGGACAGTAAGCTCTGAGATTTCATCAAAAAGATCTTCATTAGTGTTCCGAAGACAATTAATTAAAGAGTTCTCATTTTTTGATTAACCAACCCTTTAAAGTCTTCCTCGAAAAGGGCTATGTTCGCAAAACAATGATTGTTCAAAAGAAGAATTAGAAGAAGAAGAATGTGAGATGAATAACTCAGTGTAGAGTTTGATATGCCATGGTCTCTCATATTCAGGTAGGCATAAGTCTACGCAAAATACGGGACAAACTGCGTTCCTTAGGCCTATGTGTTTAATACAGAACGCTCTTTTGATGTCTTAAATACGGGATGATTCCGTATTATATGGAAAGCACGCTACTTTTCAGTACTCTACTAGGCGAAGGGCAATTCAGGTTGTGTATTCCTGCGGTCTTCCAGATTAAAAACAATAAATATAACGAATTAATTATTGGTCAGTTTAACAGATTTGAATCATGCACGTCTCACATCAATGCTAATTTTGATTTGTTGTGTTGACCACGTGCCCAAAGACCTACAATGGACCTACAGAATCAAAGTTCGTACGCCACTATCAGTTCAGCATCACAAGTTTAGCAGTGAACTTGATCAGACGGAACATATTCAGGCAACATGAAAGCAAAACATGCAACATGGCGATGGAACCATTTCGTGTCATTTTGACGTGCTTCTCCAAGCTACAACCCAGATTTCCTGACTTGTCAGGAATGACCAAAAATCCCCCATAAACAATATTAATGCGCACTATAATAAAGGCTATTACATCTGAAAATGGAAGACATGTTTTGTATTTCCCAGGCCTAAAGAGGAGCTATTGGATGAAGTGAGGTCTTCTGATTAAAGCAGCTCCTCAGCACCATGACAGTGATGCAATTACCAAAATAACAGCAAACACCTATTAAGCCAATAATTGGTAGAATGAAAGCAAGAATAAGCAGTGATGAAATGCTCGTCTCCAAGGGCTGACCTACCTCGATTTACATCGTTGAAACTTTAATCGTGTCTCCCTGGCCCTCGTGGTTATGATAACGTGTCCCTTGCCAATATTCAGAAGAGGCTTGATGCGTGAAGACAGTTTCGCAGTGGTCAAGCATCCGTTCTGCTGTTTCTTTCGCAAATAAAGCGGACGTTGAGCAAAGGCGAGCCGTAACACGAGCATCATCGTTCAGGGAGATGATTTTAGGAGTCCAACCATCCAGAGAAAGGCATCGTATTCGCGACAGGAGGAGCGCATTGTGTATATTTTGTGTTGTGCTGAGGGCTTCCCCCTTCAATTCACGCCAGGGACTCCGTCTCCATCGTGCTGAAGCCGCGTTTCGATTGAAGCATGAACGCCAGCATCGCTCCGCTATGTCGGAGGAGGAGGAGGAGGAGGAGGGATTCATTACGTAGAGAAAACGCTTTTCTATTGGTTTTCTGTCCGAGGGATGGCAAATGTTCTTCGGAATAACCTCGCATCCATCAAAACACCTTACTGCCCGCTGAGGTGCGAGTATCTCGCTTGCATTTCCATGACAGTGTCCTATATTCTAGATACACGCGTGCCATTCCGTGAGAATTTCTATACTGCTTGCTGCTGCAAACACACATCAGTCATGTAGAATAACGTCAACAGCTGTCATGAGTCATGACTGAGCATATGGAGATGGCAGGGTGACATTGAGATGTGAGAAATGCGTTTCAAACGTGACTATTGATCGGGAATGTGCGTGAGAGAGAGAGAGAGAGAGATGGAGACCGAGTAAAAAAGAAACAAAACAAGGTTCTGCTGACTGCTCTTGTACAAAACTGCTTCAGACTTGACTGTAATACTATCGTACTATAGTAATGCCATCATAATATCACTCTAAAAAATCAAGGTTCTTTATTGGCACCATGAAGAACCTTTAATATCCATGGAAGTTTCAAGGTTCTTTAGTGGAAATGTTCTTTAGATTTTTAAAATGTTCTTCACACCAAGAACCTTTTTCACTGAAAGGTTCTTTGGGGAGCCAAAAATGGTTCTTCTATGGCTTCACATGTGAAAACTTTTTATAATGCGCATCATTCAACTACACTAGTGTCATCAAACTATTACCTTATATTTCTGGTGAGATCAAACTACTTTAATAATATCATACCACTATACGTACTGTCATTCTTCATATTCAAATTGTGCTTAATGCTGAAAAATATAGGCAATAATTTACTTATTTAAGTAATAAGTCTCTTATGCTCACCAAGGCTGCATTTATTTGATCAAAACATGAAACAGTATTATTGTAAAATATTTCAAATTAAAATAACTATTTTCTATTTTAATAGGCATTTTATTTATTATATTAGGCTATATTCTTAAATATTCCTGTGATCAAAGCTGAATTTTCAGCATCATTACTCCAGTCTTCAGTGTCACATGATCCTTCAGAAATCATTCTAATGATAATTTGCTGCTCAAGAAACATTTCTTATTACTATCAATGTTGAAAACAAGTGTGCTGCTTAATATTTTCGTATAAACCATAATTTTTTTCTCATGATTCTTTGATGAATAGAAAGTTCAAAAGAACAGCATTTATTTGAAATAGAAATATTTTGTAACATTATAAATGTCTTTACTGTCACTTATCAATAACATTTTTGCTGAATAAAAATATTTCTTTCCTTTAAAAAAAATCTTACTGGTCCCAAATTATTTAAAAAGGTATATACAGCAAATAAATGACAAATATTGTCATTTAGAGCATTTATTTGCAGAAAATAACAAATTGTCAAAATAACGAAAAAAGATGCCATGTCATGCAATGCCAAAAAAAAAAAAAAAAGTTTATATTCCTTATATATTCCTATATTCCTATAACTTAGGAAGAGTTCAGAAACCAATATTTGGTGGAATGACCCTGATTTCCAATCATAGCTTTCATGCGTCTTGACATGATCCCTATCAGTCCCTCACATTGCTGTTGGGCGACTTTATGCCACTCCTAGCGAAAAAAATTTCAAGCAGCTTGTCTTTATTTAAAGGGTTAGTTCACCCAAAAATGAAATTTCTGTCATTAATTACTCACCCTCATGTTGTTCCACACCCGTAAGATCTTCATTCATCTTCGGAACACAAATTAAGATATTTGAGATGAAATCCGAGAGGTTTCTGAACACATAGGCAGCAACGTCATTACTACCTTTCCGGGCCTTGAAAGGTGCAAAGACATCGTTAAAATAGTCCATGTGACTACAGTGGTCCAACCTTAATGTTATGAAGCGATGAGAATACTTTTTGTGCGCAAAAACAAAATAAAAATGACTTTCTTCAACAATTTCATCTCTTCCCTGTAATTCTCCTATGCTGTTGACGTAGTAAACACAGTGCAGAGCTTCCGTGTTCTACGTCAGAACGCAGACAATATTATCACAGACTATTTTAACAGTGTCTTTACTACCTTTCTTGGGCTTGAAAGGTGAAATGACATTGCTGCCAATGTGTGGTTCAGAAACCTCTCGAATTTCATCAAAAATATCTTAATTTGTGTTCCGAAGATGAACAGAGGTCTTACGGGTTTGGAATGAGATGAGGGTATTGAGTAATTAATGACAGAAATTTCATTTTGGGGTAAACTAACCCTTTAATGGCTTACATTCCAGCGGTTTTCAGTGAGATTCAGGTCTGGAGTGTGTCATGGCCATGACAGGGTCTTGATCTGGTGGTCCTCCATCCACACCTTGATTGGCCTGGCTGTGTGGATTGGAGCATTGTCCCGCACGAAAAAACAATCCTTCGAGTTGGGGAACATTGTCAGAGCAAAAGGAAGCATGTTTTCTTCAAGGATAACCTTGTACATGGCTTGAGTCACACATCCTTCACAAAGACAGATCTGCCTGATTCTGATCTTCTCTGATGAGTCCAGTTTTAAGCTTTGCCCGAAACCTGGTCCTCTAATGGTTAGACAGAGACCTCGAGTGGCCTACAACCCACATTCTCTCAACCACTGTGTAATTTGGTGGAGGACTGATGATGATCTGGTGGTTCTTCAGTAAGGCTAGAATCGGGCAGATCTGTCTTTGTGAAGGACGCATAACTCAAAACACAAGCTTCCCCAACTCGAAGGATTGGTTTTTCGTGCAGGACGATGGATGGAGGACCACCAGATCAAGACCCAGTCATGGCCATCTTCTAACCTGAACCCCATTGAAAACCTCTGCAATGTAAGCCATTAAATAAAGACAAGCTGCTTGAACGTTTTTTTTGCCAGGAGTGGCATAAAGTCGCCCAACAGCAATGTGACCGACTGATCCGGAATGTGCCAAAACGCATGAAAGCTGTGACTGGAAATCAAGGTTATTCCACCAAATATTGATTTCTGAACTCTTCCTAAGTTAAATTATTAGTATTGCGTTGTTTAAAAATCAATATAAACTCGCTCTAAACTTGCTCTAAATGATAATATTTTTATTTAAAATTTGGAAGAAATGTCAGTAGTTTGCAGAATAAAGGCAAACTTATATATATATATATATATATATATATATATATATATTTTTTTTTTTTTTTTTTAAACACACATTTCTGTTCTTTTTCATTATTTAAATTTGTGGTAATTTGGCCTTAAGGCACCTCAAAACTATGCCGTTCTACACTCAAAAAAAATGATTTTTTGATGCTGTTCACTTTATTTAAACAACTTATTTTGATTCAACACAATTGTATTGGGTTTCTGGTTCAAATGTAATTGCTTCATGTTAAATTGACTTGAAACGATTACTTTTTGACTTAACTTGATATTTTCATATTAAAATAACATGTTTCAAACAAGTAAACACAACCAGGACTCAATCAAACAGGACTTTCACTACCCGTCATGCTTTGCAAAGGGGCTGATCTGGGAGAGTAAATGTTGAAATAAAGTGTTATTCTAAGCAGTTTTTAGCAACATGAGAAAATGGAGAGACTTTTTAATGTTTACTGTTCTATTATGTTGGTATTTAAAAGTTTCTGTTATGTTAATGGTTTTGGGGTTACCATTGTGGTGAAGTGTAGAACATGTGCTTGGGTTGAGGACCTACTAACAACAATTAAAGTTGTTTTAATAATAAAAACAGCTATTTTGGGCATGCCATAGATGGAATAAAACCGTCTTCTGGCTAACACCTAACAATAAGAGTCTTTACAGAGTGAAGATTTTGTAAAAGTTGTGAAAATGTTTCTTGAACGCATCCACTATATAAACTAATCAATTGAACTGGATTTTTAGGATAACTACATGTAAAGGTTTTGGACAAAATTAAGAAAGTTAACCTGATTCAACTAAATGGCACTGAGTTAACCTTATGTAATAAATTTAAGTTAACTGAAATAAATAATGTTAATTAAATGCAACATAAAGTTACGAGGAACCTGTTGACATAAAAAAAATTAAGTAAATCCAACGTATCATTTGTTTTGAGTGTAACGGTTTTCGGTGACACAGCATGACGTCTCCTTTTGTCCCTCGTGTGCCCTTTAAACGAGGAATGTAAACAAGCCAAAATTAAAGTCTGCAATGTTCCCACGATTCCACGCATACCTGCAGTACACAAAACTTCCCCATCAGAATACCTAGCATACCGAGTCTGACACCAAACCCAGCCGGTCTACACAGAGAGAGCAAAGCAGTCTCACTGAGAGTACTGGACCACACCTGCTCTTAAAGTACTTAAAATAACAGTAACACCCCATACAGTTTCTATAAATACATATCTGAAGAAACCTTAAACATTACAATCCAAGACACTTCATGACCCAATCTTAGATGCTTAAACCCTTTCAAAATCCAAAAAGATGGAATAAACATGGCGATGCAATCAGAGCGGCTTATACTTCACACAAAGTTATAATGTCTTTTTTCTTGGAAGTCTGTGATGCAACAGCACGTAATTCCTTATAAATTAACTCTCATTATTACGTTCCACCAACGCACAAGGAGAATCGTTCCATTCACAAATGTGGACAAACAGCAATCACTACATTTCTGCGCTCAAAGGGATCCGCCCACCGCGTTTATGTGACTCTGAGCCGCACACTGACGTTTAGCTCAGAATATATTTGAGGAAGACAAGGTGACTCACCTGCACTGAATTTCACCTGGAAGGTAAGTTTACACTGCAATTTCCCTGAAATACAGCATGTCATTAGGATTTGAGAGTTTTCTAAAACTAAAGCCTTCTAAAATTGAATGAAGTCAAGCACAAAACTGGTAAACAGGTGAGTCCTGAAACAGATGTTTTGTTTTTTTTTTTAAAATGATATTGTTCTGGGAGACTTAATGGAGTTCGGAGTAATGTTTCATTTAAATATTAACTTTGTCTTAGAAGTTTATCTTAAAATTTATTGGGAGAAACTACAACAAACACAAATGAGACATACAGTATGAGTTCAGAGCTATTATTAAATCAATGTGGAATTTGATTAGAAAGTTCAAATTGAAATTTTTGACGTTTGATTCTAGATTTTGGTATCTTGGCAAATCTGAGCACAGTTTGAGATCCTGCCAGGGGCCAGTTGCATAAACTTAGCCACTATGTTAAGACCAGTGTTGGGGAAAGATACTTTTAAAAGTAATGCATTACAATATTGCGTTACTCCCTAAGAAACTAACTAATTGCATTACTTAGTTACTTTTTATGGAAAGTATTGTTACATTACTTTTGTGTTACTTTTTCTCACCCGGGCTGGGCTTGCTTGTTGGTTTTTTAATAACAACTAAAAAAAGTGATATTTTTGTCAAATGTTAAGGTCCTTTCAGACCAAAAGTGAAATGAATAAGCCTCAGGCTGAAGGAAATGCATATTAACGCCTGTACAGTAAAAACGCAGTTCAAAGAAACCATTGGAAAATAAAGTGAGATTAAATACATTAAGTGTATTTGTGTAATTTAATATATTTAATTATTACAGGTTTGTGTATAATTTAAATAAATGGGAAAAAAGTAACTTGCGTTACTTATTTGAAAAAGTAGCTTAGCTATTTTGTTGTAAATTGAAAAAGTAATGCGTTACTTTACTAGTTACTTGAAAAAGTAATCTGATTACTTAACTCAAGTTACTTTTAATCTGTTACCCCCAACACTGGTTAAGACTGGTTAAGAACTAGTTTGACCAACTAGCAGTTAGACAAGAGGTAATCTTACTTTTCAGACTCAAATTAGACCAATCTACCTTCTTATATAACTCACTTTAAAAAAGTTAGGACTAGTCTTGAAGAAAACTTTTAAGGCGAGTCTAAGCAGTTTCTACAACCGCCCACAGTTGAGATCTCTTCTGAAACTTCAGAGGAGACATGTGACATTATTAGGATCTTTTGCTCAAGAAAGAAAGAAAGAAAAAGAATCTGAGAAGCAGGAGACTTGATTTGCTTTCCATCTGATCTTATTGCTGTCTAAGGAGAAACAATGTAGTTATTTAAAAAATCTTATGATTTTGTTTATAAATAAAATGTATTTATATTTCAGAGCCAATACAGACAACTGTGTGATAAAATAGAGATATTGTTATACTTAATATAATTACAGTATATATGAATATAATTTTAAAAATAAGTGCTCTCTGTCTCTATATGTGTGAGTGTGTGTGTAATTTAATGGTTAATATTACGAAATACTTTTTAATATTCAATTTTTTAAAATTATAAATAGTATTAAATCCACCCGATACGGATTAATGTTGACAGATAGGGTGACCATCATCCCTCACTTTTAGCATTTATATTCTATAGGAAAGTCTTTGAAAGCAACCAATATAATTAATAATAATGTGGATACTGTCATAAATGTAATGTAACCTGACCATAACATTTCCTTTGTTCTCAGGTGATCACAAGTGACTGCTGTCAGTTAAAAATTATCATTCCAGACCATCTATTCAGTATTTCTCATGATGGCAGGTAATTATAACAATACACACATAAATTAAGGTAAATATTAAAGATAATAATATAAAAAGGAATTTGATATAAAATACAGTATCATGTGCACATCACACATGATTTTGTGTTTCCATAATGGGGAATACCTGAAATGCAAATGCAAATAAAATGCAAAATAAAAAACAAACTGCTCTATGAGGAAAATGAGCTTGATCAATAATGCATCCGTGTTTCCTTTATATTTCCTCTTATTACAGAACACGGTGACCCCTGCACTGGGTCAGAAGCCAACTTTTGCATGAATGGAGGAACATGCTTTAAAATACCTTCTGTGTCCACACCCACCTGTGTGTAAGTGTCTTCACGAACAGAAAATCTATTGTTTTATCACAATCGTTTAGCATACCTTTTTAATGAGGTGTTTTGTTTGAAAACCTTTCCCTGTCGTGTAGCTGCAGTGCGAACTATGAAGGCAGCAGATGTGAGCAGTATCAGCTGCTCAGTTTCTCACACAGCAGTGAAGAGAAGGGCATAATGGCCGCTGTGGTCATCATGGTCCTCCTCATTTTAGCGGTGCTTGGTGTGGTCATCTATTACATCTACAAGTGAGTCACGCGCGCTTTTGACACTGTAAGGTTTCGGATTCAATACAAATTTTATCAACATGATAAAGACACACAGGATAGATTACCACAGAAAACTATTTCTCGTCCCTCTACTAATTACAGTAATGAATTTACAGTGGAAGTCGAGATAATTTAAAGCAATATCACACGAGCAGGCCGCGGGTAATCACTGCTGATACTCGGATACTGCGCGTGCCATATTGCTTGCTTTTATCAGCAGTTTTGTAAACAAGACTTTAATATTGAATAACTTACATTTTGACATAATATCGCTAGTTGCTTGAACCGTTTTTGCTCCGCCAACGAAAGTTGTTCCAAACGAAGCCACAGCAGAACCGTTTGATTCGTTGATTGAACGAATCGGTTGAGTGAACGATTCAGCACGTGGCACTTAAAAAGGAAGTGGATGTGCCAATTTGTACTTTAACAAATGTTTTGTTTCAAAAGCATAGCCACAATATGCGTGTTAACAGGAGTGTTTGGGGTGAAAAAAGATAACATTTTAGTTTGGAAAAAACCAACAACAACAAACCTTTGTAAAGTTCGTAAAGATATCTTAACCTCGAAAACGAAAAACAAGACGAAATTATTTTTTGTGGTAATCAAATTTGTTTTAAATGCTGTCGAATGTGCCAACTTGTAGCTATTATTATCATGGTATGCTTGTTTCCCTCACGGAATAAAAAATATTACATTTTTCTCAGAATTGCGAGTTCATATCTCGCAATTCGGACTTTTCCCTCAGAATTGTACCCTGATAGCACACGTACATCTCGGAGACGTCTATTTGACGTCTGTGTTTACATCTGGAAGACATATTTTTTAGGGTGTTTGCTCATCTGCAATACGTCTATAGGACGTTTCCTGTCTGATGTCAAATAGATGTTTAGAAGATGTCTTTAAGATGTTTATGATTTAGAATGTATGTAAAACTGACATCTTAATGATGTCTATCAGATGTTTGTAAAGAGCAGATGCTTTCCAGATGAAGTGATCTTTAACAGACATCTTGCAGACGTAAGTGTGCTATATGTAAACTCACAATTGCGAGATATAAAGTCTGAATTGAGAGCTATAAACTCGCAATTCTGAGGGGAAAAAAGTCCGAATTGTGAGATAAAAAGGCACAATTACCTTTTTTTTTTTTATCTTTCTTATTTCGTGGCGCAAACAAGCTTCCATATGATAGGCTAATTTTAACCCCAAAAACCTGCAATAAGTAACAGTTCTCTTTACTATCCATTTATTCCCAGAATAAAGAAAAATAACCGGAGCCAACCAAAACCTGAGGGGTACGACAGAGTCAAATCAAACACGAGCTCTGCTCAAACGGTGTGAACTCGACATTGGATTTGATGTTGCGGACCTTCCTTGTGGAAGTCTTGAACTCAATGTGAAAATGTGTCAAATTGCACACAAAATATCTTTCTTAATGTTTATACATTTTGTAAATAGTTCTGTCAGTTAAAACATCTTTATTTAAATACGTAAAAAAGGATGCAAATTCTAGAAACAAACAGCCAGTCAGCTGCTCAATGGAAAGCAATACATTTCAAAAGCAGCATCCTTAAGCGTAGATTTTTCATTTTAATTAGATATAGAAGACTTAATATTATTTAATATACTGGTCACATGTGCAATGTACATATACTATTTTTACAATGTGCTGTTTTTGTGTTGGCTGAAACTTTGATAATTTTGTCTCTTAAAGGGATAGTTCACCCAAAAAATGAACTGCATTTACTCACCCTCATGTTGTTCCAAACCTGTATGGATTTCTTTCTTCTGCTGAACACAAAAGAAGATATTTTGAAGAATATGGGTAACCAAACAGTTGATGGCTTCCATAATACTAATAATAACTTGAGGGTGAGTAAGTGAAGACAGAATTTTCATTTTTGGATGAACTATCCCTTTAAATTCTACTGGATTAAACTGGAATTCCTTCATACTGTTGAAATTTATTCACTTTAAATGTAAATAACAAGGAGCCCAATCATTAATGTACACCACTGGACAGGACATAGAATAATTTTATCAAATGTAATGGAAGCATATTTAAAGAAAATGTTTCCAAAACCAGTTTTCATATCATATAAGCATGCTACTCATATATTTCTGCAGTATGTACACTGTGCACAGTATGCAAGTTTTCTGTATGAAAGTTCTACTGTATGTGCCAAAATGTGTGATATACAACAGTGCAATGGGCATGTATCCCACAATGCAATGTGATTCCAGTGAAATGTACTGATGAATGAACCAGATGGATAAAAATTAACTGCAATTTTTCCAGCACTTTCTTGTCTCACTAATAAATCTGACTGTTAAATGTTAACACACTTTTAGATAAACTTCAATTCAAAATAAAAAAATATTTCAAATCACGTATGCACACATGAAGCCTGTTTTATTTTACATTGAGCGAGCTGTTCAAGTTGTCTTAGTCATGTCAAATTTTTTTTCTTTGAAACAAAAGTTAAATGTGTCCAGAAAGTGACAATTACATAAATTATAAACCAAGTATGAAAAATGTCCAGAGTTTACATGTTATTAGATTTTTAGCAAAAAAATAAATATCAAGGGGGCGTTTTACCCTACAGGTGGGGTAAAATGCCCCCATAGGTGTCAAAACAATTTGCTTTATACATTTACAGCAAAATCTACTACTATTACCACCACAACTAAAATAAATCAGCAATGAAGTCTTAACCATAACCAATAATTATGAATTACAAAATTATAATAGACTATTTGAAAAGTTAGCTGATGCTAGCTAACTAGCTAGCTGATGCTAACTTGAGGTAATTTTCTAAATATAAAGTCCAAATATTTTTATTCAACCACCTAGTTAGATTACATTTGATGTAAAAACAAAGGATTTGATGTTCAGAACAGATCTGTTCGAGTAACTACAGTAAATATACTTTTAATTATGAGATAATACATCACTCTTGCCAATGTAGTCCATAGCAACAACAAATCTTGACTCCATCTAATGGTTATTTTGGGAAAAACAGTTGGGGGGCGTTTTCCCCCAACTGTACCCTAACTTGTAAAATTGCACATAAAAAAAAAAAAAAAAAACCAAACAAACAAACAACAACAACAACAACAGAAAAACATATTTAACACTTTTTCTTGTATATTGGATAGGCCACTCTGAACTATTACAAATGGCCTGCAGAGGGAAGCAGAGGAATGTGTTTACATAGGCCTATATTTTCATTGTGTTAAAAAACTATCAACGTTAATGTTTTCACGTTTTTGAGAAAACTCTCGTTTTTATGCTGAACACGATAGTAAAGAGCAACAGAAGCTGACATTTCAACATTCACAACATTTTTGTATTACAAGCTGAACACTCAACATGTTTTCTTCAGTCTCAGCACACTCAAGCTCAGCTCTCAAGTAGCCTATGGAAGACCAACCAACAACCAATCACATCGCGAGAGAGATCATCACTAACGTTCTAAATTCTTCGTTATGACGCTACAAGCAGAAATGCTGCATAAAAGCGGGTGAAACTCACTCGTGCTACTCAGAGTGAGTTTCACCTGCTTTTATACAGTGTGCTTTTTCCGCTTCAAATTTGGATTTGAAGAAGAAATCACTCACACAGTGTCCAATGGTGGTGGTTTTCAATCCTACATTTTCTCTGTCTCTCTTATCTGACACACTTTGTTCAGTTCATGGAGTATTTCTTAAAGCGCTAGGACCAGGATTGAAAACCACTGTCTTATGGATACCTCCGCTCCTCTCACCACAGTGCCCGATGAAGCACCCATTCTGAAGCAACAAGCTGCTTTATATCTCGAAAACAGTGAAGATCAATAGAAGACCATCAAACAGCAGTGAAGAAGACCAAAACAGCAGTGAAGATCAATAGAAGACCAACAAACAGCAGTGAAGAAGACCAAAACAGCAGTGAAGACCAATAGAAGACCAAAACAGCAGTGAAGACCAACAGAAGACCAACAAACAGCAGTGAAGAAGACCAAAACAGCAGTGAAGATCAACAGAAGACCAACAAACAGCAGTGAAGAAGACCAACAAAAAGCAGTGAAGATCAATAGATGACCAACAAACAGCAGTGAAGAAGACCAAAACAGCAGTGAAGATCAACAGAAGACCAACAAACAGCAGTGAAGAAGACCAACAAAAAGCAGTGAAGATCAATAGATGACCAACAAACAGCAGTGAAGAAGACCAAAACAGCAGTGAAGATCAATAGATGACCAACAAACAGCAGTGAAGAAGAGCAAAACAGCAGTGAAGATCAATAGAAGACCAACAAACAGCAGTGAAGAAGACCAAAACAGCAGTGAAGACCAACAAACAGCAGTGAAGAAGACCAAAACAGCAGTGAAGATCAACAGAAGACCAACAAACAGCAGTGAAGAAGACCAACAAAAAGCAGTGAAGATCAATAGATGACCAACAAACAGCAGTGAAGAAGACCAAAACAGCAGTGAAGATCAATAGATGACCAACAAACAGCAGTGAAGAAGAGCAAAACAGCAGTGAAGATCAATAGAAGACCAACAAACAGCAGTGAAGAAGACCAAAACAGCAGTGAAGACCAACAAACAGCAGTGAAGAAGACCAAAACAGCAGTGAAGACCAACAGAAGACCAACAAACAGCAGTGAAGAAGACCAAAACAGCAGTGAAGATCAATAGATGACCAACAAACAGCAGTGAAGATCAATAGATGACCAACAAACAGCAGTGAAGAAGAGCAAAACAGCAGTGAAGATCAATAGAAGACCAACAAACAGCAGTGAAGAAGAGCAAAACAGCAGTGAAGACCAATAGAAGACCAACAAACAGCAGTGAAGAAGACCAACAAAAAGCAGTGAAGATCAATAGATGACCAACAAACAGCAGTGAAGAAGACCAAAACAGCAGTGAAGATCAATAGAAGACCAACAAACAGCAGTGAAGACAACGAAGATTTTGCTCAGAGGGTGATGGAGGGTCTCTGTGTTCTGCTTTCTCATGGGATAGCTGTTGTGGACGGTGCTGGTGAGGTGTCCCTCCACACCATATCTATGGTAATGACCCACGGCGTCAGGTGGGGTGGCACCCTCACTCTCTCAGCGCCTTTGACCAAGTAAAGCACTCTTACTCTTACAGCGAAACCCTGCTTTATATCTCTCACAGCAGTGAAGATCAATAGTGTAAGCTTCGCTAGGTGGGTGTCGGATGGGGTCCACTTCAGCTTCTTGTGGGTTGTAGATGCAAGCCCGGGAGGGGGGCAGGCCAAGCCCCTACCTGGCTGTGGTGAGTTGGACGCAGGCCTAGGTGATGCTCACTGCAGAGTCAAATTAATGTATCCAGCTCAACCTCTGTGGAACTAATGGGTGGAGCTTAACCTATTTAGGTTTAGGGTGTGGATGGACCTTCAAACTCCACCCATTACGTCTAGAGAGTGAATTAATAATGTTTGGTTCTGTGTGTGTGTGTGTGTGTGTGTGAGAGAGAGAGAGAGAGAGAGTGTGTGTGTGTGTTTCCAAAGTCTGTTTTCAAAGCGGTTGGGTAGCTATAATTACAGGTGTGCGTTTCCCGAAAGCATAGTTGGTGAACCATGGTCGCAAGTCCCATTGAACTCTATTGGTAACGACGGAACTTGCGACCATAGTTCGCTTTAGGAAACGCACCCCAGAACTGTCTTTACAAGACTGAGTTCCCAAACATCCACCTCCGACAGCAAGATAACATGACCACATTTATTGCGTTTCATCTGCACGCTCTGAGGCGCAAAAAAATGTACGATGTATACGAAAAACATCCTCAGTGGCTTCTGCTGACTGCAGCAACTTTTATTTTTCTTACTGATATTTGACACCAGTTTCTCCAAGTGACTCACTAGATTGAAACAGTGCTTTATTCGCAAAAGTTTTATGCGATATTCCAAATCTGCGCATAAATTAAATGTACAACTTTGGCTGGAAACATAAAGGAAACAATAATAACAAATGATAGTAGTAATAATAACAACAACAACAAAAATAAAATCAGCAAAAGTAATAGTAACAAAATAACTTAATAACAACAACAAACATAATACAGTAACAACAACTGAAAAAAAAAAACAACAAAAATAAAAACAAAAAAGTAGGCCTAATAACAAAAACAACTATAATAACTAGCAACGTCTATTTAATGTGCAAGTTTACATCGGGAAGATATTTTTTAGAGCGTTTGCTCATCTGGAATACGTCTATAGGACGTTTCCCGTCAGATGTCAAATAGACGTTTAGAAAATGTCTTTAAGATATTTATGATTCAGAATGTATGTAAAACTGACATCTTAAAGACGTCTATCGGATGTTTATAAACAGCAGATGCTTTCCAGATGAAGTGATCTTTAACAGACATCTTGCAGACGTACGTGGAAACGTCCTATAGACGTATTGCAGATGAGCAAACGCTTTAAAAAAATATGTCTTCCAGACATAAACATGCACATTATATAGATGTCTCCGAGATGTATGGGTGCTATCAGGGAACAAAATTAAGAGAATAACAACTATTATAAGGAATAAAAATGGTAGTAGTGAGTGTTGGTGAATTGGTAATTGATGACTATTATACTTAAAATGATTTAACTGCTATAGCAGTTGAGCATACATGTGACAAATTAAGTTTTTGTATATATGAGGAAGTAATATTGACTGTTGATAACTATAGATTCTATGTAAACTGTATAATCCAGTATAGGCCTATAAACGAAGTTAAAAAAGAAGCTGAATTTAATAAAAATCCATTGCTTGTTTAACTTATTAAGGTAACTTTTCATTTGACTACATGTTGTTTTCTGACTACTGGTAAATTGGTAATAGAGAGAATATCGAAAGTCAAATTAATTTAGTCTGACTTGCCAAAAATGATGAAAGTGCTGCCATCTAGTGGTGACTACTAGCATGACCTATTACTAGCAATATCTATCTATCTATCTATCTATCTATCTATCGTTTTAGGCGTCAAGGCACTGCTTGACATCCCAACTACCCATTAATAAATGTGATGAATCAACAGATTGAGAGCACTGCATGCTGAATGTAGAAGGAAAATGAAAAGATCAGATAAGGAGGCCGTCATATAGGTTTCTATAATACTTTTTTATTCATTCAGCATATAAGACAGTTCACATATGTATAAAAGCTATCAAAATGAGCACTTGGCACAAATGTTCAATTAAAACACACCTCAGCATTGTAAACAAAGAAGCATCCTGATGTTCACCACAAATATTTCAAAATGACTACAAAAGTAACAGTGCCATCAAACAGACACGATTTCTTCATCCCTGGACTTGTCAAATGTTTGTGCAATCTTGAGCGCGGTGGTATTGAGCCCCACTGACTGCATGTTAGTGATGATGATCACCACCACCCCCTGTGGAGGAAGCAGCTTCTGATTGGTGGGCTGCTCGCTCTCTCTGGGCAACACCAGCAGGACGCTACTCGCCCCCACAGCGCCCCCTGTGTGCGAGACGTAATGTCTGCGGTTGCGGCACTGCCCATATTTCTGCTGTTTCTCCACAACCAGCCAGCCCTGGGCGTACAGTCCGTCTTTGTCCCACGATGCCTCTGTTTTGTCCACCGGTGCCCATATGGCTTTGGCTGTGTGGGGTTTGAGGAAGCCAGGAAGCAGCCCGTCTGTGTTCTTCAGTTCGGCCATCTGATAGCTGTAGAGCAGAGCGTTACCGAAGACCAGAAGGTCACTCACAGTGGACAGAAATCCACCTCCAGCCCATTTGTACGAATTGTCCACATAGGGGCAGTTCACAACACGGCCCTTTTTGTTTAAGTGGTAGAATCTGCAGAAAACAGGGAAGATGGTATACAGGTCAGTGATAAATAAGAGTGTTTAAGATAAAGAAGAGGAAAAATCCTTTAGAAATCTAGTTTGAAATCCATTGGGCAAATCAAAATGTTGGTTTTAAAATGATTTTGAAAAACTTTTATACCATTTTCAAAACAACTTTCAAATAATAACGTCATGTGGTATAACCATCAATTAAAAAATAATAACATTTTCTTTACACCTTCAATACGTCAGTGTACACATCTTAATTAGCCTATTATTTTCCCAAAAAGTTTTAAAATATTTATTTGTTTTTAGGGTAAAACATTTTTATTTACAATTATAATGGATTATTAATTCATAAATATTGATATATTTCATGGGAAGTCGATATATTTTTTGGGAAGTCGCACCACATGACATTTTACAGCCTGAACAAATTTTGTCTTGTCATAAAAAGGTCAAATTATCTGATATTTTAGGAGAATTGCTAATCTTGACAGTCATTTGGGTCTGCAGGGGTCTTCTCTATGATATCACTTCCTGTTTTACTTCTTTTTTTTCTCTTTATGTTCCTTGCTCCACATTTTAATATTTTGAATAATAATTGTTTTTTTAGATTTATTTTTTGCCTTTATTATGATAGGACAGTATGTAGACAGGAAGTGAAGAGGAAGAGAGGGGGGGGACAGGATCAGGAAAGGTCCACGAGCCAGGACTCGAACTCGCCCAAAGCAAAAAGGCGCTATGTGTTGGCGCGCTGCCCACAAGGCTATCGGCGCCAACATATTTAGAATAATATTTTAATAAAGTTTTTCATCTGATATTTGTATTTTATTTTATTTGAGATTTATTTCAATTACCAAAAACTAGTTTTAGTTAACAATAACGTCACTGTTCCACATGACGGTTGTATCACATGGTCGTGATTTGACGAACAAAATATTAATATTCTATTAAATATTTTTAATATTTAATATTTTTTATCTGTAGGTTTGTAGATTTGTATCACCCTAACATTTTTTGATTTTTCTCGACCCAGCAAATTTTTAAATATAGGTGTGTTCATGCCATGTCGGAATTACCGTAATTACGAGATTCGACTTCACGTCCTTGTTGAACTCGTAATTACAACTTGTAAACTCAGAATTTTCTGAGAGCTTGTACCACCTGACAGCTGCGGATTAATTTGTGTGGTGTGAACGCAGCATGTGTTTGAATTGTAATGCCTCTTTTACCTCGAGCGGTTGTATATGATTGGGTCGTTTTCGTCTGGTAAGGTGTTAAGCATGCCCAGCTCACGAAACATCTTCATCATGTGGTCGAGGAAGCGCTGACCTGCTGCTCTCTCCACCACGGCACTCAGCAGGGTAAAAGCATGCGTGGAATACAGGAATGTAGAACCTACAGGGGTCATATAAGAGAGAATAAGGTCAAATTACAACAACTGCAGACAATATTGACATGCACCAATAATGTGATTATATACAACAATCAGAGTAAGGACTTAATTGCAGTAAGATGTAAACATGACACAAGCAAACCTCTTCACTCCCCTTTACATGTAATTTTCATTATTCTGATTATTCACTAATAATTATGGTTATTTTTACTGCCATTATTCACATACCCCAACGCACAGCATAAGTGATCAACTTACATACAGTCAGTGTGTTGCTGGCCATTGTTTAAATCTTCTGTCAAATGCAAAACACATTTTTATGGCCACGTGTTATGTAGTGTGTTATACAAGTTGAAATCTTGTAATTACGGCAATTACAACATGGCGTGAATGCACCTACAGACTGGGTCAACTGACCAATCAGAGCAGAGTAGACCAATCAAAACAAACTGTTCCATCTGACCAATCAGAGCAGTGTAGACTCTCAGAAAGGAGGGGTTTAGAGAGACTGAATCCTTTTTCTAACCGTTTCAGACACTGTGAGAAAAGAGGTGATTCTGTAATATACAGTATCTCACAGAAGTGAGTACATCCCTCACATTTTTGTAAATATTTTATTATATCTTTTCATGTGACAACACTGAAGAAATGACACTTTGCTACAATGTAAAGTAGTGAGTGTACAGCTTGTATAACAGTGTAAATTTGCTGTCCCCTCAAAATAACTCAACACACAGCCATTAATGTCTAAATCGCTGGCCACAAAAGTGAGTACACCCCTAAGTGAAAATGTCCAAATTGGGCCCAAAGTGTGGCCACCATTATTTTCCAGCACTGCCTTAACCCTCCTGGGCATGGAGTTCACCAGAGCTTCACAGGTTGCCACTGGAGTCCTCTTCCACTCCTCCATGACAACATCACGGAGTTGGTGGATGTCAGAGACCTTGTGCTCCTCCAATAGGGTTTAGGTCTGGAGACATGCTTGACCAGTCCATCACCTTTACCCTCAGCTTCTTTAGCAAGGCAGTGGTCATCTTGGAGGTGTGTTTGGGGTCGTTATCAAGTTGGAATATTGCCCTGCAGCCCAGTCTCCGAAAGGAGGGGATCATGCTCTGCTTCAGTATGTCACAGTACATGTTGGCATTCATGGTTCCCTCAATGAACTGTAGCTCCCCAGTGCCGGCAGCACTCATGCAGCCCCAGACCATGACACTCCTACCACCATGCTTGACTGTAGGCAAGACACACTTGTCTTTGTACTTCTCACCTGGTTGCCGCCACACACGCTTGACACCATCTGAACCAAATAAGTTTATCTTGGTCTCATCAGACCACAGGACATGGTTCCAGTAATCCATGTCCTTAGTCTGCTTGTCTTCAGCAAACTGTTTGTGGGCTTTCTTGTGCATCATCTTCAGAAGAGGCTTCCTTCTGGGACGACAGCCATGCAGACCAATTTGATGCAGTGTGCGGCGTATGGTCTGAGCACTGACAGGCCCCCGACCCCTTCAACCTCTGCAGCAATGCTGGCAGCACTCATACGTCTATTTCCCAAACACAACCTCTGGATATGACGCTGAGCACATGCACTCAACTTCTTTGGTTGACCATGGCGAGGCCTGTTCTGAGTGGAACCTGTCCTGTTAAACCGCCTTATGGTCTTGGCCACCGTGCTGCAGCTCAGTTTCAGGGTCTTGGCAATCTTCTTATAGCCTATGCCATCTTTATGTAGAGCAGCAATTCTTTTTTTCAGATCCTCAGAGCGTTCTTTGCCATTAGGTGCCATGTTGAACTTCCAGTGACCAGTATGAGAGAGTGAGAGCGATAACACCAAATTTAACACACCTGCTCTCCATTCACACCTGAGACCTTGTAACACTAACGAGTCACATGACACCAGGGAGAGAAAATGGCTAATTGGGCCCAATTTGGACATTTTCACTTAGGGGTGTACTCACTTTTGTGGCCAGCGGTTTAGACATTAATGACTGTGTTGAGTTATTTTGAGGGGACAGCAAATTTACACTGTTATACAAGCTGTACACTCACTACTTTCCATTGTAACAAAGTGTCATTTCTTCAGTATTGTCACATGAAAAGATATAATAAAATATTTACAAAAATGTGAAGGGTGTACTCACTTCTGTGAGATACAGTATATTATGAGAAAATTAAGTGTTTTTTTGACATTGGATTAGCTATTATAGTATACCTCCAAAACAACATTAGGAACCTTTAAATAACAAAATAGGGGCACTTTAAAATTTGCATATGCTACATATTTTACTGCAATTATGGTTACCACAATTATGTACTTAATCACATCAATTTGATCGAAGTATTGTGTTCACTTGAGGTAAAGTTTCAATGTCCACCAAAGATATTTTGCTAAACTTCTCATTTTGAGAAGTCAGGTTTGAAATGACATGAGAGTAAGTAAATAATGGTTAATCTATTTCTTTAAAAAGATGAAGATTTCAAGGCAAGATGCTCTAAAAATAAACCCAGCATCATCTAAAATCAGACATCATCACACATTACCGGCACTTTGTTCTGTGTGGAATGAAAGCATACCAGGTTTAAATATCAGAGGATCGTCTTTGAACAAGTCCAAAGCCTGGATGACATTCTCAAAGTTGTCTTTGAGGTAGTACTCCTCCTGCTCAAACTCTTTCTTTTTCTTTTTGCTTTTAGCGCTGCTGTCCTCTGCTTTCGGCTTCTCTTTGTTTTCAGCTGAGCCCTTCTCTTCTTTCTTCTCCGGGGGCTTTAGAAGGCGCTTTGCTTTCTCCTTGTCCTCTCTCACTTTTTTGGCATCTTTTTCATAGTGACGGATGCCACTCAAGTGAGACAGGAGCATCCGAGGTGTTATTGTGACCTGGTTTAAGAATGAAGAGAAGAATGCTAAGTCAAACCAAATTCATTATTAATACATTATTATATATTGTTTATCAGGGAGGGGCAACGTCGGTCCTGGAGTGCCACAAGCTCTAACCCTAATCAAACACACCTGAACAAGCTAAACAACGTCTTCAGGATTACTAAGGCTGTCTGAAATCGCCTCCTATACCCTTACATAGGGCACTATTTGACAGGACATCCATTTGTAGTGATGTCCGAAATCAGTGGACGTTCTCGAGTGCACTCATTCAATCCCACAATGCACTGCAATAATGAGTGTACAACCGATGCATGCTCAATGGTTAGAAAATACCCATAATGCACTGTTGAATGAATTCCCACGTCTGACCAGAAGATGGCGCCTGGACACAGCCTAAGTGTACAAGGCAGGTGAGCTTTTTTTCAGGGTTGGAGATAAACTCTGCAGGACAGCAGCACTCCAGGACCAACTTGCCCATCCCGAGCATAAATTTTCTTAAGTAAAATGAGTAATAATTTGCATAAATTAAATTATTTTTAAAATAATTTTAATTAAACAGAGTACTCACATTCTCTCCTTCAAACTGCTTCTGTGGGAACTCAGGGACGTATTTTTGGACAGGGGCATCTAGATCAATCTTGCCCTCCTCCCAGAGTCTGGCGACGGCCGCTGCGGTCAGAGGTTTACTGATGCTGGCGATTCTCATCACAGTGTCGGGACCACAAGGCACTCTGTTCTCCAGATCTGAATAGCCAACGCCTCAGAGAGAACATACACAGCCAGGGTTCACTTTCAGAACCACTAAAACAGTCCTCAAAGTTTTCATTTTAAGCATGTGCAGAGGAAGACTTCCTACCTTCACACCAAACGTGGCTGCCATCCACTGAGACTCCAATAACCATCCCAGGAGCTCCAACTTCATCCTGAAAAATTATTTGACTTATCTGTAGGCCATTCTGCACTATAAACTTTAACATTTTGACATTAATATTACTAATATTAATAAATATATATTATATTGTATATATATGAACACTGATAGACAATTTACTATCCCATGAGGCCACGGGAGAGGATTTGTTCATGGCAGTGAAGCGACGCAACTGACGCTGGTACGTCACATGATAAGGGCAACATGGCGAATGTAGTACATCCAGATTACATTCATACTACACACATTTATACTACATAGAACATACTTTTTTAGTGGTCACAAAGTAATTACTCATTCAAAATAAGTAAAATAAGTAATAAGAGTATGCAATTTCGGACACAGCCATATTGTCAAAAAAAAAAAAGGGTGAGTACTTAATTAATTCACTAGTAGATGATTGTGAGAAATGGGTGGTGTTTATGCGGGCTAAATGATTGTAGGCATCTGAGGTCATATGTCTTTCACCCGAAGATGGAGTTATGACAGATTTGATTAAAAATAATGAGGTAAAAAATAAAAAAAGAATCATTCGCTATAAGATCAACAATATTTATTTAGAAAATAGATTAGACTTCAAATGAATATTTTTAATACAATAGCATTATACATATGGGTCAATGATGTGACGAGTCATTTTTTTGTCCAAAGGCCTTAATAATAATAAAAAACCATAGAAAAAGTATAACTAGATCTTTTTTATTGAATCCAAAAGGTTTTAATTATATTTTGCTACATATAAAGATATTTTAAAGCTTATGAAGTGTCAAAAGGTCATTCGGTTTAACCGTCCAAAGGCCAATACAGCCATTTCATTTGTAATTAAAACATCTTAAAATGTAATAAATGTATATATTTTTTATTCTGGCATGATGTTATAACATCATATATCAACATAGTGCAAAATGGTATTAAAATTATGTGTAGAAGTCTTTGCTTTGCTATGAGAAAGAATGTCCGGAAAAATGAATTTCATTGATGTCATTCGGAGTAACCAATATAAAGGGACCATTTTGGATCAAGTCATGCACTCAGTATCATGTGACAGGATGTGACATCATTCAGACACCTGCAAAGGACCACATGGTCGTGAAGCAAAGTAACTAACTCTCTCTTAACTATTTGAAAAATTCATGTTTTCACTGGCTCATATGCATGTCCCGAAACATCAGGTCATTCGGTACAACCGCTATAAAACATGGAAAATGTTGTAATATTTTAAAAACTTGTACTAAATATAAAATGTTTAATTGTCCTTTTGCTAACTAGCTAGATATCAGCCTGTTAGCATTGTTTGAAAATATCATCATTCAGATTAACCAAAAGTGTCATTCGGTAAAACCGAAATTTTGGTTAAACCAAATGACTTTTTTGGTTACAAATTTTGTCCATCTTGTAAAAAATGACAAAAGCAGTATTAATTGACTATAAAAACCACATAATCTCATTGTTAACACTTAATAAAACTTCAAAATTAATCATATCTTCATTATGTTGTTTTTTAAACTTTTAAAAAACCTTATTCGTCAATGACCCATATATCTACAGTAATAAATAGAAAATATACATAGGCCTAATTATATTTTTGTTAATAAATATTATTTAATAACACATTTAAACATACCAATCAATAAAACATATAATTTATAAATATAACTGAATAAACTGATTAAATAAAGATTGAGAAATACAAATATTATAAAAAAAGTTTTTAATATTTACAATATAATATAAATATCAAACTATTTGTGTGTTTTTATATAATATAAACTATAAATATTACATTATCAATATTGGCAAAACAGATTTTGAAATTAAATAATAAACTTTAAAGTTTGTCAAATATATACCAAAGTACAGCAGAACTTGTTGACAATGGAATGTTATCCGGCTAGTTCATCAAACTAAAAACTAAATGAAAAATAAATGACATAACAACAATAACGTATTGTTGTAAATAAAGTTTGGTCCTGATACCTGTACCTTTATCCGCCGCAGCAGGTCTCTGCTGGCTTCTATAGCAGCTGTGTACTTTGAGCCCGTCTGAGCTCTGTCTGTCTTCTGTACGCTACATTCACAGTGTTCAGAGGCAGAATCACGATATTTCAAACCCAGAGCCAGAACAAACCCCGTCCCGATGCCGAACATCCATAAGGCCGTGTGTCGGTTGCTGTAGGACGAGATGACAGGTCTTCTGCGTGTTGAAATCAATCTCTTCATCAGCTGATCTCTGAACTTCACTCTGGATGTCAACAAAGACACAAAGGGCTCTGATTTCTGAACACTGTATTTACATTTTGGGCATATGAGACCCCGTGATAAACACAGTAACCGAGACATGACTGTTTAACGAATAATAATAATAATAATAATATATGGGAAAAGTGATAAAATAGTTTATAGAAAGAGAACAGCAAAGAGCTCCCGTTTGAACTCTACTGAAGCGGCGACAGACAGCTGACCAACCATGACCAACCAGACTATTTTACATAATAAAAGTCCATCACTTTTTAAATCTAATAGATTTTTTTAAATATGTTATTATATTTTAAATGAACATTTTTGAATTTACATGCAAAAATATTTTTTTTTTATTTTTAAAGTATGTAATTAAATGTAAAATCATATAATCAATAATTTTTATTTTAGTTAAATATAAATTTCACAGGTCTGCCTGCCTGCATCTGAATTTCTGTAGTTTTTTTCTCGATCGGATAGTGAAGGAAATTGGAGCAAATATTCAAATTAATCTAAAATGTATGCAGTTTTTTTCCATAAAACTCCACTTTTTACTTTTTTTTTTTTTTTTACAGTTTGAATGAACAGGGAAGAACAAAATAAGTATTCAACATCCATGAAGACGTAAAGGTCTTTTAATTTGAAAACTGTAGAGGCTTTGAAAACCAACGGCTGATTGGCTCATATTTCAGCTGTGGCTATGACGTTAGCCAATCAGATGCGTGAATTCTGTTCTGACAGCAGACCCCGCCTACTGTCAACAACAACAACGAAGTCCTATGGACTGTTTAGTTGAGAACAGCTGCTGCTTGGACAGTTTCACGACAAATATTAATAAATATGCCACATAACACAGCCTACAGGCAGTTTAGTGAACTCTAGTTCATTGTTTTGGGTTTATAAACAAGACCAATCACTTAACATATCGCTTTGAGTTATAAAACGACCGACGGAACCCACATGCTCATGTTTTCTGCACCAATGAATTCTGAATTATTCATTAATTTTGTATGACTTACCTCTGACCTTTCACGATATCTGTGTTTTAAAGACCAGCTCACCTTGCCAGGAGCTCCTCATTCTGTATATGTGGAAACGCATGACCGCGTTCACAGCAGAATACAGTATATGGAAAAGTATTTTAAATCATTTTCCTACATATTCACTCAGTGGATTCTTCGAGCATTCAGTTTGCCAAGATATGCTGAAATAGTCAAGCACGACCCTGCATTTGTCCAGCTCTCTAGCTAGGATTATTTACAGTTTGAAATAGCTGCAGTCAAAACACTGATAAGCCCTAAAACATCACCTTGACATTATCACTAAACCCCATTGCAAACAGCACATGTTGCATCAGTTTTAACTGTACAGTCTGGTTTTGTAATCATGCGGTTTTAACACACAGAACACATTCTGTTAGTTCACGTCCTGAATTGTGACATGCCACACCTTCCAACTGCCAAGACGATACAATTCAAATCTTCCAGTGGGATATTTATGCAACAGAAGCTGCAAATGCTCTGGTGGTACTTTTCCCTATAAAGAAGACTTATATTGCATATTGTGAAAAGGGGCATTATAAGTCTCCGGTGTCCCCAGAATGTGTCTGTTAAGTTTCAGCTCAAAATACCCCACAGATCATTTATTATAGCTTGTCAAATTTTTAACAGCTCGCGCTTTGGTTGCTCAACAACAACAAAGCTGGACAATCTCACGCACCCAAAATGACGATTGTCAGTAACGGTGTTCAGCCTTACATTGTTCAAACCGGAGTCGGACACTGATGGAGAGACTCAGGAAGAAGTTACAATTTTTAGAATGAAACTGGACGTTTCTGAACGGTTAGTTGATAAATTTATGTAGTTGCTGTGGAGTTGATTCAACTCATCGACTAGCATGTGTCGTCATGTTAATCTTTTGTGCAAATCCAGTGTTGAATTGATCCTTGTTTGTGAAGCAGTCCAGCGTAAAATGACGGCATGGGAACAACACTCTACTACAACAACTCTTCCTCTTCTCTAAAGCAGCCCAACATGGCTTCGACCCCTTTGTTGCGTGTTTCCGGTGGCAGGGTTTATCTAAATTTTAGGGTTTGTGATGTCACTAACCCGGGAAGCAGCTCATTGTAGTCCCTACCAGCCGCGGGCACAAACTAACGCGGGGTTAGTTGCAACACACGTGGTTTAAATACTTCCACACACGCTAGCATGAAGAAACTTAGCGTATTTACTAGTTGCCATATCGACAATATATTGAGAAAAAATTGCGCCAAAATTCAAAAATCTTTGGAAGATAGCACTGAACATTTAACAATAGCAAAAGTAAATTTCTTACTTAAGATAATCTATATTTTTTGTTTTTATTTAAAATTAGACAAATCTGATATTATTTTAATCTCCAATCTGTTGTTTAGCAGTTTGGGTAGTTCTTTAATGCTTCACTAACTATCAGAAGACACTAACCAGGTTTAAAGTCCAGTTGCGCAGATAGGGTTCGTTGTAACACTGCGTTACAATGTGCCCCGCTATTAGAATATGCTATTCTATACAGTTACGATACAACTGGCATAATTAACTTTTATGAATTTCTGTTGATAAACTATGGAAAAAAGGTGAATAAAGACTGATAGGAAGAAGCTAAACATCCAGAAATTTCAAGAAATTTACAGCATTTGTACTGGCTCGTCTACTTCTCGTTTTCTGTGAGAGCTGTGAGTGGAGGGAAGAGTGTTTTGTTCAGCTCTGTTTTTCTGAATATGTTTCTTCATCTGTTTGCCTGTATTGTTTTGACCAGTGCTGTATAGCTGTGTTTTGCAGAGTGTTTATTGTCAAACTACAAAATTAATTAAATTTGAATTTCTAAAAAAATGCTATTTTTATATGAAAAAAATAATTGTCTTTTATTGACAAAATATTTTAGTTTGTCATGTATATTTTTAATTTTTAATAACATTTTTAGCTGTCATATGGTCATGTTACAATGTGCCCCACCTATGGGGCATGTTGTCACATTTCACTTCCCTTCTTTCGGGTAAATAAAGAAAAAAGTATACACTGTATTAATGAAACAAAGCCTCATATTTGTACCAGACGTGTGTGAAATTAATGTGGAACAAAAGAAATTTCATGAACCCTAAGTAGATTTACACAAACTGAGAAAGTCAAAAAGCGTTCAGTTGTGCCCCGCTCTCCCCTAGTCCTTAAAAAGTGATTTCTGTAAAAGAAAATATCTCCCTTTGCATTGAACTTTGAGCGTCGTAACTTTGCAGATGTCGTTTATGTTCAAACAGCAACATTACACACTAACTAAAGTTAAAAAAGTGAAATCTTAATCAACACCCCTTAATTTTTCCCATAGTGATTTAAAAAAAAAAAAAAAAGAATCATTGGCGATGAATCAAGCCAACGAGCTACAAAGTGAATCATAACATTACAAACTTTTATTTGAACAAAAAAAAAGTATTTGAAAATCAGATAAAAATACAAAAGGTACAAAACCGTGTAATGAATGGCTTTAGTGAGGAAAAGAACCACAATCCTATATAGCATTGTGAATTAATTAAATTAAAAATGCTGTTTTTTTTTTAAACTACTCATTTAAAAATGTTGATTATATGTATAAAAGTAATACATTAAGTTTATTGCAACTAAATATTAACTTAATTTTTTTTCTCTTCATTTAAAGAGTTAGTTCACCCAAAAATGAAAATTGTCATTAATTATTCACCCTCATGTCGTTCCACACCCGTAAGACCTTCGTTCATCTTTGGAACACAAATTAAGATATTTTTGATAAAATCCGATGGCTCAGTGAGGCCTCCATTGCCAGCAAGATAATTAACACTTTCAATGCCCAGAAAGGTACTAAAGACATATTTATTCATGTGACTACAGTGGTTCAACCTTAATGTTATGAAGCAATGAGAATACTTTTTGTGTGCCAAAAAAACAAAAATGATGACTTTATTCAACAATATCTAGTGATTGGCGATTTCAAACACTTCATCTTTTGTTTCGAATCATTGGTTCAGAGCATGTATCAAACTGCCAAAGTCACATGAACCATTGAAATTTCGAAACACTTATGACATAATGAAGCCCGATCATTTGCTTGTTTCAACTCTCTTTCAAAATCTTCTGTACAGCATCATGGGTAATGCAGTTTTTCACCAGGAATTCTGCTGTTGAAGAATTTTAAAAATAAGTTGACGCCTTCATCAGAAGCAAGTATCATCGATTAACAACCTCATAACTCACAGTAGGATAAAAAAAATTTCCCTATGGAGAAAAATAATTTTTACTTCTGGAACCAGACTGTATTGCCATAATGAGTGGGAGAAGAAAATCAGGCTCTGTAGTAAATACATCAAGGCTAACAGAGAACAACATTCAGAGCAGAAGTGCAGCTATTTACACCTCAAAAACAGACCCCAGGCTTTAGAAAATGTCAAATGGAGTGGTTTTATTTATTTTAGCTTTGTACATTTATGTATGACATACATTTAATACATCTACATTTAAAATGTCTAAAATGAACGAGGCACAACCAAATATGATTTCATCATATTTTTTTGAATTCAAAATGAGGACATTTTGAACCACATGGTTTTTCGGCGTAAGCGAACTCAGAGCGTTTGCAAATAATGTTGCCTGACATCCTGAAGCAAAATGGGAAGAAAACAAAAATAAATAAAAGTTGGAGTGTAAATAAGTCCCTTTAGGGCTAAATATTGGCACAGAGAATGATATCCAAATTGGAAAGTGTATATAGTTAATCATAAACCTCTATAAACTACACACTGCTAGACATCCGCCTTCACAGTAGCACCAGTATACATAGGACAACCTAATCCTATGTACACTATAAAAGAAAATCTTTCAATTTCAATTCAACTTGGCTTCAGACTCGACCGTGTCCACTAGAACCGTTATGTGCATATATTGAATTAAGTGCAATTGCTGCTAACTTTGTTTCATTTGTGCACAATCAGAATAAAATGAACATGTACCATGATATTACATAAAAATAAAATAAAATACAAGGAAAACTAAAGCTTTTGTAACAAATGGCACATGTTATTCAATCTGATAATTGTCAGGACGAAAAAAAAAAAAAAAAAAACTCAACCAATACAAAATGCAGACATCATCATTATGTGACCAGGATTCACATGTTATTCAGCTCCAATAGAGTCTGTTCCAACATCTGGTTCATATCGAGGTTCTCTTCTTTAGCATGTGAGAGTTTTTCTGTTAGAACATCAAGTGAAAGACACGTTAATATCAGTGCAAAGCATATAGGGAATAACATGCAGTGGATACCTGGAGCATGTTCATTCAAAAACGGCAGGCATAAACTGTCGGACTCTTCACTGCCTATAACCAGTGTTGGGGAAAGTTACTTTTGAATGTAATGCGTTACAATATTTCGCTACTCCCTAAAAAAGTAACTAATTGGATTACTTAGTTACTTTTTTAATGGAATGGAATGCATTACATTACTTTTGCACTACTTTTTCCTTACCTGGGCTGCTTGTTTGTTTGTTTTTTGACCCAGAAAGTTCTATTTTTGGCAAATGTAAAGGCCTTGTCATGAATAAGCCTCAGGCTGAAGGAAATGCAAAATCACGCCTGTACAGTAGAGGGCGCAGCTCAAACCTTTTAATTGTAATGCGTTACCCCCAACACTGCCTATAACAGACTTCACACACTCAATTCATGCTTTCATTTAAATAACCATAGCAGAGTACATTATATATATTTATATATATATATACACATACCGATATACATGTGTTAATACTGTATATAATTCTCTAACACAGTTAAAGAGTGCTGACTCTTGCATAAAGCAAAAGGCATTAAATGACATCCTGATTAAAGTGGTAGCCATCCATTATCCAAATGCTGCCTTCAAGTCCTTCTGGGATGAGTTCGGAAGTTGTAATTACAAATTTTGGTTGCACTAAAAGACACTTGGATCAATTTCTCTTTCACTGAATGACAAATTCAGGACATTTTTTCCTATACAATGAAGAGCAAAGAAAAATCTATAATTTATATAATATAAATATTACATTTATCAATTATTATTGGTGCTCAGTTATTAATGATGGTTCTTATCAATCTTGAAAACATTTTCTGTTTTTGCCGTTTAATATTTTTGGTGAAATCATGACACTTTTTTCCACAGAGTTCTTTAAATAGAATTCAAATATTTTAATTTTAAATAGATTTTTTTGTAACATTATAAATGTACTTACTGTCACTTTTAATCAATTTAACGCATCCTTGATGAATAAAGGTGTTCATTTCTTTCTTCTACCGTTTTTACAGTAATTAAAATAAATAAATGTAGCTTTGGTCAATTATTCCAAAGTTTTGACTGGTAGAGTGTTTGTTTATATATATTAAAATGTGCATAACATGCGATTTATTTTTTGTTAAATATCTAATCTTGTAAATATGATCTTTCCGACATAACTTGAAGGCAGCAAAAGTGTAACTTTGTTACAAAAACACATTCAACTTTCAATCACAACAGCATTCACTTTAGACACCATTTGGTGATGAACAAAAGTCCACACTAGTTTTAGTCTTCATTCAAGGCCATTCTTAGCTCATTAGAGAGAAGGCGGTTTTTCTCGAGTTGCTGGTAGAGACGGTCTACAGGAGCGGGCAACGCAGCAGGTTAAGACAAGAGAGAGAGAGAGAAACAAAGAAAAGAGTGAAGAAGAAATGAGAACAGCTGGAGGGATTAGTTAGTAACATTTCACTCTGAAACCAACTGAAACCAACCTGGAGAAGGTGTTTGTGATGGGATCAGACAGCAGGGACCGCTAGGTGTTTGTAAGAGCTCATGTATCCACTAGCAGGGCTCAACAATAAGGACGGCCCAGTTTAACAAAACAGTCATACAGTGTTGTGTAGTTGTTGGTGAACATAGATGAAATTGTCAAAAAATTACCTGAGACAGTCTTGGAAGTGTCAAACAAATTATTAATCCAAAGTAGCAAAGTAACACTGCTTTTAAGTATCCATCCATCCATCCATCACCAACGTTTTGGATGTCTCACTAATTTAAACACATTTAACTCATCATCATCTTAGTGTGTTGAATAGGGAGACATCAAAAACATTCTGGGTGGAGGGTCCCGAGGACTGCAGTTGAGAAACACTACTATATAGTGTGTATATTATACCAGTGTTCCTCAACCAGAGGGATGCGAGTGGGATGTGGAGTGTGCAGACAAAGAAACAACAACAACAACAAAAAAAAAAAAATCCTGATTTAGTTGTCAGGCTTTATGTCAGTGTCATTATTATGAAGTTATTTTTGTAACTTGTTACGAAATAAAGTCTCACCTCAAAAAAAGAAAAAAAAAAAAAAGAGAAAAAAAAGAAAAGTAGTATCCTGTCCTGTCAGATGTTATACTGTGCTCACAGCACGCTCTTCAATTGCGTGCGCAAATGCTGAGGCGCCCACTGTATATCACTTCACTATATATAAAAAGCAAGTGAAATTATGAGCATGCAACATCGTAGTTACATTGTCAATTAACAAGCCATGAAATTACCAAAAAGTACCAATGATTTACATATCTGGTATGTCAAGCGTCAGCTGGGAAGGATTTGCATGCAGGTATGATGTTTATTCTATTCATCAAGATCAGTGTCCATATGTTTTATTAACAGTTCTGATAATATATTTGCCATGGTAACTAGTTTCAGTAAGCTTCATTTTCACTTTGTGCTATTTTTTATATTTTTGATGACTGTAGTGGCTCATGTCAACTTATTAAAACTAGTTTGGGGCTGCTATTTAATATTTACCTTATACTGTTTGTTCATCAGTGATATTCTTACAATGTACAGTCAAACCAAAATTTATTCAGACACCTTGAACATTTCATTCATTAATACAGTTTATTCACTATAGTTTAAAAAAAAAAAAAAAAAAAAAGTAATAAAATGACAAGATCTCAGAGTTAAACGGTCAGAAAAAAAATTAATCTTAATTGACCCTTCGCCGGGAGTTTGATTGACAAGTGATCTAACCAATCATAACGCCGAATCTGCCATTTTGTCCAACAAAGCAGTCAGGAGTTAGAAGATTAACCTCGGTGGACTTGAACTTGAAAAATGGTGTGTACTGACGTCTTTCCGCGTTTGAAACAACATTCCTTCTCATGTTCATTCATGTTTATTTGATGCTATAAATTAACTAGTATGAAGAGATGATCGGTTCACGAGCCGCTTGAGCTGAGGTGCTACAGCAATCTGTCACGACACATTAAAGAACCACAAAACAGTTTTTAATGTTTGAATTTCTTAAAAAGTTACACAGTTTGAAAGCTGGGACTTTATTTAATATCATAAGTAACCTGCTCTGTCTTGTCTGTCCATGTGTTGTCAGTGTCCTCTTTGCTCCGTGATGTATTTTTCACTGTGTGTGGTGCGACAGTGCCATGGCTTGTCGGACAAAGCAACAGTAACTAAGGGGGGGCGGGTCTTTGCGAAGGGTCAATTATGTCAGATAACACTTCAGCAAAACAAGTGTCTGAATAAAATTTGTTTAAATGTAACATTTAATGGATTTTTTTTATACCGCATAATGTTACTAAAAACATACCATTCATACATTTCTGTGGTAGGCCCAGTGAAAATGCCAGCAGAAGGAAAAAACCTTATTGTTGATCCATAACAAGGACGGGATGAGATTCAACCTATCAGAGTCTAACCTCTCATACCTCAATAGAACATGTAAACAGCAGATTAGGAGATTTGAGCCGAATATCAGAAAACAAAGTGAAGCTTTCTGTCTTGACTAGTGACAACATGTGCGTCTGAAGTTTAAATACATACATATACATTAGATGTGTAACGATACATCGTTATATCGAGAAATAAAAATGCAATATGTATCATTGATGTAAATGATATGACTTGCGATAGTGTTAGTTTTATCCAAGACTCCGCTTACTATATTTATAAGGTACAATTCACTCAAAAATGTAAATTCTGTCATCATGTACTCACACTCTTGTTGTTTCAAACCTATCAGATTTTAGTTCATCTTCCAAATGCAAATGAAGATATTTAAGAAATCTGAGAGATCTGTCCCTCCATTTAAAGTCAATTCCCCTAAAACTAAAAAAGGTTTTTAAAAAAAAAAAAAAAAAAAAAAAAAAAAAAAAAAAAAAAAAAGGTCAAAAGGCATCGTAAAAATAATCAATCGACCAGTCTAATTCAAATCTTCAGAGGAGACACTATGGCTTTATATGATGAACAGATACAAAGACGCGTATACTGTAGAGAAAGCACGAGTGTACTGCGTTAGAAAAAACTGAAACTCTGTAAAGTTTCATTTAACAGTACTACATTAAACTAATATATTTAATGTTGAATATAATGTATACTAATGCAATGGGGCAATATTTATGGGGGTCCTGATAACACCAAATGTCCGATTTTACCAGTAAAAAGGGCTTACATTATTTACATGTATAGTATAATTCTGTTTTTTCACGTTCAGAATCATGAATATTTTTATTCTGGTGTCACCATTGAATTTTTCTCTTGGGTTTCAGCTATCCTAATTCTAATTTCAAGTTGAAAAACAGTTTTATTGTTCAGTGACACCTAGTCAATTGTTAATTTACATACAAAATCTTGAAATATTGTAAATTCTTTATTAAGTTGTATGTGCAACAAAGTATTTGAAAACTGTTAATATTTTGGAAATAAATCTGTTATTTGAATGCGTTTCAGTTTTTAAAATTTTGTTCAAAATAATGTGAAATGGAACACAAAATATGGAATAACTAATAAAATTATAATTTTATAGGCTGTAAAGTCATGAAATATTTAAGATATATCAATTATAACACTGTTCCTGTTCAGCAGAAAGTGGGGAAATACCATAGCATACCAAAATACACAATTATTAGAAAATAGGTATTAATGGTAACTGTTTTTAAAGCATTATGAGCAGCTAATATGATATTCTCATCTCCAGATGCTCATAGTGGCATTTAACATGTACATTTCAGTTTAGGAATATGTTCAAAACCCCAACCCAAAGTATTAGCGATGCTAGCTCATGAAACCTATTTTTCCTGAACGGTGAGAATAAGTTTATTGTCACAGGTTAAAGTTGCGGTCGACGCATTATCTTTTTTTAAACGTTTACTACAATTGCAGTACAAGCACGACAGGTAATCATGCGGTTTAATGATGCGGTTTAATGAACAGATGTTAAAACAGAAGTGACCGTCATCTACTTCCATGACAACTTGATTAGAAACCCACAGAAATTTGAATAGTAGAAGAGAATGAATTTTCCTAACATGTAAATATGGCGAAACCAACGTGCAGAGCTCTAGGAACGTTCCCCACATGAAAAGACAACGGCTTTGTTAAACCCTTGAGGAACAAAAGCTGGCTTTCACCTCTCTGAATGTCAATAACATCATATAATAACCATAGAGGAAATCCACGACGTCTACCAACGCTTCTGACTTTATTAGAGCCACAGCAATAAAAGCACATAGAAATGAAAAGGAAAATAAAGAACAAAACAGGGGAAAAAAAAAAAAAGAGAAGGTTTACATAGTTTTACATAAAGATTCTGTACAATAAGAGATGGGCAACAAAACAATGATGGAAGCAGGGATAGAGGGATGAAAGAAAAAGAAAGGCTGGAAAGAGCAGAGTGATGTCGTTCAGCCAGCGGGAGGCGTCTTTGATGAACAATTTATCTGCACAAGGGGGAAGAAGTAAAAAATGTAGTGATGGAAGGGACAGAAAACTACAAAACACAAGAAAAGAGAAGAAACCACCACACACAGGAGCCACGATGCTTACCGTCCGAAAGGGACGTGGGATATTTATTATAAAGAGCCTCCCATTAATCTCTGATGGAGTTAAGTATCAATGAACGCTGAATCGCCATAGAGGTGAGCCACACAACCACACGGCTGTCTTACCAAGCAGCACACACTCCTAAAGAACTACTACATAGTGACACGACATCGAACATGATGTCGACAGATGAGATCAGAAGCCATTGGCCCTGTCTTCTGAACAGAAGGAGACCTTGTTAGTAGATGAATTTTACACCAGAGGAGAGAAAACACCACAAACACACACAGGAAGCCACAGAGCATGAAACGCTTCCCACTGTACAACTGTGGTGCATTTCTGTATATTTATCACATGCTTTGTTAAGACTTCACAGTACTGCCAACAGGGCTGGGTGATATAGTGAATCTTTAGAGGCATTTCATATTATTCTGTTTGTGTTATCATATTAAGCAATATCCTAAATATTGTTATTTTAAGATGGTAAAATGGCTTAAAGGGTTGGTTCACCCATTAATTCACGTCGCTCCACACACGTAAGACCTTCGTTCATCTTTGGAACACAAATTAAGATATTTTTGATGAAATCCGAGAGCTTTCTGGCCTCCGATAGACTTTATTACCACTTTCAAGGCCCAGAAAGGTAGTAAAGACATCATTAAAATAGTTCATGTGACTACAGTGGTTCAACCTTAATGTTGTGAAGCGACGAGAATATTTTTTGTGCGCAAAAACAAACAAAAAACTTATATATTTATTCAATTTCTTCTCTTCTGTTTCGCATGGGTGTGATGCTGACGCAGGAGCCGGCCAATAATGAGCCGGCATTCTGACGTAGAAGCCGGAAGCACCAGAGACTGACACGGAAGAGAAGAAATTGTTGAATAAAGTCTTTGTTTTTTAAGCATAAGAAGTATTCTCGTCACTTCATAACATTAAGGTTGAACCACTGTTTAACGATGTCTTTACTACTTTTATTGGACCCTGAAAGTGCTAATTGTGTTGCTTTCTATGGGGGATTAGAAAGCTCTCGGATTTTATCAAAATTATCTTCATTTGTATACAGAAGACAAACGAAGGTCTTACGGGTGTGGAACGACATGAGGGTGAGTAATTAATGACAGAAATTTCATTTTTGGGTGAGCTAACCCTTTAAGTATGAGATTAAACTTAAGACAGAATAGCAACAATATCAGAAAGTCTGATTCATTTTCATGAATCAGTACTTTTTTAGTGAATCTGTTTGAACAGATTCCGATTCCGTGATTACTTTGTCACAAAAATCCCAATGTTTTCTCAAAAAACAAAAAACAAAAACAAAAACAAAAAACAAAAAAAAACAAACAAACAAAAAAAAAACCATACCATTGAAAAATTTGGGGTCGGTAATATATTTTTTTAATGAAAGAAGTCTAATTCTCACCAAGGCTGCATTTATTTGATCAAAAATACAGTAAAACAGTAATATTGTGAAATATTGTCATTTAAAACCACTGTTTTTTATTTTGATATAAAATGTAATTAATTCCTGTGATCAAAGCTGAATTTTCAGCATCATTACTCCAGTCTTCAGTGTCACATGATCCTTTAGAAATCATTCTAATATGATGATTTGCTGCTCAAGAAGCATTTCTTCTAATTACTATTATAATCAATGTTGAGAACAGTTGTGCTGCTTAATATTTTTGTGGACCGTGATAGATTCCCCAGGATTCTTTGAATTTGAAAGTTAACAAAAAAACAGAAAATTTGCAACATTATGAAGCTCTTTACTGTTAATTGTGGACAACTGAACTCATCCTTGCTGAATAAAAGTATTAAATTTAAAAAAATAAAAATTGTGCTGACCCCAAACATTTAAATGGTAGTGTTTATAGATAAAAGAATATATATTCTGTGCAGTTCTTCAGTGAAAATTTTTTTTTTTTTTTAAAGGTTAAATATTACTATATAATTTCATACAAATATTAAATTTTTTTTTTTTAAATATTTATATAACAACATAAATACATAAACTTTTAAAAGCTATATTGCCCAGCCCTAGTACTGACCAACAAAAGTTTAACCAAAGATTTGAGAAAGTTAGGAGTTGCCATTTTCTGACAAGATTATTTTGAATAAAGTGACAATAGTTATGAATTCAAAAAACAAAACTCCTATACACTGTCTCTACAAGCCATGGCCACAACAATTTAACACTCAAGGAAGAATTTGCAATAAGCAAACGACTTGACAAATTGATCAAATACCTATAACATGGACCACATGTCTTGCAGAGTTACAGAGATAGCAGAGTATTTAAACAGAAGAAAGAGTCATAGTATGTGAACTGAAGATACAAGAACTTATTTAGAGAGGGGGATTATGGGTAATGTGGGAGGGGCACAGGCAGAGATCGCAGATGAATTACATTGAAGTCATGTCGTTGAGAGCGTGGTCCAGCTCCTCGCTGATGGCTTTGTACTTGAGTTTCTGGGAATATAACTCATCTACCGGGTTTGATGGAGGGGAGGATAGAGGAAGGTGGACAGGAAGAAGTGGAAGGGGTATAAAAACAGGTGCAGGAGTGAAGCATCCAGTCCAGCGGCAAGACAGGCCCCAATGAATGGAGTGACAGACAGCGAGAGAGTGACGTGAAGACAGTGTGGAGGGAAAACAGAAAATAAAGTTAACGAGGAATGGAAAGGAACTGAAACACAAGACGCATTCGTCAGAGCTACTCGCTCACAGGTCACCTGTCTCGACTAGCCAAAATTAACATTCCGTCTTTATTTTCTCACTCTCATGTCATTCAAAACCTGTATGACTTTCTCCATCAGTGGAAAACGCCCAGAATGCTCGTTTCCCAAATGACGTAGTTCCCAAACCTCATTCAACTCAAATATATTATAAACATTATAAATGTTTTCACTGTCACTTTTGATTCATTTAATGAATCCTTGCTGCATAAAAGTATTAATTTCCTTCTTAATAGACCCCAAACTTTTGAATTTTTAGTATAAATGCTCTTTTATGGTGCTTGTATTGTCACATATGGGAGTTCAATAGCATCAGTTCCCATTATGGAAAAAGTGCACTGTGGGAATTTGTTTGTGAATCATCATTCATGCTCCACAGAAGAAAATGAAATCAAACAGGTTTAGAAATGACGTGAAGGTGAGAAAATGACATTTTTCATTTCTGGATGAACTATTCCTGTTAAGGTTCTTACTAATGCCTCTCCGTCCAGGAATTTGTATTATCACAGATACATTAACAAAGTGCAAACACATCAGTATAATTATGAAAATGAACTTGTGCTTGTGTAAATCTAAATGAGTAGAACAGTAGAAGGCTATTTAACTGCAGGCTCATAAAAGCCTAATAAAGTTTAAACGCTGCGTGTAATTGGACCCGTGTCACCTTACAAAACAATGTGAAGTCTGTGTGTGGATCTGCTCAACGAAAAGAAGTAATGCTTAATTGTGTGACTGAACCGATAAGGAAGCTGAAAGAAAGCCAGTGGGGCAGAAGGTTTGAGGAACAGCATGATGACAGAAAAATAAAAGGCTGAAAGCTTTATGACCTGAAGCGAAAGCGCCTTTCTCCCTGAATACTTCACAATCACACGAATGAATGAAAATTCACCAGGGGCTGAAATGACACTGAAATGAGAGAATGAGTGAATGAAAGTCGTACCTTCAAGGTCATCGATGGTCTTCTCAAGTTTGGCGACTGACCTCTCAGCGAACTCGGCACGGGTCTCGGCCTGCAGCAAACAAAAACATTGCCCTGAACCAAGAGTAATTTCTAGCCAATAATATATTTAAATGCACTGAACAGAATAGGGAGACAATACTAGCCTCCCCTGGGCAGAAGGATGACTAAAAGGCCTATGATAAAGAAGTTCGTACCTCCTTCAGTTTGTCAGTAAGGACCTTGATCTCCTCCTCATATTTGTCTTCCTTCTGTGAGTACTGCAGACATCACAAGAACGACAAACCAGCACACATGAACACTCCACACTATACGAGCGCTTAGCTCAATAACACACTTGGGCTTTTTGTTACTGTACATAATATCCATATCTGATCTCCAGAACTGACTGCATACACTGTCATTATGTAAATGACATCATCATGGACAGTGTAGGCAATATTCAATTATATCTACTTTGGTTGCATCAGCAAGACATTTAAGAGTAGCTGTAATCGTAGAAATAATTGACAACAATAATATTAATAATAATAATAATTTAGTTGTTAACAACAACAACAACAACAACTAATATTATTATTATTATTATTAAAACAAATATATTATTATTAATAAATAAATAATGAGTTATTAAAAAACGAATTACTAATATAATTTAATAGCATTTATTAATATGAAATGATATTAGTAATTTGTTTTAAAAATAGCATTTATTATTATTATTATTAATAATAATAATAATAATAGTTATTATTAAATGTTATTAGTAATTTGTTGTTTTAATAATAGCATTTATCATTATTAATAGTTGTTCATTTTTATCATCATCATCATTAAAAATCAAACAACAAATATATTATCAAATAATTATTATTTATTATTATTATTATGATTATTTGTTGTTTGATGATTATTATTATTACCATTACCATTATTATTATTATTAAAAACAACAAATATAATTACTATTTTAAATAATAATAATAATAAATAATAATAATAATAATAATAATACAAATAAATGCCATTATTAAAACATCAAATTACTAATATTTTAAATAATAATAATAATAATAATTATTATTATTATTATTATTATTATTAAAACAAAAATACAATTACTATTAATAATAATAATAATAATAATAGCTATTAAAACAACAAATTATAATTATTAAAAAAAACGAACAAATAGTTACTATTATTAAATAATAAATGCTATTATCAAAAATTACAAATATTATTAAATAATAATATTATAACAATAATCATTTTATTTGATTGATTTACTTCATCTTTAAGGCCCGTTTATACAAAGGACGATAACTATAACAATAACGACAAAGATGTAGTTCTAAATATTGTTCTAAATATAAAAGAATAGCAGAATTCACAACACAACTAAAATGATAATGGCACAGAGAAACAATATCGCTGGAATCTATTTTTTTCAGCCAATCGGAACCCGCCAGACTTTAAAGAGCTTGAGAATTTAACACAGCGGACGACAAAACTGTAGTGAGCTAATATAGTAAACAGAACGATATCGTCCGCTGGTGTGGATGCTAATATAGTTATCGTTCTTGGAGTGAAGGGGCCTTTGCACTTTCTGCTGAAGAAGACCCTGGCCTTTAGCTGGTCACCAGCATATGTTGTGTTCTGGATGCTGGTGCCTCCACTAGGCTTCTTAACCAGATTTCACCATTAACAAGATTTTCTTGGTCAATCAGAAAGCTCCTCCAGAAAGCTTAAAAAAGGCTATGCTGATGCACCAGCTAGACCAGCAGAAAAGCAGTAGAAATCAGAAAATTAAGCTGGTATTACGTCAGCAAAGGACATAACCCTCTGCTGAGAGGCTCATTTTGCAGACAAAGATGGATTGTGAAACATTAAGACACTGGTTATCCCGGTTTGTTCAGGAGGAGGGGTGGATGGTGTGCCCGGGGCAGCAGCAGCACACCTACCTTCTCAGCCTGGGCTTCCAGGGACTTCAGGTTGTTGGTCACAGTTTTCAACTCTTCCTCAAGCTCAGAGCATTTGCTGGTGTTTTACACACGGAACGCAGAGGAGAGGAGGAGGGTGAAGATGAGAAGTAGGAAAAAGAGGAGGAAAGGTACATTGAGAAGAGGAGGAGAACCAGAAGCAGGTTGGAAATATTGACATCAGGGAATGAGAGGAAGAGAGGAAAGAAGAGGAACAAAAGAAACAAAAACCCAAAAATCAATCAAAACAGGGGTGGAGGACAAGGGGAGACCGAAATAACACAGCAGGAATGTGCCGTGATGATCTGCTGCATGCAAATTGCTACACCTTACATGAAGTGTTCGAGTAGCAGCATTCCTGCTAAGTTAGAAGGGCGTGAAACCAAAAGCTTTACAAACAAACAAACAAAAGATGGACCAAATCAGGTAGCAAGCAGGGTAAACGCATTCAGGTGGGACAGTTAGGTGAATGCGACCTAATGAGTCATGTGCAGTACCTGGTTTTCTGATGCCTTTAATGACTTATAGGTTTGGTCCAACACTCGAACCTCATCCTGTAATCTTCGAACGCGTCTGTTAGTGTGTGCAGGGGAAGGCCATTCCAAACGCAGGCCACATGCAAGTTAACAGTGCATGCAAAAATAAAACATTATAAAAGACAACCAAAACAAAAACAGGAATGTGAGGCAGTTATTAGCCAACAGCAAAATGGGAGTAAAACTCTTAAGGGACATACACACAGGACACAATCTTGCGTTACATCTGAGGAACCGTCGGCATTGCGTCAGATGCACACTTCAGAACCTCAGCGGAAGTAGAAGGTCATCCAGGTGTTTTTCATCTAATGTTTTATGAATACTTTGTCTCTGACATACTACTTATTTGATGTACTATATAGTGGACTTCAACAGTTACCAACGGGATGAAGGTCCAAATAATTGCCGTTTCAATGCAGCTCCAAAGAGCCCTACACGATCCCAAACGATCGGTCATTTTCTAAAAAAATTAAAATTTATTTACTTTTTAACCACAAATGCTCGTCTTGCACTAGCTCTGTGATCTGCCACGCATTGCATAATCATGTTGGAAAGGTCACACGTCGTAGGTGGAAGTACCGCGGTAGGGCGAAAAACTCATTTTCTCCTCCAACTTCAATCGTCCGACATCATTGTTTTACCTTTTTTTGTAAAGGCCGTTTGACTTGGTCTTTGCTCGTCTGCTTTGTTACTTCCACCTATGCGTGAACTTTCCAACGTGATTACATAATGCGTGGCGCATCGCAGATGAGCATTCGTGGTTAAAAAGTATATAATTTTATTTTATTTTATTTATTTTTTTTTTTAGAAAATAACCTATTGTTTTGCTAGATAAGACTCTTAATCCTTGTTTGGGATTGTGTAGAGCCCTTTGAAGCTGCACTGAAACTGCAATTTGGACCTTCAACCTGTTGGCATCTGTTGAAGGCCATTATATGGAGAAAAATTCTGGAATGTTTTCCTTAAAAACCTTAACTTCTTTTCGACTGAAAAAAGAAAGACAAACATCTTGGATGACATGGGGGTGAGTAAATTATCAGGAAATTTTAACCCTTTCAAGCGTGAGTTTAAAATATTCTAACTGACCCCCCAGAGTGAGTTTTAAGGCGACCGTTATTTTAGAACGTTTGCCCTTATTGTTTCCATGGCAACGCGTCATGCGTGTCACGTGCGCTGAACGCAGCCACAATAACACCATATGACAGATGGATCGCTATTTTGTTTTTCCTTTTTTTATAATATTCACAAACTTGCTTACCATGTCATCAACTATATGATATTCAGATTCTCAAATATGTGTAAGTGAGTGTGTTTTAGCGTTTTAAAACCTTTATAAACGATCTTTATTTTGATCTATAATGCGAGATGGGCGCCGCCATCTTAGTTTGCGCTGCAGTTCACAGAGTCCTGTCAGTCGGATTTACAGCAGGTGAATTCATCAGTTTCTCCTGAAATATATGCAAGTAAGTGGCTGGTGAACTGGGAGAATAATAGAGTAAACTTTATAGTTACTTTATAGGCCCAATATGTGTATCTGATATGAATAAATGTCGGCAAATTATATTTGAATGGATTGTTATTGCTGCTTCCACTGATGTCTGACATCAGTGTGTATTTTATAAACTCTAAATGTATTGTTTTACTGGTGCTTACGTGTATTTAAATGTCTGAAACCTTAAAAGAAGCATTATGTGGCTGAAAACACTGCATAGCTGTGATATATGACAAAAGCTGCGCGTGTCCATCTCGCAGCCAAAGCGAATTTGACTGTGTGGGTAAAAATTGGTTTGGGTGGGTGGACAATTTCGTCTGGTTTGGGGTCAGTTTGGCAGTTTTCAAACATCTAAATAAGCCAATTGGTTAATAAACAAAACTGAAGTGTGCACGTACTCCATAAAATCAGTCATGACGTTACTAAACACACAGGCCCAGTGCAGAGTTGGCTGGCATTGACGTCGCTGACGAGCACACACTTTTAGCCAATCAGCAAGCAGATGTGCTCATTCAGGAGTGACAGGTTTTTAGCGTGATAACTTGTAGCTGTATATTCAAATGATCGCTATGCCAAAGTGGCACAAATACACAGTTGTGTCGACAGTAAAGAATGGGAGAGTGACCCAACTCTCCAAACATGGATCACACCTGTGGTGGGAGATGACTTGAAGGCTCTTTATTAATATAGCCAACTCTGAGAGCACAGTTGAACGACTTAATTGAAATCGAATATGGGACTATTACTCCTGTCCATCATCATGTGCACATTGGCCTGATCAGGACATCTGCAACCTTTAAACTGTCCAGGCTGCACTCTACTTGTCCAAGTCAGACAACTGCTGAAAGAGGGTTGAGTCAACAATTAATCAGTTTTGGCTGTGCAAAGTTCTGCGTTATGTTCAACAATGTGTACTTCAAGAAAGACGTACTAGTTCTGTTTAAAAAGTTAGAGTGCATTATTATTATTATTATTATTGTCATTAATTTTCTGAACACGAATGACACATTTTCGGCTTTTATGGTGTGTGTGTGTGTGAGGTTTAAAATCTGTTAATTTCTTGACTGCAAATATTTGACATAATAGTTTCTACATTTTTACTGTATTTGCCATGTTTTGATCCGTTTTCCTGTTGTATTGTTCACTTGGCAGGAGAATTGATTCATTTTTATAGTTTTATGATGTCATTATTTAGTTTTAAGGTGTAAATGGTACTTATACACCTTGGTTGTCATGACCATAGAATTCTATCACATTCTTTTGGCAGTGAATGATTTGGTCGGGTTTTTGAAAGCTTTTGGGCTGAAAATTGCAACACAGGACATTTATCTGTGACACGTCAGAAGAGGCTCTTATCATAGTTATGTCTGGTTACAATGGACTGTATGACAGAAAAACCAAATGTTTTTATTATTATTTAAAAAAAAAAAAAAATGTAGCAATTACTACATTTTGCATTATTTTACTTCAGAAAAGTAAACCGGTTAGCTAGCTAGTTAGCATCTTTTGAATGTGTCCTGTGTGTATGCGTCCTGACATAAAATCTGTAAAGTTGTGAGTGTGTGAAGAGAGTCAGGCACATGCATATTGAATATGAATATGTATATGTATAGGTTTGTGCAGACATGCAAGAGGCTGCGGGAACGCTTCGTACCCCTCATTCAGCTCGGCACGCTCCTCTGTGCGCTCCAGCTCAGCCTCAACGATCACCAGCTTACGGGCCACCTGCACACACACGCCAGATCATGGGACAATTACACAACTGTACTTGTAGCCAATTAAAGAAAGAAAAGTACACTTTCTACATATTAAACAAAAAAGACTAAACAAAAAGACATGAAACAAAAACAAAACCACAAGACAAAACCAAAACAAAAGACAAAATGAAAACAAAACAAAAGCAAAAGACAAAAATAAAAACATGAAAAAAAAAAAAAAAACTGAAGACAAAAAACCCCTCAAAGCTATATTTAATCAGATTACACAATACAGCTAATCTTTCTTAGAACTGCAAGCATCTGCTTGCTCACACTTTAAGTGTGAAAGGTCATGTGACAAGGCAGGAAATCATTTGTATCTTTTTCCTGTGTGTGCACTGAGGAAACCTGCCTCCTCGTATTTGCGGTCGGCCTCCTCAGCGATGTGCTTGGCCTCCTTGAGCTGGATCTCCTGTATCTCCATCTTCTCCTCATCCTTCAGAGCTCTGTTTTCAATGACCTTCATGCCTCTGGAAGGAGGAAGCAAGAAATGAAGTGAAAGGAAGAAAGAAATCTCTCTATGACTCAATCTGGATCGATAACTCGCCACAAATTACATTCAATGCCGCCAACCTGTCTGCAGCCAAGCTCTGAAATCAAAGACACTGTTTTAGCAGAGTTTTCTTGAGCTGTTGGTTTCTAAACCCATGTTTTCTCAATGTCAGAAGAGTCACTGTCAGAACAGATGAATGGGAGGGAAAAAGCACTTAAGAGCTAGACCAGGTCTCGGTACAGAGTGGTTCTATGCAGGCGCGCTGCGCCGGAGACAGAGGGCCTCTGTGTGGGCAAACAAAGGAAGGGAAACGCAGCCTAGTGCCTCTACAAATTGCTGTTTATTCAGAAACCCACTGGCTCTACGCAAACAGCTCACGTCACTTGTTTGGCCAAAAACAGCATCACACAATGACAACCATCTGCAAAGCCCTTGATTTTTATGCTATATACAGAGGCATTTCAAGGGAGGATAGAATAGATAGATAGATAGACAGATAAGACATGTACATCACTAAGCAATAATAATGCTTGCCTAAATACAACTACGACGTTTACGAACTACTCATGTCAGCTCGTGGTCATGGTGATTAACAAATTTCACGGACTTCCCTCAGCGCGCACACAAACAGTCTTTCTGCACCAGATGTGCAGTGAAGGCTAGGAAGTGGCAGCATGTTGTCTTTTCAATAGCAATACAGCGGTGGGGCCCTTGCACACAGTAACCACAGTTAGTGCGAGAGGGGGAGGGACGGGGTGTGGACCAGATCAACTGACTTGTTCTGCTTAAGTGAATCAGGTTGACAGTCCTGCAGAATGCCACACTTGATTGCTTTGTACTCTACAACACCACTTTATGCTATAGCTCTGTGTACACACATACTGTATAGGGCCGGGCAGTATGGACAAACTCTTATGCCATGGCCATACGCAATTGCTAATTACCATGATAATGATATGCAGTATATCACAAAATATAGTTTTTTTTTTTAAATTTTAATAAGCATGTATACATTTGGACAATCCAGGGAATTAAAGCTGCAGTCTGTTAGTTTTGCCTCTTTGTCACCATCTCTGTTTGAAACCTGCAATTGCAGTTATTTGAGGAATTATCATCTTTATGTGGGTTGTGCATCGGTACGGCTCCTCAGTGCGGATGCATCTAATGTTTGCTGTCAGTCACCACATCGGTGTGGATACTGTACTTCGGAATCACAGATTCTACGTCTTGGAAGTATGACCAAAATAAGAATTTTCACCGGAAATCGTCATCTGGACAAGTAACATGTCTGCCACTTTTGTTCTGACCAACTGAGGAAAAAAGCATTACAATAAATCACACTGCCAATGGTGATTAAATCTAATGTTCGCTTAAATCTCCAGTTGTGACTGATGATTGTCATTTGGACCGTTCTGGATTACAATCCGCCATTAAAACGATAAGTTTAAGTACCACTCGAATTAGAAAACATTACTACAAGCTTACCGTTGTGAATCGGCCTAAGGTAAGAAGATAGTTTTGAACACTGGCTGGTTATGTACTTGATTTTGGATAATTTTTAACCAAAAAAAAAAAAAAAAAAAAAAGTTACAGACTGCAGCTTTAAATTGAAGTATTGAAAGTTTATTCATTTAAATTCCTTTTATTTCTGTTTGTACTTTGGACAAGATAAGATTAATTACAAATTAAATATGTCTGGCATGAGCTAGGGCTAGGCAATATGGGCAGAGAGTCATATCTGTATTTTGTGGCTAAGTGGCGATATATGGCATATATCTCGGTATTTTCTACATGTTTCTATTTGCATTTAGAAAAAAAACAAAACAAAAAAAAATTTAACATCCTACCTAATGTTGTGCTACAAACAATGTTCATAATGAAGGCTGTTAAAACAAAAATAACGAATGTAAATGTAGTCTGTTATACAAGTGCAAAAAGTGGAAAATTACATTACATTCTAACATTGTAACATTACAATCTAAAAGTAAAAATAATGCTTTTTAAAATAGAAAGTTAAATTCACTATACTAAAAATGAAAATAAAAAAGCACAGAATAATTAGCCACATTAGCCTATATTTTGATTTCCCCATTACAATAGTCACTTTACAGTTACTGCTATAATAAAAATACACTAACTTGTTGGTTTAAAATTCTGCATATGGCACATGTTGTTCAACAAACATTTTAGCAAAATGTATATTTTAGTCAGAATTATGGCGATCCTATTCTACTGTGCTCCGTCTGTTTGGCTCAAATGCACGTGGCGGCGCTCGTTCATGGAAGTCTATGAAATTTAGAGGAGATTCGCTAGCAGAAGGCTCGTCCACTCCTGGCAGCAAAATGGAAATTTGCGTGACTTTCTAACATTTACAGATGGAGAATATACCTGTGAAATGTAAGTTATGCACTGAGGAAAACACCATTTCACAAACAAATTAAAGAGCGTGAGTATCTGTCAGCAAATGAGTCTGTCAGTCTCAAAGCATCTGACGGAGCAAGCCACTTTAAACTATACATGTTAACTGTATATCTTAGACTTACGAGTTACTTTTAAAGCCCTTAATATTAAGCATGTCTCATGTTTATGACAACTTGTATTATGCATTTTCCCCACAGTATTAAACTACAGTATATCAATATAAACGGTATTGCCTCAATCCGTATCATATATTAAAAATATATTGATATATCGTACAAACTCGATATACTGCCCAGCCCTAGCATGAGCTTCACATTAAACACAAGTTAAAAAAAGAAAGAGAGAGAGAGAGAGAGAGAGAGAGTAAATTAAGATTCATTTGGATTCACCCCAGTGACTTAAATAATTTGAATCATTCACCAAAGGGATTTCTTCAGTGATTCATTCAAGGATCCAGAATGAGTGATCCATTCATTAGGTTTGCTTTGTTCACAAATGAGATGCTATGTTCATTTGGTTTGCTTACAAACGAGTTTCTACGTTCACACGGTTTGGTTCTTTCACAAAGGAGATTCCGCAATCATTCGGTTCCATTCACAAAAGAGATCCTGCGACAGTTCGATTCACTCAATACATTCACAATCGAGATACAGCATTCACTCAATTCACTCACAAACACAATATGGTGTTCATTCGGTTCAGTTTCTTTCACAAATGAGATATGGTGTTCATTCGGTTCACTCACAAATACAATACTGGCTGCATCCGAAATTGCATACTTCCCTACTATATAGTAGGTGAAAAACAGTATGACAAAAGAATTATGTCTGAATTCACAGTACTCATTAAAGAATAGGAAAAAGTACCCGGATGACCTACTACTTCCAGCAAGATTTTTAAGTGCACATATGATGGACACTTTACCATCTCATGAGGCCACAGGAGAAGATTCATGAATGGCAGTGAAGTGACGCAACCGACACTGGTAGGTCACGTGATAATGACATGGCAAATGTAGCATGTCCGGATTACATTCATACTACACACTCATACTATACAGAACATACTTTTTTAGCAGTCATAAAGTAATTACTTATTCAAAATAAGTGTCTACTCAGAGTATGCGATTTTGGATGCAGCCATAGTGTTCATTCGGTTCACTCACAAATGTGATGCGGCATTCATTCGGTTCAATTCATTCACAAAAGAGATACGCCGTTCATTTGGTTTGGTTTGTTCCAAAACGAGGATTTGTTCAATGATTCATTCATCGATCCAGAATGAGTTATCTATTAATTAGGTTTGGTTCATTCACGAATGAGATTCATTTGGTTTGCTCACAAATGTTCATTCAGTTCAGTTCACAAACACAATACAGCGTTCATTTGGTTCTCACAAACGATATTCCGCGTTTATCAAGATGTTTTGATGAGTGCGGCTCCAAGTCAACATTCAGACTCAAAGATGCAGATTCATTCAAGGCATATTCATCCAGTTGGTGCAACAAGTTAAATGGTCCTCACCTCACATTTAAAATGTTTTATGCTATATTCAACCTTCAAAGGCAAGAAAGAAGTCATGTGCTTCAGACAGGAGACACTTCAATGAAAAGCAAACAAGAATGATTCACTCAAGACAGATTCTTGAGTTCTGCACAGCAGAATATATCTACATCTACAGTGCAGTCTATACCGTTGTGTACTATTCCATGCTATCTGTAAAGCGGGTGTCAAGAGTGCTGTACTAACCTCTCACTCTCATCGGCAGCCTTCTCAGCCTCCTCCAGCTTCTGCAGGGCAGTGGCCAAACGCTCCTGTGCGCGATCCAACTCCTCCTCAACCAGCTGGATACGTCTGTTCAGGGAAGCTACATCACCCTCAGCCTTGAAGAGCACAGAGGAACTGCTATAAGTGCTCAAGATCAGACAAAACTCACAGATGTTCACACACAATTCACATAAACAGTGACACCCAAACCCCACAAATGCTGACCAATCCCCTTCAGTGTAAAGAACTTGTCAGGCTTGTGTTTTTAAGTATTCAGTAGAGAAGCACGAAGTAAAAGGGGGCAGAAAATGTGTTCAGACTGCAACTCATACTGTGTGTGAAGAAAATGTCTTGTGATGAATTTAGGGCTGTCTATGCGAAAACGCAAAATTGTGACGTAAAAGCAGGCTCTACTTCACCCTATAAATCACCCGTAGTTCAAGCCAAGGTTTTCCCCTGCACCAAACATTATTTGTAGCACGCATCCCATCAAATATTTTATCAAATATATTTTACTCTAAAATTGCTATCAAATGAAAGCCAAATTTGAAGTTTATATCACAAAAATTGAAGTTCCTATTAGATTTTGTTTAGGCGCTGTACCAAAAATAGTGTCACCGACATTCTATTGAATTTTTTTTTTTTTTTTTTGATACATTCTCCTGCAACAAAGTTCAAAACAGTTGGCAAATTGACTCGTTTTGTCAAGATTAGAAAAGGTTTTGATTATAAAGTAGTTTTGTAATACGAAACCTGACACCACCCACTAGGGGAGGAGCTCGCTAAAAGATATCTGCAGATATCATACTGAATAACTGGCTAAGCAGCAAACAAATTTAGTATTGGTGCATCTAGTATCTAACATAGGTTTTGATGACAATGTAATTTGGTGCTACTCTATACTCACTAGCTTTCATTAAGACCTACTGAGACAGAGCATTCCTTCGGCTGTGGTCGCACACACCATATAACACGTACTGGCAGCAATGCTAATGGATGAGACAGGACTAGGCCATCAGATCATTACCGAGCCTCTGGGACAACGTTAACAGGCTGTGGGAGGGAGTCCCAACGGACCTACATGGATTACACTGTGAAAGGCCAAACACACACGAGGCTGCTCCTGCTAACTGGCAAATACAGAAGCTGGACCATTTCAAATATAATTTAGCTGACTGCAGTGAAACTCAATTCTGCTTTATGAAGCTTGTGCATTTAAGTAGCAACATTTTGTTGTAGTAAGGCCTCCTAAAGCAGTGGTTGACTGTGGTATGCAGAAATTGGTATGCAGTTATGTTCTCACAATGCTAAATGCGAATAATAAAATACAATTGACTATAGCCTCGTTTCCTCCGAAATTACCGGAACAATTTGTCCCAGGAATTCCTCCCGCGCCCCCAGACCTGTTGCTGTCTGCGTTTCCATCGCGGTCTAAAGTACCGTGAAGATTAATCCAGTGATGTAGGACTGCGCGCAACTTTCCAGTTCCCGCTGGATTTCGTCCTCCGCATACAAGCTTAATAAAGCTTGAACCTCGTTGTCGGTCCATCATCGGTCGTAATTTTTAAACTCCATTGTTGATTCGAATAGCAAACAACTCTTACTGCATGCACCACAACAGTTTTTTAAAAATGGTGGTTGAAATAAAATGCTGCGTGGAGTCAACCAATCAAAATGCTGTGTGAACTCAATCAGCATGTTCAGTGCCCATGTCCCATCCCCGAAAGTCCCTGAACTTTGAAAAAGCACTACCTCGTGAGCAGGGACTTTCTGAGGGGGAAATTTTTACCTGGAACTTCATTTAGACCCTGGTTCCTGCAGTCGAAACACACCGAGAACCACCCCAAAGTCCCTAGGGAAAGTTCCTGCGGTGGAAACACGGCTTATAATATTCATGCATAGTAAGGATAATAGAATATATAGGAATTTTATGCTCCACATATTTTGCAATCTGACCAATTCCCAAAACGAATGACTCCGAGTCAGTTGTTTTAATGAAGAGTTCGAAAAGACAAATTACCGGTTTGAATTAGTCTGAAATACTGAATACAGCATTAGCGGATACAGAATTACTTCAATACACAAGCAAGAGATTAACATTATGTTTTGGGAAAATAAATTGCACCCAAGACGCAACGGGGTCAAAAAAACAAAACATAAGTTGCATTAGTGTATGAGTCACACTTTATTATTAAATTCAGAAATGATACATTTATTTATTTATTTATTTTTAAGAAATATTGTTAAAAAAGATATTTTTAAGAATATGGCTAACCAAACAATTGAGGGGCCCCATTGACTTCCATAGTATTTTTTTTTTTCCATATTATGGAAGTCAATGATGTCCATCAACTGTTTGGTTAGCCATATTCTTCAAAATATATTCTTTTGTGTTCAGCACAAGAAAGAAATTCAAACAGGTTTAGAGCAATTTGAGGGCGAGACAAAATTTGAATATTTTTTAGGTGAACTATCCCTTTAAGTCCCAGCCCAAAGATAGGCAAAGGCCTACCACTATAGGGAGCTACACAGGGCAAAGTACATGTTATATTGTCAGCTGAGATATGAAAAACTAGAAAGCAACATGGATAACCTTGACAGCCAGCACTGAACTTCTACATTTCCTTCTAGGGCCCAGAGACTCAAACATTCTTGTTTAGATAAGATTGAGACTAATTATTAATGCCAAGCTTCTACAAGAAACTAGAGCTGTGACTTTATTTCTGCACAACTAAGGTGAGTCCCACAGTATGTGACAATGCAGACTGGCCATATAAGGGAAACTCTGAAAATGCTTCATCAGATGTCCACGCAGAGCCTGAGGCAGCAACACCGCCGGTTCATTACAATAAAACCACTACATAAACGGTTCCAGGATCACTACTAAACTGCTGTTGGCTATTAGCCTAAAATGACTGCACTCTGGATCAATGTAAATGGTCATCAAACAAGGACCCATTCAGAGCAGAAGCCTACAACTTACTTAACTAACTGGATTATAACCTGACTCTCCAATTACAACAGTCAACAAGATACTGAAAACAGTCTTGTACAGGGATGTCATCAGCAATCTCAAAGTTTTGGGTGAAAACAACATGGTCTTTGTTGTTTAACGTCCTGTTTCAAGAAGTCCGACTCATTTCCGCGAATCGATTCTTTCGAGCGGTTCGATTCAAAGAACCGGTTCAAAAACGTCTTACTAATTATTTTACTGACTCTCAGACGTAACTGTCATTTTTTTTTTTTTTTTTTAGATTACTTTTTATTAATAAGGGTTTTTCAGTCCCTGTTCAGTTTATTGCATCTATGACTCATTTAATAAGTCAAAGCATTATTATAATTTGCACTGATATTGAACAAACCTAAAAATTATTTCTAAAATGAATTTAACCTCTTGGCTTAAAGTTTTTGCTATTTATTAAATGTATTTATTAAAATATTTTTGTTTTGTTGCATGATGACAACGTTAATTCACATCAAGTTCACTCATCATTTGGCTCACTGAGAATCGATCATTTCGAACCGAATGGTTCCCATCCATTAATTCGCTTTATTATGAATCGGACCGGTTCAAAAGAGACACAGATCTCGCAGTGAGTCAATGAATTATTGATTTGAAGGTTTTCAGTCCAATTCGTGAATCATTAAGACTAAATTTGTGGACAAGTTAAACTGATTCATAAACAAGATTCGACTCAAAAACACGACTCGTTCGGATACATCGTTATTCAGCACCTTTAAACTCCATTTACATGCGTCAGTCTATAATCACATTGTCAAACATTTAATTCACGTCTCCCACTTGTTATAAGTCGGAGCTTTTAAATGATAAAAAAACGGGCGTGATATACATATTGCCGTTTAACGGGCTTGCAAACAACACGTAGAGGGCGTCTGAGAAATTCCGCTACGTTAATAATGCACATCACTGTGCGCACTTCTATCATATCCGCTCTATGAGCGACTGTTCAAATTAACTTATTCCCGTCGGAACGCCTGGAATGCGCGTGACGCTACACTGCAGCGCGTCGCATTTCAACACATGCACTTCATACTTCATATAATTTGACGTTCTTACTGTTTCTCTGGCTTTCCTCTCGAGCGTCAAGTCCCTCTGCAGTTTCTCCGCTTTCTCTTCAGCACCGTCTGCTTGATCTTGCAACAGTTTTATTTTCCGTTTGACTGCTTCCAGCGATGTACCCGCCATTATTTTTCTAAATAACCCCTAAAAGCCTCGTATTTCAACGCGTTTCCTTAAGAACACAGCTCAGAGACGCTTGCTGCCCCTGATCTGTGTGTGTGCGCGAGGACGCGGAGCGACGTTTACAGATCACACCGGAAGTAACCATGTTTTCATAGGCGAGCCTCAAACGACGTCATTACCACAAACTAGGGCTTATCTGCCGCTTTTCATCAAACAGTATTTCCATGTGAGACATACAAGAGGGGAAATCTGTTTAATGTGTTAAACACATATTTTTTATTACTTAATTAAAATCGCAGGTTATTCTAAAGTCATTTGGAGGATATGGAATACACAATGACATCCTCCACCTGCTGCACACCTGAATGAGTTAATCAACAGCCTGATGGTTAACTGACTGGGATGCTGCTGCTGAAACTGAGCTGCTAAATATGGAACGGCTTCAAGGGGAGGGGGTGCGCCGTTCTGGGCCTCCAATCTATTTGTTTTGTCCTGTTGCGCCCTCTATAGGGATCATTAAGTCATCGACCAGAACTGACTTTTCTGCTGTATTCTTTTCTGAACAATTTGATCTTGTAATACATTTTTAAGTTATATTATTTATTAATATTACATAAATTTATTATAATAAATTATCATTATATATATATACTACTAGTAAAAAGTTTAGACACGGTAAGATTTTTAATGTTTTTAAAAGAAGTTTCGTCTGCTCACCAAGGCTGCATTTATTTAATTAAAAATACAGTAAAAACAGTAATATTGTGAAATATTATTACAATTTAAAATAACTGTTTTCTGTTTGAATATATTTTATAAAGTAATTTATTCCTGTGATCAAAGCTGAATTTTCAGCATCATTACTCCAGTCTTCAGTGTCACATGATCCTTCAGAAATCATTCTAATATGCTGATCTGCTGCTCAAGAAACATTTATGATTATTATCAATGTTGAAAACAGTTGTGTACTTTTTTTTTCATGATTCTTTGATGAATAGAAAGTTCAAAAGAACAGCATTTATCTGAAATACAAAGCTTTTTTAACATTATACACTACCGTTCAAAAGTTTGAGGTCGGTAAGAATTTTTATTTTAATTTTTTTGAAAAGAAATTAATACTTTTATTCAGCAGGGATGCATTAAATCGATCAAAGGTGACAGTAAAGACATTTATAATGTTACAAAAGATCATATTTCAAATAAATGCTTCTATTCATCAAAGAATCCTGAAAAAAAAATATTGTACACAATAAATGTTTCTTGAGCAGCAGATCAGCATATTAGAATGATTTCTGAAGGATCATGTGACACTGAAGACTGGAGTAATGATGCTGAAAATTCAGCTTTGATCACAGGAATAAATTACTTTATAAAATATATCCAAACAGAAAACAGTTATTTTAAATTGTAATAATATTTCACAATATTACTGTTTTTACTGTATTTTTAATTAAATAAATGCAGCCTTGGTGAGCAGACGAAACTTCTTTTAAAAACATTAAAAATCTTACCGTGTCTAAACTTTTGACTGGTAGTGTGTATATATATATATATATATATATATATATTTATTCAGACAGCTTGAACATTTCATTCATTAATAGTTTATTCTCTACAGTTTAACAAATGGTAATAAAATATGACAAGATCTCAGAGTTAAACTGTTTCAGAAAAAATTAATCTTAATTATGTAAGATAACACTTAAGCAAAACATGGTCAGGTCAAAGTGTCTGAATAATATTTGGTTTGACTGTATATTCAACTGTTGCCTGAAAGCTTAAGTTTAAATGATCCCAAGCTTAGGTTACAACCTGTAGTCACACATTTTCAACCATTTTGAATTTAGTAGCATAGGCTAATAATATATATATATATATATGTGTGTGTGTGTGTGTGTGTGTGTGTTTAAAAATATTTTAATATTTTAAATATTAATTTCGCGCTCTTGGTGTAGTTCTGTCATTGTACAAGAGGGGGAGTCCTAGTGCGCACTATCCAAGACCACAGTGCAAAAATGTATCATTTTCACAGAACAAAACTGAGTGAAAATGTTTTACGATTTTGCTGCTAACAAATAACTTATTTTAATGAACTTAATTTTATTTATTCTTAATTATTGAATGACGGAGGTCGACTCGGGTTCAAATGATTCTTTGAAGCTAGATGCTCAGAGCACGATCATGCAAAGCTATGCAAATAGGCCTACTTGACTAGACTTTGGATTATCTACTAATGCAATACTCGCAATACAGTTTAGTTTTGAATCTAAATGAATACATTTAAGAACAAAGACTTCCAGTCTTTCTCGAGGGCAGAGCCCAAGGAGTTGAGCAGAGTCTTGACCATATAAAGCAGTAAGCTAAATATAACAGCCAGTCTGCTCTCTCTCTCTCTCTCTCTCTCTTCTGTCTTGGAATGCACGTCTTGTAATTTAAATCGCGAATCGTTTATGTTTGCTTACCCATAATACCCCATGTTTGGTCAGAGGTATGCGGATTGTGTTTATATTACCATGCCATAGGCGACTGTTTGACCTTATAGATTACTTATTACGAAATGATGTCACTCATACAGTGCACGGGCCCAAAACATGATGCGTGACGTCACTTTATTTTTTAAATTTATCTTAAGGATGATGTGTTACTTAAATGAAACATAACTGAGAAGTTTCCTCAGCGCAACCTGGTTCCGAAAACAATATCCACAACCATCTTCAAATATGATAAATGACAGACATAGGCTTTGGGCCTAAAAAGTGGCATGCCAAAAGTGTGAGGAAAAGATGCGTGATGGCGGTGAAGCTCCATATACTCACATCTGCGGCTTTCTTCTCAGCCAGCTCCAGTTTCTCCTGGGCATCTTTAAGAGCCTCAGAATATTTGTCGAGCTCATCCTCAGTGCCCTTCAGTTTCTTCTGCAGTGCTAGGAGGTCATCCTCAAGCTGCGCGTGTTTGAGTGATTGATTGACAGCAGTGAAGAGCGGGAAGCAGAGTGCGCGCGTGGTGTGGCGGCAAAGAGACCGACAGAGAAAGAGACGGAAAGAAAGAAAAGTTAGGAAGATTCAGACAGGAACACACAGGACAATACCTTGGTGGCGACTTCGTCGGCGGTCAGGAGCTTCTCCTCGACGCTCTGGTACTCCTCAAACACTTTATCACGCTCGTCCTCGGTTACGCGCAACCTCTTTTCCAACTGAATTAGTTCATCTTCTAACTACACATGCATAAATGACAGTTTTCATAACAAATGAGGTAAACTTTTATTACAAATGCTATTAAAACACTAAATATGTCTACTTCAAATACTACACATGCTATTTAACCCTTCGTGATGTTCTGTTTGGGGTCACATATTAGCCTAGCTCAAAATATAGACTACTTTTTGTGATACCACAGAGGGTTAAAGTGTCAGTAATATCTGCCAGAAGAGTTTTGGTTTGATTAGAGGAATATTTTAAGTGGAAACACAAGGTTTTAACTTTGAAATGACTACACTGTTAAAAAATAGTGAAGTGAAAAAAATAAGTTTAAGTGATCCCAAGCAGGACTACAACCTGTAGTCACACATTTTCAACCATTTTGAATTTAATAGCATACTAAATAATGAAAATCTTGTTGAAACATTGAAAACTAAAAAAATTCGAGTAGAAATGACAGAAATATTACTCGGGGACCAAAAGACAAAAGCCTATCTCAATATAACATAAGGGTTAATGAATGAATGGCTGCATATAACCTACATTTCCTGCATTAGATGAATGACAAAATGGGGAGTCAGAAATTATTACAGTAACACTAAGTAGATAACATTTTAACTGACAATGAAATTTTACACTTCTTCCGTTACTAATCCACTCAGGCGCAGTAATAATCCGTTTATCAAGTAGCGCACGAGACCGACGCGTGCGCGTTATGGATAACTTTTTAAAGTCCTCATTAAAACCGCAGACCTGTTTGCTCCTGTCCTCCGCTGCCTTTTTGTCTCCCTCAGCCTGCTCAGCTCTGTCCAAGGCATTCTCCTTGTCGAGCTTGAGCATTTGCATCTTCTTCTTAATGGCATCCATGGCTGCTTATGGGTTGTTCAGCTGAAACAGATAAATTTCCACAGAGGAGTGACGGTCAGAAGCGCTTGGGACTGAACGCAGAGCTGGAGTGCGAGCGCCCGTTCCTGTGCGCGCTCTCAAATACGTACTTTCACGGGAGGGGTTACTGAATTCCTCTAGACATTCAATACTTTTTTGGAAACAGCCGCATTGGCCTGCTTCTCCATGCCCCGTGTATTTTTTATGGATCTGTGTGGCGATTCGCTGCTGCTCGACATTTGACCGTTTATATGCCTATATAAGGGGTGTGATGGGCAAGGCGAACTCCTTGAGACGTCTTCATACTGAGCGCAGCGGAATGGAACAGAACGCACGCAGTTTTCGACGTGACGCTCTGTTATAAAAACGCAACGCAACGCAAAAACACAATTTTTTTATCTCCATCTTTAAATTTAATATATATATATATATATATAGCCTATACTTTAGCCAGTTCATTAAATAGGCCTGGAAGAGAAGTCTTAGGAAATACATCTGATGTTACATATAAACCAAATGAAAATAAGCAAATTTATTATGTTGTTTTTTGTAATTAGAAAGAATTTATTGAGGCATTTAATGCTATTTTTAATTTCCGTGGCATTTTTGCCACTTTCAGTGGCATTTTTGACCCCGATGACCTGAGGTTATTCCAGGGGTATATTGCCCCTGTAATACTTTGCTATTTGGGATTTGGGATAAAAGGTCCATAAACCACAAAGAAAAGTGTTGAATCAAGAGTTACTGATGACAGAAAAACTCACATTCTTACATTTCTGGGCCACTTCAGACTGATAAGCCATCATTATCTCATGATAACTCTCATGATAAGCTTTATCAAAACTCAAACATGCCTTTGTTTCAACACTTCTTCACTATATGAATTAACAAAAACTCTGCATGGGCTTAAAATGTCATTAACAGACTCAGCTACATGCCTTTATATATCCCATGATAGATGCAAGAGGAGCTTCAGTTTGTTTCTTTGGGATATTGAGCAGACTTCTCTCTCAGTTATCCTTCAGTCTGTCCTTCTCCTCCTTACAAGCTTCTCAGAGTATTTTTAGGGCACTCTTAGTGCCCGAGCACCTGGCCCAGTCTGTATATTTTAAATTTCAAAACACTTAGACAAGTGGTCAAACATAATGTGATAATTCCCTAAAATAACCTCAGTCCTATAATACCCAGTTGTCTTGCACTATTTCTGCTCTCTTGTAAGTGTATTGAATCTCACTAAGTTGTTCTTGGAGTTTTCATGAAAGGTTTCTTGAATATATGATGCCATTTATTCACCCCCCAAATGTCGTTATTGTAATGCCCCAAAAAAACAAAACAAACAGCAACATAAAAACAGTTTATTTTTATCAACACTATGAATGTGGGTAAGTTTCATAAAAACAAAACATAACATTTCAAAGCAACATAACGACTTTTTCCAGATCGGATTCAGAATGATGATCAAAACATCGATGGAGTTAGGCGTTTTGATTTATAGGCTGTTTAATGTTTGATGATCACGTTAGCTTACATGTGCATAACCAATTGCTTCTATCACTTGCTTCTGCTTCTTTTTCGCCTGTGTTTTGATCTGGACATTCTGTACTCTTTCAGATGCATAATAGCACCCTCTACCGTCTAACAGTCAAAACATGGACTGCTGGAAAATTCTGTCAATGGCAGGGAGAGTTAAAATAATACAAAAAAATCTTACACCGTGTCTACACCAGACACGAGCAGCGCGACACGTCAAAAGACAATAGAACCCATTATAATCAGTGATAGAAGGTGCGTCCCAATTCGCTTACTTATGCACTATTCTATGACGTTCTGAGTATAAATAGTGCAAGTAGTGTGTTCACACTGAAAATTCCAAAAAGAAAAAGTGCACTTTAAATACCCAGATGATGCACTAAATTAACGGAAAAAACAAAGTGTGGAATGTTGGACAATTCATGCACTCAACTGTCGCAGCTTTAATTACGTTGTGGAGTGGGAGGGGCTATCAGACTCCGAAGTTAAATGACAAAATAACCTTATAAAATTCACACACTACACGGATGAGTAGCCTACATAGTGCATAAGTACATAGTGCATAAGTACATAGTGTATAAGTGCATAGTGTATAAGTGCATAGTGTATAGTGCGTCATTTGGGACGCAACTATTGTCAACAATGGATGCGGTGCGGCGCGACATGTCATAACAAATTCCCAACAGTAAACGGATTCTCCGTTCTATTTCTGACATAGTCCAAGTGCTTTGCAACGGTCGGTTTTTGCACGTTCAGTGAAGACAGCTTTTAGCTGTTGCAGCGTGGTGCGATGTGACAAAAGTCGCGTCTGGTGTAGACACGGTGTTAGACTTTAATGCAAAACATTCCTATTTTTCTTTTCATTTTGTTATTTTATGTTTATGACAGACAGACCCTTATTACATCACTTCCTGCTATCATTCACATCACAGTGCAAGAGCTTCGACAAACTTTCAGCTTTTTCCATTTAATGAGGTTTGTGGTGATGGCTTCAATGCAGCTTAAAATATAAACAATCCCCAAAGAACTATGGGTAAATACTTTTATTAAATAAGTAATAGCATATATACCTCTGAGGCTTGTAAACATGCATATCCACAAACACAACTAGGAAATTTTGGATGTCATTAAAGAGACAATAGTTTGTATTTTAGAAAACAAAATGGAAAATTGGAAATGCAGTCCTCTCTCTATACAGATTATTTGAAAATATTGCCCACCATCTGGTTGGTCGTTTGTCAAGTAACTCATTGAGACAGACTAAAATGGTTTTCTCATACTTTTCCCACTATAAAAAAGTTTCTGACAGTGTGAACTGATACTTGGCTGGATACTTGTCTTTGTTCAGCTCTTATTAAACACTGTTTATATGTGGATCATTTTGGATTAGTCCACAATCCCCCATAGAATTTATAGTGACAGGCTGGGTAGAGATGAGAGAGGAAGTGTTATCTGAGACCCTTTAATATTCAACTCTCTCCAATCCAACTAATACAAATCAAACAGTTTATATTTGAAGAAATATGCACGAATGGACATGATTATCTTATTGTTTCTCCCATCTGTTCTAGCCTATAAAGACACAGACAAGTACCAGGGATGATAAGGAAAGTTGGAGTTCCTGTTGTAAGAATATTGTTTATGTCTTCTTGTTCTTTTTGTTTTCCTCAGGGTTTCTGATGGTTTGTCATCTCTGGTGATCTTGTACCATAACAGACCCATTGGTTTTATGACACATGCTGGAGTAATAGTGCTGGCATCAGATGAATGTTTATCTAAAGCGCTGGTCCCTTGGGATGTGACTTTAGCTGGGGAACACTGTCCTTTCCCAAACAGGCAGCAAGAACTATACACAGAGGAGAAAAGTGGATAATTGTGTGATTTGGCTTTGTTTCAATAATGCGTAAAAAATATGAATGTTTTCCGAAACTAAATTTGATTTGTAAATTGAATTACAAGGTGACAAAGTTAGCAAACAAAGCAGTCATGATAACATTTCTGTTATAGAAAAAAATTAACTAACGTGCATTAACATTTGTCTTTTACAAAGTCTAAATTTATCAAATTCAGAATCTTCAGTATCTCCTTCAGGCTCTACTAATGACTGTCCGGAAGGGGAGTCACACTTCCCATGTCTACTGAGGATTATGGAATGAAAGGCAGAGGAAACCAGAGAAGCTGACAAGAACAAGAGTCCTTCTGCATAGATGATCTTCATACTTACATATAGGACCTAACATCAAATGTTAAGCTGTATTTTAAGCTGTTGGCCAAATTAAGCAAGTAATTTCAGGATCTTTTTATATGGGCCAACACATTTTTATGTTTAACTTTAGTGGTGTTTGCTATAGAAAACATGACTATTGCTATTTCTTACATATGAGTTTGAGTATTGAACTACAGTGCATCACTTATCCCACACCATTTGTGTTATGGATATGAATGATACCTCAAATCATGTGGCTAGAGATGTATTACTTTTCTAAGCAATTTATGCCTGGTGGCATAATCACAAATACCAAATATCATTCTGAGACTTTTGACTTGTAAGCAACCACCCCCAACACCCTAGCAACTGGATAGCAATACCCTAGCACCCACCTCTTGAGGCCCTGGCAACCACCCAGAAAAACCTAGTAACAGCCTAGCAACCATCAAGCAATGCCCTAACAACAACCCCAGAACACCCATACAACCTTTAAGTAACTGCTAATCAATACTTTAGCAACCACCAGGAACTCCCTGGCAACTGCCTAGCAACCACCTAGCATGCCCTATCAACCACCCAGAAAAATCTTGCATCTGCCTATTGACCACGCAGAACATCCTAGTAAATCCAAGCAACTCCCAAATAACCAATCATCACAGCCTTGCAACTGCCAATCAACACCTCAGCAACCATCAAGTACCCTGGTAACTGTCTAGGAACATCCTAGTAACCACCTAACCTGCCTTTGCAACCATCCAGAACCACATAGTATTCAAGTAGCATAACCCTAGCAACCACACAGAACACCCTAACAACCACCTCATGAGGCCCTGTCAACTATCTAGAAAAACCTAGTATCTGCCCACCAAGCAACCACCCAGAACAACCTAGCAACCGCCAAGCAATGCCCTAACAACAACCCAGAACAAACTTGCAAATGATAAGCAACTGCTAATCAATGCCTTCACAACCACCAAAAACTCCTTGGCAACTGCCTAGCAACTACCCAGAAAGACCTAGCATCTGCCTACCTCAACATCCTACCAACTGCCCAGCAATTCCATAACAACCATCCAGCAACTGCTGATTAACACCTCAGCAACCACCAAGAACCCTGGAAAATACCTAGCAACATCCTAGTAACCATCTAACATGCCTTTGCAACCATCCAGAAACACCCAACAACATCCAAATTGCATACCCTAGCTACCACCAGAACACCCTAACAACCAAACAAGTAAGGCACTAGCAACCACCAAGAACACTGTGTGAAACCTAGCAACACCTTAGCAACCACACAAAACATCCTAGCAACTGCTTAGCAACCAGCAACCACCCAGCAACCACCAATGACCCTGGCAAATGCCTAGCAGTACCTTAGCAAACAAACAGAACATCTTAGCAACTGCTTAGTAAACAGCAACCACCCAGAACACCACAGAAACCAATTACCAGTGCTCTAGCAACCACCCAGAACACCCTAGCAACACCTTAGCAACCACACAGAATATCCTAGCAACTGCTTAGCAACCACCTAGAACACCCCAGAAACCAACTACCAGTGCCCTAGCAACCACACAGAACATCCTAGCAACTGCTTAGCAACCACCCAGAACACCCCAGAAACCAACTAGTAATGCTCTAGCAACCACCCAGAACACCATAGCAACACCTTAGCAACCACAGAACATCCTTGCAACTACCAGTGCCCTAGCAACCACCCAGACCACCCTAGCAACACCTTAGCAACCACACAGAACATCCAAGCAACTGCTTAGCAACCAGCAACAACCCAGAACACATCGACCTAGCAACCACCCAGAACATGCCAGAAACCACCTAGTTCCCACACAGAACACCCTAGCAACCCCCCAGAACATAATAGTAGTTCCCTGGGATTGGGAACAACTTACATCTCTCTGACATTATAGTGGTGATATTTGCATGGGCAAGTACCACTCACTTTTTCCTCAGAAAATGAAAAAAAATGTAGACACAAGGTCATATGAAAAAAAGAAATGAAATAATATGAAAAAAAGTCTCCAAAACTCACAGAAGTCTCACTAAACTAATCCACATACAACCGCATGACCCTCACTTTATCTGTTTTTCCCGCAGCAGGAACCAGCGAAACACCCCAGAGAATGCATTCTCAATGACAAACGGGACCTTCTAAGTCTCTCAGAAGTCTCTTGCCCCCTCTGATACCATCTGAGGAGCTCTGGGAAATTGCAGTGTATATATAGATAGATAGGATTAACCAGTACCATGCTGGGGTAAATTCATTCTAGACAGCAAATGTTGGTGAGAGCAGAGGTGCAACTTGACCCCACCGCAACTTGAGTCTCCGACACACACATATCAAGGGGGTGATGACATACACACGTACACTCGCTTCCACTCTGTCATGCCAGTGAAATCAAATCCTGACATAGTTATCGCTGGAGGAATGACCAGACACATGTGCATTTAATAACCAGCTCATGTATCACTTACAATAAGGTTTCACCAACCCAGGTTGAGTTAGTATACAACATATTGTATATGACATAAACACCCTGACAGCAACACAGTGTGGCCCATATCCAGCCCACATATGGTACATGTGGATTACACGCGGACCAGATGTGGGCCGGATCTGGGCCGACACTATGTTGCTGTCAGGGCAGCTAGTTTAGCCAAAAATGACAATTCTGTCAGCATCTACTCACTCTCCTTTTATTGGAAATGGAAACCCATACAATTTTTCTTTTCCCCTGGAACACAAATGGAGTTATTTAGCAGAATGTTCAAGCTTCTCCTTTCCGTGTCTTTTTTTATGGCTGTAGATGACTTTGAATATAATGCAGGAGTACTTTTGGTACTTTTTTTTGGGAAAGTAGCAGCTTGACAACAGGACAACAGAATTTTTAATTTTTTGTGTGATCTATCCCTTTACTTTGGGGTGTGTGTGTGTGTGTGCGTGTGGAGGGAGGGGGACTGATTCAGAAGAAGAGGAAGAGGAAATTATACAGGATCGTCTGCAAATCAATGTATCAGAATGGTAATGCATTTTATGTATCACTCTCTACAACGTCAGACACATAATGGTAATAATGTACCATTAGCTGATAATGTAATGCTAATATTACACAAACCATATTCCTGTTCACCATCTCAGAGTCGGACAGCTGCCTTCTAAAAATCCCCATCTTTACAAATGCTTTGAATGTCATAGAAAGTCAGTGGAGAAAAGCCCCGCCCGCATGTTGACGGGATTGGTTAAATATTTGTGATGGTACGAAACGGGCAGTTTCAAACCACGTTTTTGGTACACTGCAGTTTTAAAGAGAAAATACCCAGCAATGCTGCTGACTGATGAATTTTTTCATGGTTTGTCTTAAAGCATATTAAAAACACCACATAGACATATAAACAACATTAAAACCCCTGTGATTTTCACCACAGGGGGTCTTTAAGAATTTGTTCCCAAGACTCAATTCATTCCCTTGTTTTAGCACATTGTAACAAACTGTTCCCTCATTTAAAGGTGGGGTAAGCGATATTTCAAAAATGCTGTTGGACATTGTTGATATTTGAAATCATCCCAAACAAACACACCCCTCTCTTCATTGCTCCGCCTCCAAAACTCACACTCCAATCCTAACCACCCTGCATCGAGTCGGTCTCAAATCCCACTCGCCGAGTGCACTAACAATGATGCTAAACACCGTGTTCTCTAGCCTCTTGAGATAGGTTTACTTGCACATCTCTTACTAGCTGGCTTCTGCTAGTAAGAGTTCGTTGTTAGTTGCCAACAGCACAGCAGCTCCAGACAATCAGTGACACTCAAACCCAGTGTTACTCACGTGTGGAGCGGAATCAAGCAGCCTCTGTATCTGTTTTCAGGCCTTCCCGCTTAGCTCTCTCCAGCGCTGGAAAGCTTTTCTAATATTAACATGGGTCCTAAAGATCTTGCCCAGTCATAACCCCTCATTCCAGTGATATTCTTCCGAGATTTTCTCTTTTGTATTGTGTCTCATCTCTCTTTCTGCAGTCTTTCTTCAAATCTCCCTCTTGCTCGTTCTCTCTCCTCGACCTTCATATGCCCCCTAAAGCTGATTGGCTACACGTTTGTCCCCACATGTCATATGCAGGCCTCTGTACTTTAATTTCACTGCTGTCTGAAATACTTGATTCTAATTGGCCAGTTGCAGCTTTCATGTGGTTAATTACTGTATATAATGACCGTTGTCCAAGGTAACCAACAGGAATTTTTTGCATCACTGCAATGCAAAAACCAACAGGCCAATCAAACCACATTAAGGATAAAAGACTCACATAGATGACTTGTGGAGATAGGCGATCCCTTTATGGGATATCTAATTAATAAACCCTGGCATAAGGGGTCTCATGTTTGGGCTGTTGGTATCCATTAAGGAGATGTGCAGCATTCTGCTTCCGCAAGCTGTTTGAGAGAGATCAGAGATGAGGTGGTCTCTGGGAGAAATACCTGTCGGGCTCAGGCAGATTTTCGCCCTGAGCGCCAGAGCATTTCTACTCTAAGGCCTACGTGACTACAGCCCAAGGCAGAGATGAGTAATGATAGGGGAGGATTCTTTTATTATTTGGCACTGATCTTAAATTGTTCCTAAACCCTGCCAGCAGTCTCACTGTCTGCAGTCCACACACAGGCAGCAGCTTCCTTCTAAAGCAGGAAATTTAAAATTCTTAAACCAAGCTCCTAGTCATTTCCCCACAACAGTTTAAAGTAGAGAATTGTGTTGAATTTGAATAAAATATGTAGGTTTTTTCGTTTTGTGTGGTTCATAGTGTAATTTAGACACTTCTGGAGTGTTTGGCTTCGCATACTGAATGGGATATTACAACAAAATCACATTAAATATTATAAAAAATGAAATGAGTGACCACTGAAAATTGTTAAATGCAAATGCAAGAGAAGTTGATTCGTTTGATGTTTGCATGTTGCTCAGCTAACAACTTAATACTCCTAATAAGCGGAAGAAGCCAATTTCCCACAGCCAATTTCATTGGCCAACTCAACAGTCACCAGACAAATTCAGACTGTTTTTTAATTGATACTTTTTAGAACTGACTAAAAATGCTTACATTTATAATCAACATTTCCCTTCATTTTCCGAACCATTTTTATTTGTTTGTTTTGTCGTCACAATGCATTCTGGAATTGCTGCATTTCTAAAAAGAAAATGAGGTCTTATAGAGTAGCATAATTTTACTGACTGCTTTAGAACTGTCTTTGTGTAATGTGCGTAGATAAATCCTAACAATTATGGGAAAAATAGCTGCACGTTCTCCCAAGAGAATCTGCGCGAAAAGACATAACACCAAAAATGCCCGTCTCTTCCTCTGACCACAATGTATCTATCACAGCTTTCATTTTATCCTTCATTGTAATGTAGCAAGACAGTATTTCAGATGAACAGCCTTCAAACTACCAAGCAGACTAAATGTCTCTTACAATCATTTTAAGCTGTTGGCCAAATTGTTATCTGTCAGCAAAGCAACTCCCTGGTCATAAAAATGGAGAGGAAAATAAGCAGACAAACTCCTCTGCATTTCACGTCATTCATGATAATGTGAAAAACAAGCAGCTTTGGCAAAGAAATGTGATTCATTTGAGAGCTTCCTCTTTTTTTTTTAAAGTCTGTTTGATGCGGGTGGCAGCCATAATGGTTGAATAGTTGCGGGCTAGTGAGGGTTCCTCCCTATAAAGTGTTTGTTTGTGTTCCACTAACACAGCTGGAGAAAACTCCAGCCGTATCGCATGCAAGACAGACCACCATAATCTCGCCAGAAAGGTGAATTCAGATGTGACAAGAGATGATGACGATTATTCTCCTCAAGTATCTTAAAAGATACCTTGATAACTTGAAAAGAAAGAAGTTAAAAAGACTAAAAATCAAATTTTGCTTGTCAATCAACAAACCTAGGTATGAAATCAGCAGTGTACTCCAGAGTTAAACACTTGGACACTGTTGGGAAGGAGTCAACAAAGCACTTACCGACAATTTGCTTTACTTTGCATCCTCAAGATAAGAGATTCCATAACAGCATCAAGGCCGGATGAAGACAAGGAATTCTCCTGCACTGATGTGCCTCATTTGGGAGGTTCGCTGATTCAAGACAATGTTTTCAAGCTGTACTAGTGATAAACTGCACTAAACTCTTCCCATCAATCAATCCATCTATCTATCTATCTATCTATCTATCTAGTCATAACAGCAGAACAATCAGGTCTGAAGCCAGAAATAGATGCTTGGACGGCTTGGTTCCTCTTGTGAAATTGACATTGAGGCAATTTAGCATGTATGTTTGTGTACGTAGCTTGACATTGACAGATCTCCATCAATATTTGCCCATTTTTTCCATTCCTGGATGTCAGTAGGTGAAAACTTTCCATGTCAGCAGTTGAAGCAAATCTTCCCATATATGGAGCTGGGTGCTTAGAGCTGACATGAGTTCTTATGTTGAGTTTACGGCTTCCTAAATAGTTTGGTTTCCATTTCACTGAGCCATAAAACCTCTGGGTATGTGCTCGTCTTCATTATTGACCATGCGTCTTATTCATTTCACCCAGTCAGGACAAATCAAATAGGGCTAAATGAGGAGATGGGATGGTTTACCTGAGGATACATGCATTTTTGAAGTAGCTCTTTATTGACTTGTCTGTTGCAAAACCAAGTGTGCTGCCTACCTAGACAGTATTCTAAGGCATCATCTGGCATGAAAGATGCTCCAGAAGGTTTCATCTTTACATCATTATCGCACTCTACATGTATGCTTCACGGGAAATGCAATCCCAGAATGCATTGCAATTAATTTTTTAGTTGATGAATTAGACAAGAGAAATGTTGAATGTTGGAATTCAGTACTAAAAAAAACATTCATGTGAAGACTGCGATTTGTATGCATTGCACATTAGCGCTAACACACTAACACTTAGCAACATGCTAAACTTTATTGGAATACTGTTGGTTCTCCTGCAGATTAGTTCATGAAGAGTGTGATTTGTATACATTGCACATTAGCATATTAGCACTAACACATTAACTTTATCCAAATGCTAATAGCAATATCTGCTGGACGCAAACTCTATTGAACACATTACACATTAGCAAATTAGCACATTAACTTTAACAACATACTAGCACTAAACTCTCTAGGAATATATTGTTGATACTCCCATTCACTTTTCATGGAGAGTGCCATTTGTGTATGAATTACCTTCAGTGATAACATATCTAAGCGGCATGCTAATGCCAAATTCTCTTAAAATTTATTGACGAATCTCTTGTGAACTTATGGAGAGTGTCATTTGTGTGTTGCTCTAGAAGTTCTGCATCATCTTCCAAATGAAAACATGCACATCTGATAGACGACTCCATGATGTGGTTTTGAGTGAGCAAAACACACACTTGCTTAGACACACACAGACAAAATGTGTTAATGGTGACTCTGCGTCACAACTGCAAGTTGTTTTGAGTGAGACATACCAAAGGAACCCACACTTCTTGACAAGCTGTCTACTCACCCCAGATCAGACCCCTGTGACCCTGTCAGTATTTGTTCAGATGTTGTGACTGTTCTCGTGTCAGTCTCGGTGTGGGGTTCACACTTCCTGTCAGGGAGCTGGAAGTAATGGGAGAGAGGCCAAGATCAGCCAGAGGAATTCATCTAAGATCAACTCCTCTGCTGACTGTACTGAACTTAGTCATAAAATCTGATGCTAAGCCTGTGATGTTTTATGAAAACTGGCAAGATATGTTAACAGTCAGCAGTGTGGTTTCTAATATCTCCTCAAAGCTTTGAGGAGAAAAAACCTCATCGTGAAAGAGATGAAAGCGGATGTCAGATGATGAAAGTCTGAAAATCAAGGGTCAGATTCTTTGAAAGATCTCCAATCAGATAGGGGAAACATGGGTAACATTAGGGCTCCTTTATCTTTGATTGAATGGAAGACAATAAAAAAGAATAGAAGAAAGTAAAATGAATTAACTGAAGCAATTTATTGGGGAATTAATGTTTTGAACTGTATATGATTGGTTCATCTTCAACAAAACACTGATCTTGCTATTAATTTGTCATTTAACTGATGTTTTGAGGCAGAAATGGGCTTACATACATTTAACTGTATTTATTAGGGATTTGAACCTACAACCTTTCATCAAGAGCACAATGACTACGAATTACTTAAGATATTTGAACCTACAACCTTTCAGTTTCCAGCCCAGAGCTTTAACCATGACCCCAACCAGCTTGCTATTGACACTGCTATTTAAACATAAAATATTGAAGCTCTGGGGTGTCAGAAAATATTTTTAAGGCTCATACAGTATAATCTAGACTTCAACAGCGATAATTTCGGATTCTCCCTTTGACTGAAAGCAACATGTTCTCTAACCTGCTGTTCGGTCCCTGCAGGCTCATTTGACTCCTCTCAAAAGTGGGCCATTTGTCGAAACGAGAGATCCATTTCCTCTGCATATTTCCAGAAACTCAGCAAGCCCTTGTTCACTGCTGTTTATTCAGCTTTAGTAGCTTTTGGGTGGGGAAAGCCACAGCAGCGAGACTGAGAAGGAAAGAAAATGCTTACGGCAGGCCTTTTCTTCTGCAGAAAGATGTGGCTTCTTTTCTTGGCTTGGAAAACCTTTTGGATTGGGAGGTTTCCTTTCTAAGAGTGAGACAGTAAGGTGTTGCATTACACCAAAGGTTCCAGACTAGCACTTTTGAACAAACCGTGCACTATCGCTGCCAACATCTCAAAGCTTTTGTCTCTGGTACTCATCAATGTGCTGATCTACCTAACTCAGACCATCTTAACTGAACATCCATGCGGGTCAGACTAGATATTCCCGAATGACCAACATAGCAATTTCCATTTACCAACAAACCTTCAACCATACATTATAATGTTGTGATGGCTAAATTCACTTGTAGCATTTAAAACGACCAATGCCGATCTATTTGCGAGGTGTTGAAAGGCGAATATGCTGGTCCATAAAATGTTTGTGAGGACAGTTTGATGTGCCAAGGAGCGGTGTCATGAAGACGGGAGGGTGTGTTCAGATGATTGAAAGCGTTCTTCAAACCAGTGCCAGGTTTAGGGTGCTAAAAGCTGCTAGCTCCTCACCCCAAGTATTTGGTGTCTAGCATGAGCTCGAATCCAGATATATTAGTGGCATCACTGCTGACTCAGAAATGCTGACACCTAGTCACACCACGGTTAGTGGAACAGCATGGAAGTTTCCTTAATATCCGATAGCCAACAGCAGAAATCAGACCACTGGTTATAAAATGTTTTAAGGTGGTGGACCACTTCAAGATTAATACAACAAGTTGGGACCACCAAACACCTGTAGGAAACCACAAACTACCTCAAAAATGTACAGTTTAGTACACTATTGCCCGGTTTCACAGACAAGGCTTAAGCTATAGTCCTAGACTAAAATGCATGTTTGAGCTGTCTTAACTGAAAGCAACTTGAACTGACATGCCATTAATTATGTCAGTGCCTTTTTTTGTCTGAAGATGCACACAAACACGCACTTAAATGTCCTAATTTAACTAAGGCCTAATCCTGTCTTCGTCTAAGCCTTGTCTGTGAAGCCAGGCCTATTTAGACTATATCTAGGCCTATATATTTATATATAAGTAGACTAACGTTTATGGATAAATAATTTTGCTAGGCATGACATGCGAGAGAAAAAAATAGATATCATGGTCATGGACTAAGAAGTCGTTACCACAAATTATTAATTCATGGCCACGTTGTAATAATTTGTTCCCTTGTTTTAATTTAGATAAATGGTGGCCAATTTATGTAAATGTAGTTAAATTGTGATGAATTACTAATTCATTCCCAAAACAAATGGTACTAATTTGTTCCCTTGTTTTAATTTAGTTTAATTGTGGCCAGTTTACTTAAACTTAGTTTAATTGTGGCGAATTAAGAATCCCCAAAATGTATTAAAGGATTAGTTCACTTTCAAATAAAATTTTCCTGATAATTTACTCTCCCCCATGTCATCCAAGATGTTCATGTCCTTCTTTCTTCAGTCGAAAAAAATTTAAGGTTTTTGATGAAAACATTCCAGGATTATTCTCTTTATAGTGGACTTCAATGGCCTCCAAACAGTTGAAGGTCAAAATTACAGTTTCAGTGCAGCTTCAAAGGGCTTTAAACGATACCAGACGAGAAATAAGGGTCTTATCTAGCGAAATGATCGGCCATTTTCGGAAAAAAATGTAAATGTATATGTTTTATATAAACAAATGATCGCCTTCCAAGTTGTTCCGCCAAATCCCCACTTTCGTATTCTTCAAAAAGCTTACACTGTATGTCCTACGCCTTCCCTATAATCCTTTAATTCATGTTGTACAAATTCATTCCCTTGACTGGTAATAAATGAGCCAACTACAGTTTGCTTGAAAGTGAATGATAACACAGTCCGTTAATTCATTGTTATGAGTTGATCAGATGTTTTATTTATTTGTATTTGTTTTTTAGATCAGGTAATATCCAGAGGAAGGAATATGCTAGCAACATGCTAACAACCACTCAGAACGTTTTAGCATAACAAACAGAACATTGGCTGCATGGTAAAGCCCTGGGTATACTTTGGTTTTACGCGTACTCTAGTGTACACGTACAGCCTTGCAAAGTATACTTCATTCGACTCGTACGTACGCATACACAGGCGTTCGACGCATGCGTAGTTTTGAGCAATCTCTTGCCACGAGTTACAACCCATGTAAACATCTTTGTATTCTTTCATGCTAGAGATGTACAAATGAGGGTACTTTCTAACCTCTTCACACAATCTCTTGTCTATGTAGGCCTCCATCGTCACTGTAGCTTGCATGCGTTCCGTACCTTGTGAATCGACACCCCCAGGGCACAGTTGCCATCTTGTGGATAAAGGAATTACTGCAAAAACAATTAAATGCGCATGCGCGACCTGCGCATACAAGCACGCGTGGTTACAAAAATCTGGCGGTGTGCACACTCTTCTGATGACAAAATTCGTGTCACACTCACTGTACGCTGTACGCGTACAAGGTGAAGTATACTTTGGGCTTAAGGCAGTGACTTGTTGCCTCGCTGCCCTATCAGACAAAGTCTGCAGGCAGCATTTGTGCACAAAGGTACCTTATTTCGGACAGACTTCTGAGGCAGCATAAAGGTTTAATGATCAGAGAGAGCTTTAGTGATAACTAAGCAAATATTTAATTGCTAATTTCTTGCTAGAAATGACATGAAAAGTGGGAAAAGTTGTCAAAAATGTACATTTTCACACAAACTGACCACCAAATGCAACTTTCAGATGCAATATTCATTTATTAGTTTAACTGTCACAGAATGGAACGCACAAAATTATGGGATATCAAAGGCAGCGAATTATACATCTTTGATGCCTTCAAAAATCAATAAGATCTCAGGAGACAGGAAGTGAAGCTAACACTGGATTCGGACATACCTTGATGCCTTCCTAGCTTGAAATGCAGCATTTTTAAGCTTTCGGACGCAAATATTAACATCCCTTGGTGTGAACGCTATTATTGTAATAATTATAATTATTTTATATCATTCTTGGTGTAATCGGACCTTTACTCCAGTGCCTGTACTGGTCTGTCTGCTCATCTCCATCTCTCCTTTTCAACAGCTCACATGTTTTCAGCAGGACAGTGTCCCAGTGGGCCCCTGAGGCAGGTCAGTGAATCGGCCGTCTCAGCTGATGCATAGACCAGAGGTTATTAATGGGATCCTCAGACCAAACGTCCCCCACAGGTGCAGACACTGGACTGCAAAAACAAATAATACATATGTTCCCTGCGGTTCCTCAAGGGGCAGTTTGGAGAAAGGAGAACCAGACATGAAGAGTGTGAAAAGACAGGTATTTATATGCATTCTGTGATATTTAGACCAGAAGAGCTGAAAGCTATGGAAATGAACTAATAAATGTGCATTAACTGTACCTGTGTTATTTTAGTATCACTGAGATACTATTATTGTTTTTATTAATATTTTCAGTTAGATTTTGTTTTAATATTTTCAGTTTCATTTTAATTTTCATTGAAGTTTTAGTAATTTATTGTTTATTCATTTTTTATTTCAGTTTTAGTTATTTTAGTACATCAGGTTAAACTAAATGAAAATGAGAAATGTTGCCTTGGTTGTCTGGTTGAATTTAGTACATACATAAAAAATGTTTGTTACAATGTACGTATTGTGTTTATGTTATATAAAACACTTTTGCTGCTATTGAGGAGGGATACAGGTAAGGTTAGGTACAGGTTTAGTGCTTTGAGTAGGTTTAAAGTTAAGGTGAAAAGACCCGTTCACACTAAAAATGATAACTATAATGATAATGATATAGTTCTAAAAATCAACATTGATCAGTATTTTGTTTAGGATAACTAGAAATAGATTGTGTTTTTTTTCCTTGTGAGTATATGGGTTTCAAACCTATTTTATTTACTTTAAAGTTAATGCATGAAATTAAGTTTGATATTTAGTGTAATGGTTTGGTCAGATCTCTAACCCGAAGTATAAGCAACAGTAATAGTGATGCTAAACGCCGCTTTAACACATGACAACACCCTGTATTTGGAAATGAACTCTCACAGGAGATCTCAGACAATAAACAGCATCCCATGAGTCGCGCTCCTCAGGGATGACACCACAAGGAAATTGGGCAACCCCTTTCACGAACGAGCCTAAAATAGTCATGTGTACAGTCCGGATCATTCCACTGCGCCTGTTGAGTTTACTCTCAAAACACGCACCTCTCCAAGCAGATTTCTTCTCATCTACACAAAGAAGACTGACTGTGTTTAAAAGGCAGTTCTTGCTGACATTATTCATATGATCACATTAATGTCTAACAAGATCGCTCACCATTCAGAATTGATCTGTAAATGCCACTTCAGTGCTTTAACTTGAATTATGTTAAAATGCAGGATGCAGAATGTAATTCAAATTCAAGGAATAAGAAATGGAATGCAATTGAAATATATATATATATTATATATATACACACAATACATTTTAATAATCCATTTAATTTAATATTAAAGATAACATTACATGATATCAATAATCAACATTTGAATAAATATATATATACATATATATATATATATGTAATCCCTCACCCAGATCCTACTCGCCCCGCTATTCGCGGCAGGCCTCGAACCTGGGTCTCCGGCGTGGGAGTCGGACGCTCTAACAAAGAGGCTAAAGGGTGAACTCTTCGCACAGTGACTACTAGCTGGCCTCCGTTACACACACACACATATATATGTATATATGTATGTATATATATATATATTTTTATATATATTTATACAACAGTCCTTTCTGGTTCTCGAATCTGATTGGCTGAGAGCCGTGCAATATTCTAGTGATAACAGCACTCCTACCTTTTCACCGTTTGAATCACTCCACTTGAAGCGACTGTTATGGCGGCCGAACAAATTCACCGTATTTTTACAAATACTACACTTGTTGTATTAGGTGAGAATATAGTTGTTTAGACCTGAAATATGTGACTTATATTTAATCATAGCACCTATTTTACAATTTGTTTAGACATTTTCAGAGATGTGAACTCCAGGCCATCAGCGGCTGCTCAGTGCTCGTGTACCCGCCGAGAACAGCTTCATCTCGGCCAGTGCTTTGTTATATAATTACAATTTTATATTAAATTTCATTAAAACTTTAAATGATATTTTAAAAATACATAACTAAAATAAAAATATTTATGAACAGTGGATATTTCATCACAATGTCATACAAAAACATTCTACATATCAAGAAATAAGTCATAAACCTAAGTGTGAATTGCAATGAAGTAAATTATTCTTCCTCTCATTCCACTTTCACATACTGTATACAGCATGTGTGGCCAATTTAATTCAAATTCACAAATTCTGCTTTTGTTCTCTAAGGTAGTATGAGTTTTAGATTTGAAGGCACTAAACAGCTACAGAAATTCATTAACAATGGAAATACGACACAAAGCAAAAAAATGTCAGCTATATTTCATTCCAAGACGAGTGTTGCTTAAAATTAGTCAAACAGCTGTGACAACAATTTTTTCCCTTTTTTCCCCCCTTTTTTCTTCTTTGGGAGGAATTCCACTTGCAGGCCTGATGTTATGTTAAGATTACTGGAAAATAAAACCACCGTGCACTTGAGTTATCATGAATACCTGAACAACTCACGGCAGACGGCTGATCTTCATGTGTCCAACTCTGTGGAATTTATACACACACACACACACACACACACACACACTTGTATATGTGGTTTATGGGGACTCTCCATAGACGTAATGGTTTTTATACTGTACAAACTGTATATTCTATCCCTCTACACTACCCCAACCCCTAAACCTACCCATCACAGAAAACATTCTGCATTTTTGGAATTTCAAAAAAAAAAAAAAAACACAGTTTAGTATGTTTTTAAGCCAAATGAGGACACAAATGTGTATAATGACATGGGTATTACAATGTAAACATGGTTTATGAAGACAAAAAACACCGTTTAGTATGTTTTTTAAGCCAAATGAGGACACAAATGTGTATAATGACATGGGTATTACAACGTAAACATGGTTTATGAGGACAATAGGTGATACCCATGTCAGAAAACATTCTGCATTTTTACATTTTTAATAAAACATTGTTTAGTATGTTTTTAAAGCTATTTTAAATATGAGGACTCATGAAATGTCGTCATATTTCATGTTTACGTCATAATACCAGTGTAGTACCCATGTCATTATACAAATTTGTGTCCTCATAAATCACAAAAACGCACACACACACACACATTTTAATTGAAAAAAAGCCTGAGATTCCAAATTTTAAGTCTGACACACTTTAACTGCCATTCCATTGTCTAAAGCCCTGTTTACACTAGTGTGTGTTTTTTTTAAACGGTGTTTTAAAATGAAAACGATCCTCGTCTACACTGGTGTTTCCACAGCGTTTCAGAAACGATCTCCGTCTACACTACACGGCTGAAAACTCATGTCACATGACTGTTCATGCACACTGGGCATGCGCGTACAAGTGTGAACAGTTGCCTCTTGCGCATGTAGGCAGCTGCAGTATTAAAAAAATGCAGAGTTTAACTGCACAATGGCTGATAAAATGACAACAAAGCCGGCAAAGATTGCTGTTCAGTCTCCATGTTATTGTTTACACGGTTGTCAAGGATACATAGAGTGAATGTAGGCTAAATCAGTTCAAAAACCAAATGTGTAAAAATGTGTGTATGCCCCGTTTACACTAGTGCGTTTTCGTTTTAAAACGCATAAGTTTTGTTACGGTTACGCCTGTCGATTACACTCCGCCGTCATTTTTGAACCTCGAAAACAGAGACTTTCGAAAATGCTGCAGACCCGTTTTAGTTTGAAAACGCAGAGGTTGCATTTCAGTATAAACAGACCAAAACGGAGACTTTTGAAAACGATGGCGTGGCTGCCCAGTTCGCTCTGCGTATCCTTGATGACCGTGTAAACAATAACATGGAGACTAAACTGAAATATTTTTTGGCTTTGTTGTCATTTTGAGCAACCATTGTGCAGTTAAACTCTGCATTTTTCTAATACTGCAGCTACCTATATGCGCAAGAGGGAACTGTTTACACTTGTATGCACATGCCCAGTGTGCAGGAATGGTCATGTGACATGCGTTTTCGGTCGTGTAGTGTAGACGGAGATCGTTTCTGAAACGCTGTGGAAATGCCAGTGTAGACGAGGATTGTTTTCATTTTAAAACGCTGTTTTAAAACAAAAATGCACTGAATGAATGAATAGCACTAGTGTAAACGGGGCCTGAGAAACGCATTTTTACTCAATGAATATTACAACACGTCATGATCAGCAGCTTCATGAGCTGTAAGATATCAGACAGAAATGCGACCGCTGCCCTCTCAATACCAGCGTCATTCCTGTGGTACGACTACAACAATCTAAACCAAGCCTCTGATTTCACAAAAATGTGTCCTGCTGCTAATAGGAAACAACAGACATAAACAATAATTGACTGAGAAGGCTTTACAGGCTGTCCAAGGCTTTTATAAAGAGTAGGTCTATAATATTTTTGTCTGTCTGAAGACAAAGCATTGGCAACAAGATACAGACTTGTTAACCATCCCTGGGAATGTGTGCCTGAAAATTTCATGGTATTTTTTTCTTCAATTTTTAATCATTTCACATGAAAAGGTTAATGCTGAAACTGAAGATATCATATTTTCCCAACTCAGGCCCAAAATAACAGGCCATTTATTGGAGGACCTTCAAAGTCAAAAAATATGGGTTTTTCAATTAGCCTACTTAAATAGCGCTTTACAGTTCATCTTGCTTCATGCAAGAATGTGGGTTTCTGTGTGCAACCCTCCGAGTTCACACAGAGTTCGCATCAAGGTTTCCCATCATGCCTCAGTGAGTCACCATGAAATAAAAATGGACAATTCTTTTTCTTCTGGAATATTGCAGTATTTGTGTCCTCATAATCTTTAATCAAAAAACATCCCCTTTCTCTTGCAGCAACTTCTCTGATGACGAACTGTGAGATGTATAAGTGTAGAAAAACCTTTCTAAAAAGTACCTGCTAAACAAAATCTCAGATTTTTCTCAGGAGTGTTTGATTAAATCCCATTCAAAAGCCAAAACAAACCTCTCCTTTTTCCAGCGGCTTAATATGGTGTTCATTAGACAAGCCGGCTGGACTTCCTCTGGCTGGCCTTAATATCTAGAATGGGAACTAATGAATGCTAATAGAACAAGACTAAATAATGCATGTATATGTTTTAGGCTGTCCTGATATCAGCAGTATCATTTGAGTATCACTTCCAATGAAATCCATTAGGCTATTATTATTATATTTACGTTAATTCTACTTCATATTCTTCCATTTTGCTCGAACATACTGTTCTCTTATAGTTCGCTGTCTGGAGTTGAAGCAAAAACTGCCACATGTCCTTTTTTGGTCACACAGACTGTAATTTGGCCATCCACAATAATTCCCAGAATGACCGTGACCGCAACACATAAAGGAGTAACAGCGACACCTATTGGACAGAATGTCTCACATCTAAATCTACACAAACAGCGTCAAACATCCATTATTAATACTGCAGCACAGATATTAATGAAATAAAATTCAGAAAATGTAAGAGAAAGGATGTGAATACATTTCAGTGACTAAATATTTATAATCGTCGTAAAACCACGTCGAGCATTTGCTTGGTTTAGCGTACACTTGGATATAATTACTCCTGTCCACTTGAAAAGCGACAGATTTAGTCTTGTTTCGGTGTAGAATCACATTAAAATTGCACAAGGGCACATTTATAGACGCATTTTAAACTTACCACAGCTGGTCTCCACAGCAGTCTAGACAAAAATGCAAAGGTTTTTTAGGTTATGCTAAGTCAAAAGAAAGGTCCGTGGATGGTTGCCAGGGGGTCTTCATTTATACATTATACAAGACAGTTATACATTTTCATGTTTAAAGATCCAGTTACACTTGAAAAAAAATGGTAAAATTAATACATATAATAGCCTAATATTTATTATTTGTATTTATTTTTCAAGCTAATTTTATTAATGCTATCAATGCTATTTTATTAGCATTACTATATATATATATATATATATATATATATATATATGGCCTATATACTAAAAATGTATTTAAAAACAAAAACATGCATAAAAAAATGCTTTCACAAATTATAGTTTGTTGAAACTCTTTATTTTCAGGGCAATACAAAAAATACTTTCGTGACCAGATAAATATTATACATACAGCATTTTAATGTTCATTATTATTATTAATATTAATGTCACTATGTCAGTTGATTAAAGAAAGCCCTAACTCTATTTCAAAAGAAGGCGATAGTTCTTGCTGTTTTCTTCGGCTCCACTGAAAGACACCACATGTTCAACCACATATTGCAATATCTTCATTATAGCTAAGTAAACAAACAAAAAAAAACTTCATACATGGTGATTTATTGAAACGAAAAGCAAGATAACCTTGTATTTTTTGGGACATTTTAATATTCTTTTTCACGTGGATAAGCTGAAAGCAGTCAGTGCTGATATAAAGAATCGCATCCTTCCCTTTCCTACTCGTGGTTTGTTAATTTGTCGTGAAGCTATACATCTAAACGTCTAAAGACTTCATTGTACGGCAGTATAGCGGCCTGCCAAGGCAAGTGCATCTTTAGGCCTCAGTAGGTACAATATTGCAGAACAGAACCAAATAGCCGCCCAGTGGACATCAGATTTAGTCGCCACATGCGGCTTAGACTGGAAACAAAGCTGTACACACCCAAAGCTAGTTTGAACAGGACAAAGGACATCTGCTTCACTCATCTGCTTTATCGCTCAGTATTGGTATCTGAGACACTTTAAATCCAGATCAGTGGAGTGAAATCTGGTCCACAAGCAGCATAAAAGAGCGACTTGCACACTGAGCTACTGAAGAAGTCAGAATAAGGCACTATGACACAATGCAGTCCAGATCTGAAGAGTCACAACAGTCAGTTCTCATCTTTTAAGTGCCACACATGATTCTACGCAATGCAACAAGAAATAAAACAGGAAGTACACCCTCTTAAAAGACTCCACTGTGATTTTCTTACCAAAAACCTACACGAAGTACACGTTAAGCAGAGAGACATGTTATTAGCAGGTAAGACTACACTGACGACGCCACTGAATCCTATAAAGCTACTGATGTGTCGTTTCCTGCTGAGTTCCTAACAGCCATGCAAGCACAATCTCAAACAGGAAGTAGATTTTGCGATGGATCTATTGCAAGTGTGAGCGTATCCATGTTTTATAAGAACTGTGATATTAGGAAGTACAACACTGCGATTCTGGCTGCATTCAGAATGGAATACTAGCGCTCTGCATACTGCACAGTATATACTGTACGCTGCCTACTGTAGCATGTGAAACAGTCTGGATTATTAATATTAAATGATACACATTTAAAACGGTAGTATGCTACATTGTTGTCACATGACCTGTTTGGCACATTTTTAAAAACACATTTTGTGTGAATATTACTTCTTACGTGGCTCTAGAGTAGTGTTGTTAAAAGTATCGACTTTGATACCAAGTCGGTACTGAAATTTTAAAAATGTGATGCTTTGAACGCTGTTGAGTGGATTCTTAAACACCTCTGATTGGCCATTGTGTTCACGCACTCAACAGATATGTCTGTGATTGGCTACAATGATCAACGCACGGGAGCGTTTGAAAGCACACAGAAGTGTTTGAATTTGAAAGCGGGAACGTTTGAAAGCAGGTGTCTATCAGTCCTTCTTTCAAACGCTCCTGTGTGTATAAGGGCTTGATGAAGAGCGTCATTGATATCAATTTTCAACATGTTTTTGAAGCGTTGATCATTGTAGCCAATCACAGACATATCTGATGAGCACGTGAACACAATGGCCAATCAGAGGTGTTTGCGAATCCGCTCAGCAGCGCTCAAAACATCACGTTTTTAACCTTTCAGTACCGACTTGGTATCGAAGTCGGTACTTTTGACAACACTACTCTAGAGCAGAGCTGGGCAACTCTGGCCCTCGAGATCAGTGTTGCCAAGTCTGCGGTTTTCCCCGTGGAACTGGGGATACTTTTAAGCTGTTGCCGCAGGTTAATTTTTTTCCGCTGGTTTATTACGTACAATTTCGGCACTCCAACACCCTCAAAACATCCCCAGACATGCAAATTCAATGGAGAATTCGGCCGCCCAACGGAGAAAATCGCATTGGGCTATTTTTGGACTACTTTTGTTGCGCAGACCTGGCAACACTGCTTGAGTTCAGATCCAACCTTGATCTAACTAACCTGCCTGTAGCTTTCTAGTAATCCTTAAAACATTGATTAGCTTGTTCAGGTGGGTTTTATTAGGGTTGGAGCTAAACTCTGCAGGAAAATGGATCTCGAGGGCCAGAGTTGCCCAGCCCTGCTCTAGAGGCACGTTATGGTCGGAATGAATCAGGGCCGTAACCACCATAGACATTAAGGGGGACAAGTCCCCGCCCCCTCAATAATTAGAAATGGCAAAATTGTCCCCCCAATATTTGAAATCCTTGCACTGCTCTACTGCACTTCATTACGCAGCTCTCTGTATGTTGTTAGGATGACAAAAAGGTTTAAAAGTTACATTTTTAAGTCTCGGCGGTCTAACAGTGCTCGTCAATGTCAAAATGATTGAGATGACCAATCATATCAAAGTAGGCAGGGTTTACTGTTCATAGAAGCAGAGCGTGAATTCCAGCTTGAAGCGTTAGTTTAACGTTGAAAGAGAGTGAGGTAAATAGCGAAACATTTAATACTGTTAAATGTTAAAAGACCGACAGTAACTTCCAGTGATTCAAACTACTCGACTTTTTTCTCAAATATGGCCGTTTTGACTTGAAAATATGCATTTACGTGATTCATGTAATTCCTAACCGAGTGTGACAAGACACTTTTACGACACATTAAGCATAGCATACAAACAAAATTAGCCTACATGTGTGCATATTTTAATGCAAATAGTTCAAAAATTAACTAGAATTAGACCTTGAATTTCCTTCACTGTTCTGTTTATATATGCTTTTTAAAAAAAAAAAAAAAATTGGTCCCCCCCAATGTTCAAGATATGGTTACGGCCTTGGAATGAATTGCTAGCATTCTGCATACTACATACTTCATAGTATACAATATATACTGCTTACTTTTTTTTAAAAATAGTATGCTAAATATTGTGCAGTATGCAAACACATTTTTTGCCCAATTTCGTGCAAAAAAATTTTGTCGCATATAAAATGCCATTTCAAATTCAGCCAAAATTGAGACTGGTATTACTTTTTGTTCATTCATTACACTGGAAATTTAAAAAATTGCATTGTGGGATATATTGTTCCACACAGTGTACTGTTTCCATAATGCACATTTCAGTAAATATAGTAGGTCATTTGGTTCCAATGCAAAAAATTTGCATACTGTGCAAAGTATGCACACTGCAGAAATAGTATGAGTTGTATGCTATTCCAAACATAGCTTTTGTGTTTTGCCAAACCTTGTTCCTGTCCACCTGACTAAAGGTGTATTCATGCCATGTTGGAATTACCGTAATTACGAGATTCCAACTTGTAAAAAGCGTAAACTCTGACTTGTACCACCTGACAGCTGCAGATTCATTTTGGTGTTGATAGTGTCGAATGAGTCCGAGGACGTGCTCAGAGTAGAACATTACGGTAATTATGACATGGCGTGAACGCAGAATAAGTTTAGACATACAGAGGAATCATGGGAAATGTAGTCATAAGATCTGGGCTACAGCTGATGTACAGTATGAAGACAGGACTGAATGAAACTATTCGCATGAATTGAAAGAGTTGAAAGACATGATACTTCCTAATTTTTATCAACTCAGTTGATAAAAGTTCTGCTATCAATAAATAACACGACAAAGCGCACCGGTACATTCTTTCCTTATAATAACTACTTATAATTCATAACCTTACTAACATAATACATATCTAGAGTGGGATATGAATAAATCGAGCAGTGCATTCTAGAGGCGTTCGAAGCTTATTGTCACACATGAGTCAGAACTCAAGCAAATAATGAAAGCTTATGGTCTGACATCATACTTCATAGGTGCAAAGTAAATTTTGTCTGGTTTTCAGCTGCTAGCTTTAGATTTTAATAGTTTCACATTGTTTGCATTATAAAACATGATGTACTGATTAGTTATTGAGATTCTTATGGTAAATTATCGCCAAGCAGCTAGATACAACTGATACATAAAACACAGTCACACACACACGCACGCTCAAACATACCTCTAACAAGTGCTTTAAACCTTAATACATGACTAAAAAAAACAAGAACAGAAAATATTAGCCCTATGTAAGAGGAAATGCGTTCATACCCCAACATACAGCCAATCAGTGGCGCTAGTCCCATGTGAACCAATCACATTTAACTTCAACAAATCACCTGACAGTTACACAACCAATGACGTGTGACATCTCTACCCCTCCATGTAAGGAGCAGTCAATCATCCGTAACAATCATGATCTGATGATAATCACATCCAGTCAGACGTCAGACAAGAAGTGTTCAGCTCTGGTCTTCTCGCAGTTCGCTGGGCAGAAACTTGTATTGCTGCTGTCGGATGTGAGCGAGTTTCTTCCGGGCTTCCTCTAACTCCCTCTCCTTTCTTAGCATCTCCTCTTGTGCTGCAATGATCTGGAAATAATGCAAAACAATTACTCACTGAATGGGCATCATTCATAAAAATGAGTAGAACAAATTTCCGTGTAAATCATTTGTAAAACAATCCTTGTGTAAAGTGTTGTACTACAACATAATTTAAAGGGGACCTATAATGATTCCCCACAGATCATTTATTATAGCTTGTCAAATTTGTCCCTATTTGGGTGTGAGCAAAAACACGCCGTTATTGTGTGTGTCCCTTTAAATGCAAATGAGCTGCTGCTCCCGGCCCCCTTTTCCAGAAGGGGGCAGAGCTTTAACAGCTCGTGCTTCGGTTGCTGAACAACAACAAAGCTGGAGAATCTCACGCAGCCAAAATGATGATTGTCAGTAACAGTATTCAGCCTTATATTGTTCAAACCGGAGTGGGACTCTAAAATTTACTCACCCCCTTTGTTGCATGTTCTCGGGGGCAGGGTTTATGTAAATTTTAGGGTTAGTGATGTCATAATCAACTCAAATTATAATCAACCACCCCTTTAAAAACAATGTATATAAAATTCCTTCTGCTTATGTTTTATGAAAAATGTGACATGAATGAGAATGCACATGAATACAAAAAACGTGCTACACCAGGTATGTTTCCATTCAAAGTTGCGAATTTAACTTATGCGCAAATTTAGAATTTCGCATAAAACATTTGCGAATAAAGCACCGTTTCCATCCAGTGAGTCGAAGATAACAAAATCGTCCCTTCCTGATAAACTGGTGCTAAATATTACTAAGAAAAATGGAAGTAGCTGCAGTAGAAACCACTTTATATAATTATTTTCATATATAATAAATTACTTGTGCCTCAGAGCGCGCAGATGAAACACAATAAACGCATGTTTGTGAACGCTTCTGGAAGGGAATTATACAGAATCACTTTTACGACAGACTTTGCACAGGCATTACAGAATGACCAAAACAGCATTTCGGATGCTGTGCAACGAGATCGGTCTGCTGGTTGGTCTAGTTATTGCAAAATCACATCTTTTTTTTATGTGTATCAAGGAATTTATTCAGTTTCCACCGTAGTTTATGTGCATATTTTCGTGTCGCAAACATTTTTTATCCAACTTGTTTGAGCGCATACTTTTTTATGCGCATTTTTAGAATTTATGCACATCTTGGCGTTTATATACTTCAGTGCATATTGCCCACCGCGCTCTGTTTTCCTAAAGCCACCGGGTGGCAGTGGCACAAGTGCGAGGGCCCTTTCATCGCTGCTTGCAGCTTTAATTCAGATTATTTCTGCTCATGTTTCAGGAATGAATCTGATACGAATGCAACTAAGTGCCACACTTTACGGACTAGAATTAAAATGTTTTACGAAAGATTATGAAATACAACAAGAATGCACCAATTTATATAAAAATGGTTTTCCAAACAATTTATACAATCTCATTCTGTTTGTGTTTAATTTGTGAACAGGGCATGAGTGTGAAAATTCATTTAAAGGGATAGTTCACCCAAAAATGAAGATTCTGTCATCATTTACTCACCTTCAATTTGTTCCAAACCTGTATGAATTTCTTTGTTCTGCTGAACACAAAGGAAGATATTTGGAAGAATGAATGTAACCAAGCAGATCTCGCCCCCCATTCACTACCAAAGTATTTACTTTTTCCTACTATAGTAGTCAATGGAGGGTGAGATCTGCTTGGTTACATACATTCTTTCAAATATCTTCCTTTGTGTACAACAGAAGAAAGAAATTATACAGGTTTGGAACAACTTCAGGGTGAGTAAAAGATGACAGAATTTTCATTTTTGGGTGAACTATCCCTTTAAAACGTTTTACGGAGGATTACCACAAAAATTCTTTCTGGTCATGTTTCACAAATTAATGTGACATGGATGCGCATGAACGCAACTGACAATTTACGCAAAAACTGTTTACACAAATTTGTTTGGCTTTTGTTGCTTGAATGCGACAAATGCGGATTAATACAATGTACGCAATGTAAGCATTTTATGCAAGAATGATTTACACAAATTCATTCTGTTCATTTCAGTCACGAATGAAACAATTTACTTAAGAATCGTTTTACAAACAATGTGCACAGAAATTATTTTCATGTTCATAAATGAGGGCCAATGTTTGTATACAATGTTTAAGTCTGAAATCTAAAAACTGATCTCAAATCAGTCCTGCGGATTGTTTTAAACCAGTTTTCTTATGTGAAGCCAGCCAAATAGTTTGTGGCACAATGATACATAAATAACGCTTGCATATTAAAGCTTAAAATGCCAGGGAATGTTTTTTCTTTTTCCAAATTAATTTTTCCTTCAAGCTCTGTCTCAATGATAGGGAGAAAACATTTCATATTCTTTAGTGGAACATGTAATTTTAGCATAACTGTTCTGCAAAAAAGTGAGACTGGATCTGCAATAGGCATCCACTTATTTTCCAAAGAGAGACTGACATTTTTGTGGATTTAAGGAATGGCATGGATGGATCAAGGCCTGACCTTCTGAAGAAGGACTGACTCAGTGCAAAAAGCTACTTTTTGTTGTGCTGGCAGTGATTCCGCACACACTCACGCCATCCACTCAACGGGATTTCTCAGATGTTCAGAATATTACAGTGCCCTCTCAAGATGAAGACAAGACATGAAGGCATACTGGGAGGAAGGAAGCTTTGAACAGGCAGTCTTTAATTAATGTGCATCTGGCCTGGGATGAAACGTGAAAATAAGCTGTTTGCGGATACAGTGGCCCAGTGTAAGAAGCCAGCTGTGGACGCTTGGTACAAACCCACAGCTATCAAATCCCACTGATGTCTTTGTAGATCCATAATGCAGTTCTAAATGTCAAATCTCTTTTTAATTGAGCGGCATCACTTCAGAAGTAAAGGAATATTCAAAAACTGCTGGAGACAAAAAGATTCATACTGTGTGAACATGGGAAGAAGCCTCACCTGAGCGATTCCTCCTACGAATTTCGTTTTAACCACAACACTGTTGTCTTCGGCTTTATCGAAGGCTGCTTTCTGCGCTGCCTTCACCAGGTTGTCAGACGCTCTCTTGACTGCGTTACCGGCAGCCTGTGCAAACACAAAGTTTTTACTGAATAGACTACAACTTAGTAGTGGTTTTCCAAAACCACTAACTTTTTAAGCAAATGGTTTCAAGATGATTTTTAGTAGATGTAGTTCCCCTAACACAGATGTCTCTAAATTCGAACTAGCCACAAATACTTTTTTTTTTTTTAGCTTAGGTCTCATTTTTTTGTATACAAGTGATTTTAACCTGTAATCTCCTCATGGCCTCTGAGTCCTGGTCAGCTTTGACTTTACAGGCCACCAGCAGTTGGGCTGTGGAAGCCGCCACCTGTTTGGCAGAGGAAATGAGCTTCTCCTCGCTGGCATGACCCTGGACTGAAGCGTTAGCGGCCTCACACAGGTTACTGGTGGCGGCCGCAACCATCCGGGCCTACAAGAGAGTAGAATTCCAATTGATAATTTGTCATTTAGCTGATGTACAGTACATCTATTACAATGGTGATAATTTCAACTTACTGCTGATATTAGACCCTGGGACCATTGGCCGTCATCTACTGCATTGGCAGGGATGGAGCCCACCTACATGAAATATCATAAAGATTAAAAAGGAGCAGTGTTATTTCAGTATCATTCATACAATAATAGAAAAATGTATTATTAATATGTAGAATTTGCTTTTATTTTTATTTGTTCTAATAGTTCTAGAATAGAACTAATAGTTCCCCTAGGGCCGTTTTCCTGGTTGCATTCGCACCAGCAGTAGGAACTCTGAAGTGGCGTAAGCTGCGCTTATTGTTTTGACTTTTATTTTGACGAGCCTGAGCACATTCTCTGTCTTCATTAGTTTACGATCTGTTTAACAGCCTGTCTAATATCTATGTTATTAGATAGAACTGTTATACAAAGAAAGAAGACTGCATATGAAAAATTATTAGCGTTTGCCGTGTGGTTGATGTCCAATGTTGCTAGCTGAGCAGAAATACATAATCATGTTTTGCTTGGTCCCCTCAAAGTTGCGTTGGATTTTCTCCTTAACTCGAGAGGTCCATCTATCATTGTTTTCCATGTTCATAGAGTTAGTTTGTGGAGTAAATATATAGGCTATAAACTGTGTGTGTACACGGCTTTTTAAAAAAATGGCAGGTGTGTTTTGCATGAGTTTGGCCAATCAACGTACACTTACGTCACTGGTAGTTCCTATAGTGCTGGTTTAGAGCCTAATGGTTAGTGGGAGCTAATTTAGTCCCCTCAAAAGGAGTTCCTAGAACTAAAATCGTTCCTAGTTTCTGCAGTGCGAATGAGGCAAAATCCGGCTACTTCCGCCAATAGTTCTAGGAACTATGAAAAGGTTCCTCCGGTGTGAAAACCCCTAGTAATGCTCTGTTTAGTTCCTGTCTCTATGAAGCTCTATGAAATGTGCTCTGATTGGTCGGTTGGACCAGTGTTGTGTCAACCGCTTAGAGCGTGTTTCAGAAATGTCACGCCCCCACCATAACCGAGCTACTAACGCAACTCAACCAGGCCACGCCCCTTTTTTGCAAATGAGGAATATTGTGACGTGTTTGTTCCTGGAAGGAAACTCAAGACTACAATCGAGGCGTTTCATGGAGTTCAGAAACAGTGATTACTGATATTTAGAATAACTCCATTTGGAATGACTTTGTAACTTTGCTCTTTATTTGAATTAACAAAAACGTTTTATTTATAGTTTTTATTAACAATAACAACACTGAAAAGAGAAAAAAAGTGATAACTCTTGATTTTAGTACCTTGCCCTGTGCTACGAGCTCTCTCTGAGCGGCCGAAGCAGATTTTACCAGAGCGCTGGTTGCTGCAGCAATGGATTTCGCTGCTTCCAGGATCTGCTCCTCAAAGTCCAGAGACTCATCGGCTTGCTGCAAAAATAAGAAAGGAAGAGATATAACAAACTGTGGATTGACAGTTTTATTAACTGTAATGAATACTCTTAGCTCACTGCTGGTTGACATAGCAAGTCATGAAACCATTTGGGCAAGAAGCCTCTCACCAAACCCTTACTTCAGCAGAATGAATACTGCAAAAATAGCACAAGTATTATGGTAATATGCTATTTGGAGCATACCCTTTATTTCTCTATGTTCTTAATAAAATACTAGCCTACTGCATACTGTACAGTATACAGGGTATACAGGCAACTATTTTTAAAAGCAATAAATGAAACAATTGGCATTATGCAATGATAAATGTTTCAAACAGAAGTATGCCACAATATGTGAAAATACAGTTAAAAGTTTAAAGTCTGATAAAATAATGATTAGAGATGTTGAAAAAAGTTGCAGATATTACTTCTGGTACATTTATTAAACCGGAAATGAATGGTTACATAAAATGCAATGTGGGATATAATTCCCATTCAGTGTGCTCTTGTTATATACTGAACCATTTATGAAAATTTGGTCATTCTTTGCATACTGCACACAGTATACTACATACTGCATTAATAGTATGGGTAGTATGGCAGTATGCTACTCCAAACACAGCCAAGGCAATGAAAGGGAGAAGGTGAGATGTACAGTGGACCAAGTGATCTGAGGGTGACACCTTGTGGCACGGAGATGACACTTCTTAGGTTCACTATGTTCAGAATCAACAGCGTCAAAAGAAACTGCACAATTCTAACAGACCTAAGACAAACCCTTGTGTGCCACCATCGAAAATTGAACTGTCAGCCACAAAAACACACACACACACACACACACACGTTCATGAACAAGTCATAAACAGAACACACACAAGTCTGGAGACAGAGCAGGACACTGTAGGAATATGTTTGATATATAGTTGGACAGAATAACAACCTAATATATCAAACATATCAAACAGAGCCCTGCAGAAAGGCTTCCAGGTCTACCTCACCTCCAGAACATGGGGAAAGAGAGGAGAGGATAGAAGAAAACAAGAGAGCAGGGTATGCTGGGATAGCAGGGAAAAGACAAGGATGGATAGAAGAGGTAAGGCTAAAGAGGGAAGTGAGGAATGAAGAAAGATTAGGGGAAATAGTGAAAAACGCTCCAGGGGTGATAATAAACACTAATGACACTGTATCCTGACGTATTGAATTTCAACCTGACTATAAAACTTTCAAAAAACATGTAACGGTGATCAAGCATGTTCATGTGACCAAAACCAGTTCAGGATGAGTCTTGGGGTGTGATGCAGAGCTCTTAATGTGAGACAAAATGTGAAATGGGGTTTATCAAAGTTTGCAAAGGGTAACGGAATGAAAATCCACAATGAATGTCTGAATGGACTGAAGGTGACAACATTACAGAGACTCCTGTTCATCCTTCCTTCAAGAATATATGAACCTGATCTGACTAACACAACACAGTGAGACAGACAGACAGAATGATAGACAGACAGACAGAAAGATACAGACAGACAGACATAAAAATACAGTAGACAGACAGAATGACAGATAGATAGACAGACAGAAAAGAAAGATACCGCAGACAGACAGAATGATACCACAGACAGACAGATAGAGAGAGACAGACATACAGACAGAATGATACCATAGACAGACAGATAGAGAGAGACAGACAGACAGACAGACAGACAGAATGATACCACAGACAGACAGAGAGAGACAGACAGACAGAATTATACCATAGACAGACAGATAGAGAGAGAGAGAGAGACAGACAGACAGAATTATACCATAGACAGACAGAGAGAGAGAGACAGACAGACAGACAGACAGATAGAGACAGAATGATACCACAGACAGACAGACAGATAGAGAGAGAGAGACAGACAGAATGATACCACAGACAGACAGATAGAGACAGACAGACAGAATGATACCACAGACAGACAGATAGAGAGAGACAGACAGAATGATACCACAGACAGACAGATAGAGAGACAGACAGACAAAATGATACCAGACAGACAGATAGAGAGAGACAGACAGACAAAATGATACCACAGACAGACAGATAGAGAGAGACAGACAGACAGACAGACAACAGACAAACAGACAGACAGAATGATCCCATAGACAGACAGATAGAGAGAGACAGACAGACAGACAAATCAATACAGACAGGCAGATAGACAGACAGAATGACAGTGACAAGGAAGTGAAACAGTTTCAGCTCTGGAAGGCAAAATGTGGATGAATGTTTTTATTTTAGGTGAAAAGCATCACTGACAGCTGAACTATAATACAGATGGATGGAACAATAAAAGAGCTTCAGGGAAAATCGTTTCTAAAAAGTGCTGAACTTGGAGATGAGTTTCAGACTGACTGACTAAAAGTTCAGCACGCTCTAAAAGGAAACTTCAAAATACCGAATAATTGAGATACAAGATGGATCACAGAAAAACCCAACAAACCAAAAGCCATACAGAAGATCACTTTAAGTTCAGCGCTCACTAGACTTCAAAATACCAAATTGTTAATGTACAAAACAAATATAACCACAAAAAACCCAAACAAAGAGCTACACAGATATAAAACACCACATCTTGAAGTCTTGAGGTCCTAAAATTACAAAAAAAAAAAAAAAAAAATCACATCCCCTGAATACAAAATGAGAATGAAACATTCCCGCGGCTTTTGGTGGAAGTGATCTGACACAGTTGTTTTGACAAGCTGATCACGGCAGTCTGTGTGTGTTTGGATTCAGAAGATAGATGGAAGGATACCTTTGGTTTGGCTCTGGGCTTCAGCTGCTCCAGTTTCTTGGCCGCGGCCTCGATGGATGCAGCAGCACCAAGGAGCTCCGTCTCTGCTATCACCGTGGGGTCTTCTGGGTCCACCCACTCTGACCCTGAGAGGATGTATAAACAAAGTCAGCATGACCCTCATTTTCAATTCACTTACCATATGCATAATACACACGCATGGAAAGAGTGAACACATGATTTAAAAAATAAATAAAATCATGCAATGGGGATTTGAACCAATAACCTCCTGTATGGAAAAATAACATGCCACACCAAAACCCTTACAAAAATTACCATGAGAACTTTCCATCGTTACTACAGTAGTTGTTAATATGCTTCAGAAACCATTGACAAATTTATCCGGCACATATTTCACTTCAAAATCAAAAGAAAGTAACTAAAAATTGTATTTTGATTAAAATAAATGAATCCTACTTTTATAAAGCCCCCAAATGTACAGTGTTCAAGTCTCAATAACAAAAAATAACAATAATATAAATTAAATTAAATCCACCTATGTTTAGTAGTATAGTAGTATTGTATAGCTGTATAATCTAATGAGAATCACCACAAAAAAAAAAAAATGTGAAAAAATAAAAAGGAAAACATCAGTACACATTACAGTAAGGACAATCATGGAGGAAAATGTAATTAAAGGGTTAGTTCACCCAAAAATGAATAATCTGTCATTAATTACTCACCCTCATGTCGTTCCACACCCGTAAGACCTTCATTCATCTTTGGAACACAAATTAAGATATTTTTGATAAAATCTGATGGCTCAGTGAGGCCTGCATTGCCAGCAAGACAATTAACACATTCAAACGCCCAGAAAGCTACTAAAGACATATTTAAAACAGTTCATGTGACTACAGTGGTTCAACCTTAATGTTATGAAGTGACGAGAATACTTTTTGTGCGCCAAAAAAACAAAATAATCACTTTATTCAACAATATCTACTGATGGGCAATTTCAAAACACTGCTTCATGAAGCTTCGAAGCTTTACGAATCTTTTTTTCCGAATCAGTGATTCAGAGCGTGAATCAAACTGCCAAAGTCACGCCCCCCAGTGGTGAACCATTGAAATTTCGAAACAATTATGACTTCATGAAGACTTGTATACTGAAATCACATGACTTTGGCAGTTTGATACATGCTCCGAACCACTGATTCGAAACAAAAGATTCATAAAGCTTTGAAGCTTCATGAAGCAGTGTTTTGAAATCGCCCATCACTAGATATTGTTGAATAAAGTCATTATTTTGTTTTTTTGGCACACAAAAAGTATTCTCATTGCTTCATAACATTAAGGTTGAACCACTGTAGTCACATGGACTGTTTTAAATATGTCTTTAGTAGCTTTCTGGGCATCTGAAAGTGTTAATTATCTTGCTGTCAATGGAGGCCTTACTGAGCAAATCACATTTTATCAAAAATATCTTAATTTGCATTCTGAAGATGAAAGAAGGTCTTACGGGTGTAGAACGACACGAGGGTGAGTAATTAATGACAGAATTTTCATTTTTGGGTGAACTAATCCTTTAATTGTCATGAAAAAAAATAAAATAAATGAAAGATAGAAAAATAGATCATCAAAAATTACAAAAACATTGGTCAGGTGATCACACTGGACCTTTTAATGGACCACAGCTGAAGCCTGTAATGGATTCTAAATCTTGCTTTAGGTGAAGTTTTAAATACAAAGGGAACAAAAGAGGAAACCCAAGAAAACAAAATGGGGCCTAAGACAAAGCCCTGAGGGACGCCACCACAACTTTAAAAACACACTGAAGAAACAAGCGCAATGAATGTCTGAAGCAAAATCCCAGACCATTTATACATTTTCTTTTTATTTCATTTTATTTATTATGCTAAAAAACATGGTCACCATGGAAAGTTTTGGTAAGGGCAGCAGTTTGTATGTACTGTATGATAACGAACAGATACCACAACTCTTGATTACTCAAGGTAAACACTGTTCTTAGTGCTGACTGGCAGATTATTACAATCACAGTCATTCATTAATTGTCTAGATGAACGTGCACATCTTTATGTTAATAGCATTTATGGAGCAAATATGCTTTGCAATACATTCTCCTTTACCATCATTTAAGAGGCACTAAAAGATGTCTGTTTTGCTCAAACAGCTTGTGAAAACAGATGGCAAGAATGTGTTTGAGGATTATGTTAAACCTGAGGGAATTCAATTCTATCCCTTCTTCTCTTTTCTCTCACACTATAACTCATTGTATGTGTGTGTGCCGGTCAGTTACTCAAGTCTGTATGTGTGTGGCCTGAAATTGGAGAAAAACAACACTGTGTATATCATACTCACCTCCATCTGTGGCAGGAAAGGAAAAAACAACAAAGCAGTGTTATAGAAAAGAGCACCATCAGCCCAATGTCTCTATTAAACCTGCACAAATTCAGCTCAATTGACCTGAAATGTTCCCTTTTACCTCTCAAGAACATGTGCCATTACCAGGCCTGCATGAGATTTGTGCTCATGGAAAGCTCAGCGGAATACGAAAACCCGTCATTCACAAAATTTAAAGGTACAATATGTAATATTTTCTGTCAGCTAGAGGTCGCTAGAGGCCTATTCAAAACAAAGGCGTAGCTTGATGACGCCAAGTTTGAGTGCGGAATCTTGGGACATGTGGTCTTCACCTCACAGCCGGTAGAAAACAATCGGGATAGGACTCGGGCAGAAATCATGTTCATGGATGTGATTATTAACGTTACTGTAGTATGAAGCAGAGCAGGACCGAGTGTTGTGGGAGCTGAACGAGGCCACTGGAGCGATTGCGCAACACACGCCTCACGAACAGCGGAACTTTTATTATGACACAGTCGCCGGCGCCGCTTCCGCTTTCCCGGTCATGAGTATGAGGTAACACAGCTCTGTTTATCATATTAGATACATTTGAGAGTGTTGAAAATGATGTTATAACGTTACTCTCTGCGTTCGCTCGGCGGCTGCTGTGAGACACTTGTTTGAGACACACTGCAGTAAGATAGATCAATTTTAGAATATCATATTAAATGCTGGATGGGTTGTGTTGATAAATGGCATGTAATTCATTTTAAAACGTATTGTATGATGGAGAAAATGCTGTATTACTGTTAGTAAAAATAAAGCTGCATCTGATTATGCTATGTTAGCTACTTGACAAAACAGTGTTTTTCTCTGAGGCATGGTAAAGCATGGTACTCGAAAAAAATCAAGAAAATTAGATTTAAACAATAAGACTAAATGTGTTGAGCTATATAACAATAATTAGTTTTCTGTCTATAAATATATCCAAACAGTTTTTCCCTTGTCTATTAAAACGTGTAAATATTAAACCGTCTTTGGTGTTTCCATGGTTTCTACAAAATAAAACCGGAAACCGAGGGTAATGCGGGTATGATGCAATTGACAGGTGACTCCTCACACGTCCCAGAGCCTTGGTTAAAATTGCAATTTTCTCAAGATTTACAAATAGTTTGAAACATTTGGGATATTGTAAGTACTCAAGTGAACAAAATATATAACACTGGCCTAGTGGTTTCTGGATATTTTACTGCAAAATTCTTACATATTGCACCTTTAGTATATTTGATTTCCTTCATTATAACAGCCGAAATTGCCTGTTAGTTTGTTTAATTGCAAGGCTTTAAATTTTTTGTTTCCATAATCCGTTAGTGTGTGCTTACCTTTCATGGCTTCAGCAGTCTGTATGAGCTCAGTGACGGAGCCCGCCACTTTCTTGGACAGTGTGGCCAAATGCTGTTTCTGTTCAGCCGTGGGTTTCTGCAGGACCTGTGTGGAGTAAACAGACAAGGTTAATCACAGAACACATGCACAAACACATCCTGTAAAAACTGTCGGCGAGCCCACTCACGAGCAGGACGTGTTCGAGCAAGTCGATATATCCGGTGGTGCACTCAATGCCATAGAGCAGAGCTTTATTCCTCACATCCTCACCTACTTCTGGGTGGTACGCGGCTTGCTGCAAGACACAAATACAAATTTATGGAATCTGCAGAATTTTGGAGCTAATCTGTAGTTTTATATGAATCTGGGGACTGAAGAAAACGCATTACAACATGACAACACTAGAGGGCGCAATTTAGGAGTCAAAAGTAGGTTAGTGCTTAATGACATTAAGAAATAGAGCAAACAGCATTGATTGTACATGGAGAATTTGTGTGAGCACAACAATATGTGTATATAAACATATTTTGTTGGTATTGAATCGTTCATGGATTACCAACGTACAGTTGATCAGCATGCGGTGAGATTGTGTTTGTGTGAGTGGGCATGTGTGTGTGATGGTGGATAAACACCTTGCAGGTGGTCAACATGTCGGAGATGGCTTTGCGGCTCAGGTTGGCAGTGGATATCACGTCCTCCTGCTGAGCAGAGTTGCCTGCTGCCACTGCTTTGGCCGTCGCTACGGTGATGCCCTTGGTCATGCGGATGAACTCTTCTGGGGTGGTGGATTTCTCCGGAACGTCCTTGGACTGGAAAACCTTGAAAACAGATGATGAAATGGTCGGGCAAAGGAAGAAATATTTCATACATAACATAACTATTTCTCTTTATTGAATCTTACATTTTTACAATCGGTCACATGACCAGGGCCGGTTTTCTGTGTACTAATACAGTCCTGATGGTCATTTGATAAAAAGATGACTTAACCAGAAGATAAAATTGCTTTCCTGTATCGCTATCTCAATCTGTCACACAGTGTCTGATAAGTGGAGTAGTGACTCCCATGGGAGAAGGAGAACGAGGAGCAGGTGGAGAACAGGCAAATGCTCACATGGTATATTACCCTGTATTACCAGTTCATATCACAGATGGATGGGTTTTTACCTCTGTCTGGGCTAAAACTAATTAAGCTGGACCTAATTTACAGCCAGATTGTAATACAAGTTGATTGTATTAGCATGTCTTAATTAGGATCAAAATGAACATGATATAACTAACATTTCTAACATATTAACTAGTCTCAAGTGCTTAAAAGATGTTCACACAAAAATGGATTTACTCATCCTTGTGTTGTTCCAAACCTGAATGACTGTCTTTTTTTGGTGGAACACAAAACAAGATATTTTGAAAAAACGTCTCAGTGTTTTGTTTTGTAAATATAAATTCAATGGCGTCAGTTGTTGTTTGTTCAAAATGACTTCTTTTGTGTCCACAGAATAAAGTCAGTAATGCAGGTTTTGAACAGAGTGTCTATTTACATTAAGTGCAAATAGCGTCCCTTGTTTGGCAAATGCTATTTACACTAGCTCCGCCCACCAGTGTCTGGTTGGGCCACTCAAGTTTTTAAAAATACGCACAAAACTCAATGTCTTCAGTGGCGCAGCAGTAGCGATTAAGGCTTGCAGACCTGGCTTTTAACGCGATCAACGCAGGTTAGAATCTGCCTTTTGCCAAGCTCGCATTTACTTTCAATAAACATGATAATGATGTTCTAAAAGTGGAAATAAACTCTGAACGAGTTTTTAATAACATTTAAAAGTGTTTATTGGGAAGGATTAGGGGAAGGTGTAGGGAGGGTTTCTTATTCTCCCAATAAGGCAGAATCCATATAATAATTTTAATAAATATAATCATTTACACTCTATGATATTACTGCATCCTGTTAATGTACAAAATACTGAGGTGCAAATAGTATCTGCCAATATAAAGTATAGATGGCATCTTTACTCTTATTGCAAAGAACTGATACTTTTACATGGTGTAAATAGAATATATTGCTATTTTCACCTAGTATAAATAGCGTATTGCTAAGAAAATGCTGCTATTGCCACTTAGTGTAAATAGAATATACTGCTATTTTCACTTAGTGTAAATAGCATCTACAGCTATTTGCACTTAGTGTAAATAGCATATATCACTAAGAAAATATGCTATTTTAACTTAGTGTAAATAGCATCTAATTGCTATTTACACTTAGTGCAAATAGCCACTGCCATATTTTAAAAGTGGAATGCTCAGTCTCTCTTGGAATAACTCCATTAAGAGTTCAATATTCACACAAAGAATGTTCCGTACAGTGAGTTCCTGTTTAATGCATTCAATAGTGGCTTCCAGAGCCCTCGTCCCGCGAGTGGCCTCATCTTCCACAGCTTTCACAGTTTTCAGCAGAGATGTCACGTTTGTCACCATCACCTGTAACATCAGAAAACATAGAGAGGTCAAAGTCTCTGACTGGCTAAGAAACCATTTTTATGCTTTATGTATGACATCTCAAGTGAGCTCAACTAGAGAACGTCAACAGCTTTGTGACCAGTTTTTCACCTGACACACTGAAATAAGGTCAGACGCAATGTTATGATAGGAACAGCTGTATCAAATAGCTCAGTGAAATACCTGGTTCTGATCTTTGTAAGGTAAAACACTGAAATCTAAATCATCAAAACATCAGAAAATGGTCAGGTGATCAAACTGGACCTTTTAATGGACCACAGCTGAAGCCTGTAATGGATCTCGTTTTAGAGAAAGTTTTAAATACAAAAGGAGTAAAAGAGGAAACCCAAGAAAACAAAAAGGGGCCTAAGACAAAGCCCTGAGGGACGCCACCACAACTTTAAAAACACTCAAGCGCAATGAATGTCTGAAGCAAAATCCCAGAGGATCTGAAGTCACCATATGCTGGAGGAATGTAAAAAAACATTCTGCGAAGATCACAACAGCATTACAACTCATCACTTAAGTATGCTAAACAAAACATATCATGTTGCATGTATGTGAAAGTTAATCTCAGAGGTTTACCAGCACCAGGTGAATGATTAAAGGATTAGAGAATTCTTGAAAATATGTGGGGGACGCATTAATTTCTGTTTATACAAGCCTTCATACGATAAACTGTGTGCACTGATCCACAGCATAACTGCAGAAGCAAGCACCATTTCAATTTTCTTTTAATTAGACTTACAAAATTAATGATTTATGCTTTGCTACATGGCATTAATGGCCTTGGAGAGGAGACAGAAAAAGGAAGAGAGGAAGGGAAGTAAGCACTCCTTATGCCGTACACATGCACAGAATGGTTTTGTCCCCTGCAGTGTGGTCACTCACATACACACTGCGATGCACACTATGATCACTATAAGATTTGTGGCCACACACCAAGATGACAGCGAGCGAAGACAGCACCCAGCCAAGAAAATGAGAGACAGGGCCAGCTGTTAGACAGGCGTACACACACTCTCATACACACAGAGAGAGTGATAGTCATCAGAATAAGATATGACCCGCACTAGGCTGCATAATGGCTTTTTTACAAACAGGAACATACAGACACGCATACAATATTCTTCAACCAAACATACCTTGGCGGCACTCTTCAGCTGATACATGGATGGATCGTCCGCTGCTTTGCCCGCGGCACATTTAGTGGCACTAATCAGCTCAGCCAAAGCTTTAGCGACATCTCTGACTGCGTTTATCAGGACCACCTGAAAGAGATAGAGGGAAGACTTTATCACAACCACCTTTAGTCATGATATGCCACCGGCTTTATCCAGTCCCATAATACACTGCACTCTTTCAGGGATGTCAGAGAGAGGGCGAAGCGGGAGTCTTTATCAGAACAAGCTGTATAATAACATACAAAAGATTATGATTTATTAATCCTCAACGGACAATTTAAATATTAGGCAGAGATGTGTCATGATACATGCCATCGGCTGTTAGAATGAGTCAGAGAGTAGCTGCACCCAAATGTTGAGACATCTTCCACACTTGAGAGGAGAACTAATGATATTCTCATTACACTGAGTCAGGGTGTCAAAAAGGACAAATATAGTCCAGGATAAAAATAAAGGAGCAGACAGAATTAGAACACTTTGGTATTGGTATCGTCTACTGAAAATCCCATGACAGATTAGGAAGATGCACAAACAGCGAAACACACACCTGTGTCTCCGGGTCCTCTGAGCCCATGCTCGCAGCGCCCAGTTTGACCACGTCAGTGAGCTGTGTGATGGTCTTGGCAGAGGACTGTGCTGCCTGGGCTAGTTTGTCCTGGCTCGATGCAGCACCAGACACAAGCAGCTTGGTGTCCTCAACCAAAGCTTTAGCAGTTTTCAATATGTTCTCTCTGAAGAGTGCACAAACAAATACGCTTCGGATCATTTTTGGGCTCTATTCTATGCAAAACATTAATAAACCATTCATATTTTATGTATACAATGCTGAAACTGTGCCAGGTTCTCACCTGTGGTCTGCGAAAGACTCTTCGTTCTCTGCGTTGAGTGTGCCGGCAGAGGCGAACATGATGGTGGTGTCCAGATCAGCGATGATGCCGGAGACAGAACTGGCTGCAGTTATGCAGGCCTGAGTTCCTTTATTACCAGCCTGCAGGGCTGACAACACCATGGACACCTGCAGGAGAGAGTGAATCACACTTCATTATAAACTCCATAGGCAGAGTTTGGACAGCTTTCCAATCCTGTAGGACTTTTCTTGGGTGATGATAATTAAATGGATTTTTCATTTATTTAACTAAATGTATTTAATATTTTAATATTTAAATTAAAAAGTATTTTAGTTCGTTTTAATAGTTTCAGAAGGTTTTGATTAATAAATTATAATAATATTATTTATTAATTTAATTATAAATATATATTATACTATAAATAATAATATATTTAGAAGGATGTTTAATATATTATTATTACATAATTTCAAAGTTTAATTACAAATACATTAATATAATATAATATAATTTACACACTCGTGCCGTCGAAATGTTGTATAAACGCAATATCACACTCGTAGCTGTGCAATATGGCTGTATATCAGCACAGATGTGATTCGGCCATAGGTAATCATAGCATGCTGATATATAGCCATATTGCACGGCTACGAGTGTGATATTGCGTTTATACAACAGTTCGACGGCACGAGTGTGTAAATAAATAAGATATAACAACGGAATATCTTTAAAAACCCTCTTTTGTGAGGAACTACTTCCTTCCGCCACAGATTCAAGTTGACAGTTTGACCAAGCCTCCGTTACTAATTCTAAAACGTCACTTTAGAACTAGTAACAAAGGAATGTTGAGTCACTTTATTGAAACTCATTGTATTTTGTACAGTATTATTGAGAGAGAGAGAGAGAGAGAGCGCCTGAGCGAGTATTACCTGTGTCTGATATAACATTCATTCTTCAGGTTGATGTCCATAATATTGTATCCGATATAAAAATCTGTTTTAATGTCCGCTGAGGAAAGCGATCTTTGTATTTGTCCTTTTTACAGTTAAGGGAATTTTCCATAACTAAAACAACGTCCTTTGTTTACAAATTTATACTGTTGTATAAAATATAATACAAATTTAAAAGTCTCTTGTGACTGACTCATTCACTCTTAAAGTTTGCTGCCATCTAATGGCGTATTATTGTACTTTCACTCAATCCATATTACGCGCTAATGAACCCTTTCTCAATACAAAATACAACATTTATATAAAATAATATTTATTGAACAAAAATATTTAAATGAACAACAATAGCTATTATAAATAAATCAAGCTGTTCTCGGCGGGTACACGAGCACTCAACGGCCGCTGACGGCCTGGAGCTCGCATCTCCGAAAACGTTGGGAAAAAAATGATAAAATAAGCGCTATGATTAAATAAGAGTCATACATTTCACGTCTAAACAACTACATTCTCGCCTAAAAACTCTTACAACTACAGTTTGTGGTACAACAAGTGTAGTATTTGTAAAAAATATGGTGGATTTGCTCGGCCGCCATGAGTCACTTCAAGCGGAGTGATACAAACGGTGAAAAGGTAGGAGTGCTGTTATCACTAGAATATTGCACGGCTCTCAGCCAATCAGATTCAAGAACCAGAAAGAACTGTTGTACATAATATAATATAACGTTCTTACAAGCTATGATAAAAGCAATACAAACTGATCCTGGATCTGTAAAAACATAACTGCTTTTACCATCTCTAACATCAGAAAAAGACAAATGCTGAGAGATTGACTCTGACAAGCAGCTGAAAGAAAGATGGACAAGTCCATTAAAGCAAGACCATTATACTAACACTTGCAGAAAGAGAGAGCGAGACAGACAGAAAGAGAGGTAGGGAACGATGGAGTTGTCTTCATGAGTAGATGAAAAGCCATAAGGGAGGCATTCAAATGCAACCATCCCTATTCACATTTAATACAGAAATGATTCCAGGAAGAGCTGAGGTTTGAATTGAATCAGGCTAGTGGGGGACTCGGACACATTTAAACAGAGCTCATTTAAAGCAGCGAGGGGTCACAGCACCGCCACAGTAGGGGCAGAACAAACTCCAGCTACTGAGATGTAATCAAAGACAATATGACACAGTGATGAATGTAATCTACTCTATACAATCTCACAAGAAAAGCTATGGGGGCTTCCTGCATTAATTCAGAAATATGGTATAAAAACAGTTGGAACACAAAGAATGAAAAGTGTAGTCAGAAAAAGGGCAGCCGACTCTCATTGTGCCTACCAAGGGCTTGAGAAGATTATTGCGACTGGTAAATCATTCTCACCAGTCACCACAATGTTACCTACAATTTTATTTGTATATTCCCATCTAGACAATGTTACGTCTACCACTGACATTAAACTGTAAATATTGACAGAAATGTTTGATGTTTTGCTTTGTCATCAGGTTCATGTCAATTTTGTGAAGGCTGACGATCAGCAGGAAAACTATTTATAATCCATAAAATATGATGAAATACTGAAAATACATTAGTTTAATTTCACTGCTCATGTAACCATCATTCTAGCGTGTTATGAGTGGTTGCCAGGGCGTTGCTATGCCATTTGCTAGGGTGTTGTGGGTGATTGCTAGTGTGTTGCTATGTGGTTTGCTAGGGTGTAGTGGGTAGCTGACAGCGTGTTGTTATGTTTTTGCTAGGGTGTTGTGCAGGGTAGCTAAGATGTTATGGGTGGTTGCACGGGTGTTGCTATGCTATTACTAGGGTGTTGTCGGAGGTTGCCAGTGTGTTGCTATGTGGTTGATAGGATGTTGTGGGTGGTTGCATGGGTGTTGCTATGCTATTACTAGGTTGTTGTGGGTGGTAGCCAGTGTGTTGATATGCTATTACTTGGGTGTTGTGGCTGGTTGCCAGTGTGTTGCTATGTGGTTGCTAGGGTGTCGTGGGTGGTTGACAGGGAGTTGCCATTGTGGGGGTTGACAGGGGGTTGCCATTGTGTTGCTATGTGGTTGCTAGGGTGTTGTGCAGGGTAGCAAAAGCACTGCAGTGCTATTACTAGGGTGTCATGGGTGGTTAACAGGGAGTTGCTATGTGATTGCTAGGGTGCTGTGGATCGTAGCAAGGATGTTGTTTTGCCGGTGTTGGTGTGTTGTGAGTGGGTGCAAGGATGTTGCTTTGCTATCAATAGGGTGTTGTTGGTTGTTGCTAGTGTGTTGCTATGTGGTTGCTAGGGTGTTGTGGGTGGTTGACAGGGTGTTGCTATGTGATTGCTAGGGTGTTGTGCAGGGTAGCAAAGGCATTGCAATGCAATTGCTAGGATGTTGTGGGTGGTTGCATGGGTGTTGCTATGCTATTACTAAAGTGTTGTGGGTGGTTGTCAGTGTGTTGCTATGCACTTGCTAGGATGTTGTGGGTCGTCGCCAGTGTGTTGCTATGTGGTTGCTAGGATGTTGTGGCTGGTTGCATGGGTGCTGCTATGCTATTATTAGGGTGTTGTGGGTGGTAGCCAGTGTGTTGCTATGTGGTTGCTAGGATGTTGCTATGCTATTATTAGGGTATTGTGGGTGGTAGCCAGTGTGTTGCTATGTGGTTGCTAGGATGTTTTGGGTGGATGCATGGGTGTTGCTATGCTATTACTAGGGTGTTGTAGGTACTAGTGTGTTGCTATGTGGTTGCTAGGATGTTGCTATGCTATTACTAGGGTGTTGTGGGTGGTAGCCAGCATGTTGCTATGTGGTTGCTAGGATGTTGTGGGTGGTTGCATGAGTGTTGCTATGCTATTATTAGGGTGTTGTGCCTGGTTGCCAGTGTATAGCTAGGGTGTCATGGGTGGTTGACAAAGAGTTGCCATATGATTGCTAAGGTGCTGTGGATAGTAGCAAGGACGTTGTTATGCTGTTGCTGGTGTGTTGTGAGTGGGTGCACAGATGTTGCTTTGCTGTAGGTAGGGTGTTGTAGGTGGTTGCCATTGTGTTGCTATGTGGTTGGTGGGGTGTTGTGGGTATGCTATTACTAGGGTGTTGTGGGAGTTGCCAATGTGTTGCTATGTGGTTGCTGGGGTGTTGTGCAGGGTAGCAAAAGCATTGCATTGCTATAACTAGGGTGTCATGGGTGGTTGCCAGTGTGTTGCTGTATGGTTGCTAGGGTGTCATGGGTGGTTAACAGGGAGTTGCTATGTGATTGCTAGGGTGCTGTGAATAGTAGCAGGGACGTTGTTCTGCCGGTGTTGGTGTGTTGTGAGTGGGTGCAAGGATGTTGGAAATCAAATTTTTTGTCCGGATCGGATTCAGAATGATGATCAAAACATAGATGGACTAAATCAAGTTCATCAACACCCCCAAAGCTTGCACAGTTCTAAAGCTCGTCCTGGGTCGACATTTCATTCAGTAACGTTTTGATTTATCTGCTGTTTAATGTTGATGATCGTGTTAGCTTACATGTGCATATGATTACATGTGCTATTGCTTGATTCTGCATCTTCTTCAACTGTGTTTTGATCAGGAGATTTAGTACTCTTTCAGAAGATACAAAATAGCGCCCCCTACCATATAACAGTGAAAACACGGAAAGCCGTAAAATCTCGTCTTTGGCAGAAAAGCATTTTCTCATAAAAGACGAGATAACTCATTAATGGAAAAGAGTTAATTATAGACATTCGGTTGCGATTTTTTAATACCTTGATAAAAATGTAATTAAAACATAAACAGAGTACAGAAGTAACGGCCTCCCACAATAGCAAGCAAGCCTACCTTTTCAGTGACAGCACGGGCGTATTCGATCAGCTCTCTCTTGGAGAAACTGTCTGTCGGGCTCATCTGCAGGGCTCCGGCCTTCTGGACCAGGTAGATGCAGCCGTGACCCAACTCCTGCACCCGAGACTTGATCTGAGATCCCACCTGGAAACACAGCAATGATATCGAGTTCAAGAAACAGTTGGCATCCAAGTAAGATTGAATCTGGGTCAAAATCTGAATGTATTCATCCTCGGCAACTGCTCTAAAAGCCACTGCCTCTGTTCAGCAAAGCTCTATCCAATAATTAAGAAGTGATTGTGACGGCCTTTGAGGGGGCCCGACAGCACTGTATGTTCATTACCTGACACACACATCCATGGGTGGGCGGCTCTTCATTATGAATATCACAACGGGCTTTTAAAGCTTGTGGGGGTGCGTGGTTGCTATGGTAATGGCAGCGGCCACTTATGTAAAAACACTAGGGAAGAGAGAGCTGGTGACTACCGTGTCCACGTGTCGGGTTCCTTTTTTCAAATGTGGATACAGCAAAGGTGTGAAATAAGTTGGCTGGTGTTTGCACCTTTGTTCACAGGCTTAACGACACACAAAGTGGTAGTATAAGGTGTGATATATATGCATGACCAAGGCGAATGTGTTTGCACTAATTAACATGGTGTGAATGAGTTTATTTTTATTATATTTAAGTGGTTATGATACACAAATGTGGATGAGATTTAAGAATGAATAAAGACTATGATTTTCAGTCAATACCATAATTTTTGATCTATTCCTCACACGAATTTATCAAATGGCTTTAGAAAACTTGGAATATAGAGTACAAGTGCCAATAAGATGGTTTGAATGAGTTTTTTTTTTTCTTTAAATGGTTAAAATATGCAAATACAACTGAGATTTCAGAGTATTTACTAAGTTTTTCAGTAAATAATGACTTCTCTGATTTATAAATATATATTTTTTTCATATATATATATATATATATATATATATATATATTGTAATAATTTCACATTTAATCTCCAAATTAATGTAGAAACAACATAAAGACAGTATATTTAAAATATTTGCTCTAAAAGGTAGGAAATATCCAAAATCAAAGCAGTTATCAAACACTTCACAGTCTTCACTGCATAATTTAGATTAAAATATAGATTCATTTTTATTAAAGCTACAAAAGTTATTCAATTAAGAGCAGTAAGTAAGTTTCTTTTTCTTTTGTTCTTTGATTAACATTAATGGCAGGTTTATTAGGCTGCTGTCACTTTAAGACCTGTTGCACATGACGCGGATCTGCATGATGGAAAAAAACGGATGCTGCATTTATTGTGCTAAATATTTTTAACACGTTAAACTGAAAAAATGAACGTGTTAATTTTGACAGCACTAAAAAATATATAAATAAAAATATATAATATATTATCATTTTTTAATGTGTTGGTCTAAATGTATTTTTTTGATTTATCTAATAATAATAATATATTGCACAAGTCATATGGAAATATATGACATTTTAGAGTGTTTATTTTGTCATTTTTGAAGTTCAATGGGGCTTCCATTGTATGGAAAAGAGCTATTTTGACTTCTAAACATCTCTTTTTGTGTTCTACAGAAGAAAGAAAACCGTACAAGCTCAGCTGAGTTAATTCAGTTTCACTTTTAGCTGATCTGTTCCTTTAAATCTAGAGTTTGTGTGAGGTTTAGGCCATCTGCGTGTCTATTATCGTGTGTGTAAATGAGCATTTCTCAGATCACTGGTCCGGTGGGGGTAGACGCACTAGCTGGACGGATCCTCACCTCTTCTGGCTCGGCAGTGGCAGCTGCCAGACGGCCTTGTTGTGCCAGCTGGCTATAATCCACCGTCACCTGAGACGCCAGTCCACCCAGTTCCTCAGGACAGGTCACCGACTTTGTCATCTAGAGTCACATAACAGAACATGTGATATATGCACGGTGGTATGTGAGAGGATGTGGAAGCATTTTGAGTGAGTGTCCTCACCATTTCCTGTGCAGTAATGGCGATGGCTTTTGAAAACTTCACCATGGTGGTCTGGTAATCTACAAAAGTGCCGTCAGGCTCCGGCGGAGTTCCTTCATCCATCTGTGAAATGGAGAGAGTCCCAGATAACAGTGACGTAATGCTGGATCGAGTCCTAATACAAATTACAGTCTTCACGTGGCTCATGTGCACGAAGTTGTGATCATTCCCGCAGAAAATGATCAGAGTGCAGATATTCAATTGACTGCCATTGTCTTCCACCATGAGTCATGACAGTATAATGAAAGACTGCATACATGCAGAGATGATAAATAGAGATGTTGTGCCAATTCAGTCTAATGATGAGATACAGAGACAGCTGTTGTGTCTGTGACATATTTACATATGAGAGTGCCAGCTAGAGATGACTTTGATGAGAAAGCATTCTAGAGATTTCTAATAAAAGAACAAAAAAAATAGATTTTTAATAATAAAGCATATTTTCAATGTTTATATATATATATATATATATATATATATATATATATATATACACACACACACACACACATATATATATATATATATTATATCATGCAATTCTGACTTTATAACTTGCAATAGCGAGGAAAAAAAAGTCAGAACTGAGAGATAAAAAGGCAGAATTGTGAGAAAAGTCACAATTACCTTTTTAATTTTTTTATTCCATGGAAGAAACAAGCTTCCATAAATTAGAGAGTAAATCAATTTTCTGTATGTCACAAAAATATATAAAAACGGTTTAATATATGCATTTTTCACTGTTAAACAGTCCCTATTTAGTTCTTTTACTTTCTTATTTTTCATATAAATATTTAATAATAATAATAACAAAATTTTTATAGCCATTAATCATAATATTTATTAATCGGATATATATATATATTTATTTATATATTACATATAAATTGCAATTATACAGTTTAGCCACCATTATAACAAAATATCTGAACATAATCGACCAAAAACTGCAGAGAACAATCACATTTGTATGTATATTTTATATATATATATATATATATATATTATTTACATACTTTTGTGACACATTTTATTTATTTATATTTATTTACTCTCAAATCTCAAATGCATTGGCATATAACTTCTGAAATATCTTATTTGGTTAATCATGTTCAGGATGTTTATGTTCAATTCATGTTCGTTTCTGTATAATGATCATTAAACTGTTTAATTAACTTTTTTTGGGTTATTTGCCCCCTGATTTCTTCATATTAGCAATGGATCAAGAGTCACTAACCCTTCCGATGGACTCCGCGATGGACTCCACCATGCCGCCCACCATTCCCCCCTCACTGGCTGCCTCGTTTAAGGTCACCATGATGTCATCAACTGCCTCCTTCATCAGCTGGGCTGCTTCGGCTATGGCATCATGGGTGTGGGTTGCCTGCAAGAGAAAAAAAGGTTAGTGGCTTGATGGGATAAATATGGCCAGTATAGACCCATTAGCACCACTTCATAACTATACACTTAAAAAAAATCTGTTCTTTCCAACCAGAAGCTCTGTTTATGTGCCATTGGATGCTACAAGTTGCAAATTTGCAGATGTTTTCAGAACATGAGCCCCTATGCGTTGTCATTTCCATGTGTCGTACCTTAGGGTTTCCTCCGCCCTCTTTGGCAGCGTAGAGCATCTGTAGAGCAGATTCAAACAGGGTTTTGGTTTGATCCAGTATGTTCATCTGCTGCTGGTGGTCGGCATGTTTAGACGCCAGTCCCACTGACGCCACAATCACTGGCTCAAAGTAGCTCGCTAACTGAGTCACCTGGGGAAAAAAAAGACGTGTTAAGAATATCTGGCATGCAAACATACAGTTTCCTGTATATATTTCAGGCAAGAGTGATATATTAGAGGGAACTGATGCAACTTCTTTATTTTTCAGTTATTTATGTGATTGACAAGCCGACAAACACTTTAGACAGGAGGCATCAATATTGGTCCAAACAAACCAAACAGCCGGACTTAATTAAACCAGGCTTAGCACACATTGTTTTTTTCTATTGTTTTTTAGATACGTTGTCATACTGTGATCAATTCATGATGTTTATTCTTGAGATTCAAGTGGCACTATGTGATTTACACAAAAAAGACATAATATATGGAAGTATGAAGACAGACAAGGTTGTTGATCCAGGAACATTTCGTACTTGTGTAAATCACATTAAGCCTTTGGGCAAAATCATGGGCTGCGTCTGAAAGCTTAAAAATGCTGCATTCCAAGGTAGGAACGCATCAAGGCATGTTCGAATCCAATGTTAGCTTCACTTCCTGTCTCCTGAGATCTGATCGATTTTGATAGACTTTTTCCACCAGCGCAAGTTCATTCCATAGGAATGAACTGAAAACGCTCACTTTGCTCGCTCCGCACCAGTAGACACGCACCATTATGAATGGCCATGCGCGTTTTACTTTCGCTTTCAAATTAGTGCCAATTCGGGATGCGGTAATTGCTTTAATGGTGGGTTCATTATTATTCTTAATGAAAAACACATCAACAAAACAGTACAATGACCATCTCGCTTAAATAGGTGCTTTTACATTTCGCTTTGAGACCAAATCTTCCGCCATCGTCTTGTCAGTCGAAAGTGAGGCGAAATGGGTGAAGTGAGGTGAAAACTGACTCCTGCTGCTGATCTGTGCTGCGACTCTTGTTCGGCTCACGATGAACTGAGCAGACGCGTTCAGTTTTTAATTGTAGTGTCTGTTCTCTAACTGATCTAAATGATTTTTATTACTATAAAAATCAAAACGACAGTGGGGGGCTGTGCCGCAGTGGGCAACATTCGCTGCAGTGGTAACATTATTTATGGTTCCACTATTGAGATCCATGTCCCTGTTACCTTGTGTCCGAGCTGAGCTGCTTCCCCTCGCGCTGCAGTGGAGATGGGGTCAATGAGGTGGCCGATCTCCTGCACAGCAGAGGTCAGCTGCTCCTGTAAAGCCTAATGGAGGCAGAGTCACATTAGCATTAGCACAAACACTGATTATACTAGCACTAAAACATTTAAGGGGGGAAAATTATGGAAAATATAAATTTGCTGTTTTGAAATCAAAACTTTCTTTGCTCAAAAGTTGTTAAGGTTACTACTGATCATTACATTTACATAGTGATGCATATTCAGTTTTCCACAACTTCTACTGTGATGAACATGAATGTGAACTACACTGCCACATGGAAGACAGCCAATCATAATAGATGTTATTTACATATTCTTAAAGGTACTGTATCAACATTTTAAATTCTTAAAGGTACACTAACAAAAAAAAAAAAAAAAGGGTAAAAATGGTCATGAAAACTATAGTGATATTAAAATATAATCTTTTCCAAACGGAACAAATTTGCCCCCCTTTTATAATAATACTAACATCAGCACATTTTTTTTCACAAACTATAAAATATACATTTATTTATCCCAAAAGGCAATTTGGTGCAAATCTAAACAGGGTTATTATTGCTAAATAAAGCTAAAACTGTTAAAAATTGTTTTTTTTTTTTTGTTAATTGAAATAAAGCTGAAATAAATGAAATATAAATATTACATGAAAAATGAAAAAGAAAAATTAGAACTGAACTAAAATAAATAGTTGAAGAACTAAAATGACTAAAACTAAACCTGAATAGAAAACTGAATAGAAATATAATAATATAAGCTAAATCTAAATAAAAATATAAAAAATAATTAAAAACAAACTAATAAAATGACAAAAGCATATAACACAATTACTAAAACTTAAAATAAATGGAAAATATAAAAATAAAGGCTAATTCAAAATATTAATACTATAAAAGTATATAAATAACACTAAAATAACACTGGAGTGGATATATTTAATAATAATAATTAATTTCATTGTATTCATTAATCAAAAAAGTAAGTAAAGAACATTTAAAATTGTTTACTGAATTCATGTTTAAAAATGTAGTTCGGTATAATAATAAAATAATACTTAAAATTAATAAAATAATACACATTTTTAGAATGGGGGCGGGGGCGGAAATGTCTTAATATTTAGTTAAAAGTTCATTGGCTGCTCCATAGTGTGAACCGTCCAATGGCATTTTTTTAAAATTATTTTTTAAATGGATAAAAAAGCAATTTTTAGCATTTATAAAAATACAATTTAAATGTTCCATTTAAAATTATTTATAAAAAGTAAACATTATTAATATTACACATTTGACTATACTTTTAAACAACATGAAATAATTAGATTTAAATGTCTATTTGTTTGTTTAACTGAAAAGTAATTAATTTATTTACATTTTTATTTGTAAATAAATACACTGATTATTCATTTAATTTTTATTCACTCCACAGATTCATAATGCTTGGCTTCACAATACAAGCTGCTGTAGACATAATAGAAAAAAACACTGTACCAGAGCAACATTAATGAAACACAATGTTACTATACAGTGACTGCAGGTATTAGACATTTTATTCGTTTACCTCGAGGGAGATGTCGTCTCTGCGGGGCAGACTCTGACCTACAGCGGCGAGGGACACCTGCTCAATGTCCCTGATGCTCTTGTTGATGCTGTCGATGGACTGGTCACACTCCCGCTGCCCAGGGGCCTTGTCCCTATGACAACAGAGGATACGAGGTTGCTATGGGGTATTTTTCAGCCTAATTGAATTAGGTTTCTCAACTAAACCCGGATATTGTACATTACAGCATCATAAAACAGGAGAGTCAGCGCAGACGTGGGTGTTTTTGCTCTCTCTCTCTCACACACACACACACAGGGCTGGCTGAGCTCCAGCTCTGATTGGTTGATCTGGGAGGACAGTATGTGGAGGGCAGCCAGGTAGGCAGCGAGCCCAGCCGCTGTTCCTGCTACTGCTGAGAGTGTTACAGTCAAGCCCTTTACACTCGCTGATCTCAGCTCAGATCTGTACGCACTCGGAACAGAAGAGTGGATGAGTGTCTGATCTGAGTTCAGTCTCCTCATGCTACATCAATCAATCTCAGTGGAGAGAGAAACCCAGGAAGAGTCACTTACCACAAAATACAACTCAGCGACATCAGACACAGTCTATTATCCAGCTAGTATTTTATAGAAAATCCTTCAAATCAATTATTGAGAAAAAAAGTGGCTTCTAGAAAAAGAAAATTCTTGATGTTCTCAAAAAAAAAAAAGAAAAAAAAAAAGAAGTCATATTTGTGTTAATTTTTAGGGATTCCAATCAAACTTATTTGACATAAAACTGTTTTGCAACATTGTCATTAGACGAAAAAAAGAAATCTTACCGACCCCAAAGTTTTGAACAGTAGTGTATGTCTAATAAAAACTAGGTTTTTAAGTAGGCTTATACAAAATATGATCCATATTAGAAAACACACACCAATGAATAAATAAATAATAATTTTAAATTTGATATAAATATAATTTATAATAAATATAACACAGGTGTTAATTAATGTGACTGTTTTGTGTATTTATACATTATTTGATTTTCTTAATTGTTATTTTATTCTTTTTCAATTTAATATATCATATAATTATTCTTTGTTTAGCTTATAACACACTCTCTGGTTTTTCATTTCATTGGTTGTTGGTAATATCACTTCCCCCTGGAGCTGTAATGAGGGGAATAGACTCATGTGTGAGGGAAGATTTGAGAAGAGAAGGAGAGTGCATGTGAGGACTGAACAGCTGCTACTGTTAATAACTTTTGCTCTTGAGTTATTTAATCAAGAGGTTTGAATTATACCTCATCTTTTATTATTATTTAACACCTGATGGAGACTGAGGCCGCTGCAAGCTTTTCACATTCGAAACTGGTCACAAGCATCTTTCTCAACTGCTGAATCAGGTCTTTATTTGCATGATACAGACCTGATGGACGTGATGAGGCTCTTGATGGAGTCTGACACGGTCCGGGAATGGCCTGCCAAGATGGACCAGGTGGGTGGATCTTTGGGATTAATGATAAGTGAGCGGGCGGTCTCTAATAAGTGGGTGGAGCTGTCCAGCATTGAACGAGCTGAGCGAAGGATTGGCTCCTGTGCAGCTGAACCCTGCAATTGGAAAGAAATACAATTCAGTTTACAGCGTTATTTAATTAATTCATTTTTTAAAATCCCATAAATAAATTGAGTAACATATATAAAGGGAAAATATTAACCAAAATTGTGCAAACATAATATTCACTGAATGAATAAACATTTTTGAACAAAATGTTCAAATGAATGATTCCGTAACTCATTTATAAAGACAGTCACTTGTTTCATTCCTGATGCTTTTGAACAAATCGGCTGAATAAATTATTCAATGACTCACTCATACACACAGGTACTTGTTTCGCTCCTCAATGAATCAGTGTTTTTGAACTAATCGGTTGAGTAAATTATTCAATGACTCACTCATAAAGACAGTCACTTGTTTCTCTCCTGAATGAATCAGTGTTTTTGAACTAATCGGTTGAGTAAATTATTCAATGACTCACTTATACACACAGGTACTTGTTTCGCTCCTGAATGAATCAGTGTTTTTTAACTAATCGGTTGAGTAAATTATTAAATGACTCACTCATAAAGACAGTCACTTGTTTCGCTCCTGAATGAATCAGCGTTTTTGAACTAATCGGTTGAGTAAATTATTCAATGACTCACTTATACACACAGGTACTTGTTTCGCTCCTGAATGAATCAGTGTTTTTGAACTAATCGGTTGAGTAAATTATTCAATGACTCACTCCTAAAGACAGTCACTTGTTTCGCTCCTGAATGAATCAGCGTTTTTGAACTAATCGGTTGAGTAAAATATTCAATGACTCACTCATAAAGACAGTCACTTGTTTCGCTCCTGAATGAATCAGTATTTTTTAACTAATCGGTTGAGTAAATTATTAAATGACTCACTCATAAAGACAGTCACTTGTTTTGTTCCTGAATGAATCAGTGTTTTTGAACTAATCGGTTGAGTAAATTACTCAATGACTCACTCATAAACACAGTCACTTGTTTCTCTCCTGAATGAATCAGTAATTTTGAACTAATCGGTTGAGTAAATTATTCAATGACTCACTCCTAAAGACAGTCACTTGTTTCGCTCCTGAATGAATCAGCGTTTTTGAACTAATCGGTTGAGTAAAATATTCAATGACTCACTCATAAAGACAGTCACTTGTTTCGCTCCTGAATGAATCAGTAATTTTGAACTAATCGGTTGAGTAAATTATTCAATGACTCACTCATAAAGACAGTCACTTGTTTCGTTCCTGAATGAATCAGCGTTTTTGAACTAATCGGTTGAGTAAATTATTCAATGACTCATTCATAAAGACAGTCACTTGTTTCATTCCTGAATGAATCAGCGTTTTTAAACAAATCGTTTGAGTAAATGATTCAGTGACTCCCTCATAAAGACAGTCACTTGTTTTGTTCCTGAATGTTCCTGAACCAATAGGGATTGGAAAGAAATACAATTCAGTTTACAATGTTATTTAAATTCCATAAAAACTGTGTGTACCATAAATAAATGGAAAATATCAACCAAAATTTTGCAAATATAATATTCTTTTAATTTATTCATAACATTTAAATATTTTAAATATATAAACTTCTTTTTATATTACCCATCCCTTTAAAAAACATAAAACGTCAAATTATTACCAATTAACAAGATGTTAAAAACATCCAAGTAGCTGTTGTAAGAGCAGAATCAAACTCCCACCTACCTCAGAAATCAACTGAGGTGATTAAATTGTCAAGGACTTGTGTTTGAAAAACACTGCAAAACTCCCATCCACACTCACTGACCTTTTAGACTTCCTGTGAGACTAGTGGCAAACAGTCAGTGAACGGATTTTTTTGTTTTGGCACAACATTACAGGCAATATTTCAAAGACAGAGGAGTCACCTAGTTCTTCATGTAGGTACATTTTACCATAATTCATACACAAAGAAATATAGTACAAGTGAAGTAAAAATCCAGACCTCCGTTGTCGTAACTTAAGCTGCATTTATAGTTCATTATAACTAGATTTTTTTCATTTTAGACACAATTTTGACAGTTATTTTTGTTTCGCTAGTGAAATTGAAAAAAACTAAACAAATAAAACAACAACAACTGTTGCGTGTCTCTCAGCCACCCACAGTAGTGGTGTTTCTTTCCTGAATGAATAAACATTTTTGAATAAAATGTTTGAGTGAATGATTCTGTGACTCATTCATAAAGACAGTCACTTGCTTTGTTCCTGAATGAATCAGTGTTTTTGAACTATTCGGTTGAGTAAATTATTCAATGACTCACTCATAAAGACAGTCACTTGTCTCGTTCCTGAATTAATGAGTGTTTTTGAACAAATCTGTTGTGTTAATGATTCAAAGACTCACTCAAAGACCTTCACTTGTCTTGTTCCTGAATGAATCAGTGTTTTAAACTAATCGGTTGAGTAAATTATTCAATGCCTCATTCATAAAAGACAGTCACTTGTCTTGTTCCTGAATGAATCAGTGTTTTTGAAACTAATCGGTTGAGTAAATTATTCAATGACTCACTCAAAGACAGTCACTTGTTTCATTCCTGAATTAATGAGTGTTTTTGAACAAATCTATTGTGTTAATGATTCAATGGCTCACTCACAACGACAGTCACTTGTTTTGTTCCTGAATGAATCAGTGTTTTTGAAAAAAAAAAAAAAAAAAGTGGTTAAGTGAATGACTAAATGACTCACTCAAAAAGATAGTCACTTGTTTCATTAATGAATGAATCCGTATTTTTTAACGTATTGTCTGAGTAAACAATTCAATGACTCCTTTATTCAGACAGTCACTTGTTTTGTTCACAAATGAATCAGTGTTTTGAACTATTCGGTTGAATAAATTATTCAATGACTCACTCATAAAGAAAGTCACTTGTTTTGTTCATTAATAAATTTTTTTGAACAAGTCGTTGAGTAAACGATTGGATGAGTCAATCATAAAAAAATGTCACTTGATTTGTTCCTGAATGAATCGGTGCTTTTGAACAAATCAGTTGAATGAATGATTCAATGACTTGCTCAAAAAGACAGTCACTTGAATGAATGAATCAGTGTTTTTGAACAGACTGACTAAGTAAACAATTCAATGGCTCACTCATAAAGACAGTTACTTGTTTGGTTTACAAATTAATCAGGGTTTTGAACTAATTTGGTAGAATAAAGTATTCAATTCAAACAGTGACTTCATTAATGAATCAGTGTTTGTGAAACATTTGGTTCTAAGCGTCATGAACATAAGCCAGACAAACCCTAACCCTTTAGATTTGTTTGTCCTCCTGCATTTGGTTTAAGAGTCAAAAAAGTCTGTGAAATGAGTACCCAGGCACGCACACTCACACACACACACAATAAATAATACATGAAATTTTGTGGTATTCAATATTTCATCACCTCATGGCTTATCTGTGCAGGAATGCTGGCAAACTCAGGGTTGGAGGCAAAGGTGGAGAGATTATCCACAGCTTCTATCAGCGGGGTCGTGGCCACTCGGCACCTCTCACGGTTCTCATCTGAGAAATCCCCGTCTAAGGCCTGTGAAACAATGCAGACACAAATCACATCTGCTAAAACACTTTAACCCATACACATAAATAAATCTTTATTGATGGTTTTAAGTTTGCAAATGGTCAGGCAAGCTTATGTCTGCATGCTAATGCAGAAAACTCAACCAATTCACAATTACTCTGGTACCAAATGATCTTCTGGTAATTAATTGCAGGCCGTACCTTTATAGTTTTCACAAGGTTAGCGGTTGTATTGGCGACCTCTTTGGCTGACTGTACAAAATGTCTCCGGGCTACAGGATTGGCTGTTTTGGAAGACGCCAGACGACAGGCGTTGCAAAGGGCAGAGGTGTGCTTCGCAACAATGGTAGCTGCTGACAGAACCTACAAAAACAATAACAAATGAGAATGCAAGCCCAAAACAAACAAACAAAAAAACTCAATACTGAAGAGCCAAACAGTCACCTGGGAGGGGCTGCTGGCCGGGTCCACCAGATTCTGGCAGGCCATCTGAATCGCCTGATTGGCTCTGGCAAACTGGATGGGATCGACCAATCCCTGATGACCTGACTGGCTGTTGGGGTCTGAGACGCCTACCAAATAGGAGGCCTGAAGAAAAATAAAGGCACAAAGAGTGTATTGAGTTTTTATTTATTTATATTTATTTAATATTATTATGTTTATTTATTATTATATTTTATTATTAATAAATATAATATTATACATTTCCCTTATAGTGCAAGATTCAATTGTGTACTGTAAATGTTTTTTAATTTTTTAAATGTTTGTTTTCATAATTGTACATTAAAATTTAAAAAAAAATCCACAAATACTACCATAGCTTGCGTTTTATTTTATTTTTAAACTATTATTTAAATTATTATATTATTATACATTATATATTATACATATTAAAAAAGTGTGCAATTTTTTTTTAATTATTTGTTTTCATAATCTTGCATAAAATTATATTATATTATATTATATGAATCAGTAGCAACATAGCTTAATTTTCAATTTCTTTTTTATCTATTATTTTCTTATTTATCTTTTATTTAGATGTAAAATATTATTATATTATATTATATTATAAATTTCCCTTATTGTGCATGATTCATTTGTGTACAGTACATTATTTTTAAATGTTAGTTTTTATAATCTTGCATCAACTTCATTTTCCACCTTTGAAACAATTCTGCTGATAAAATCAGCAAAAAATTGTACCAATAGCACCACATCTTACTTTTCAAGATCCTGATGGATAAAATCAAGCCCACCCTACATTATTTCCCACTGAATATTCAGGTTCACTCAGAAATGTCACTTTACAGAAGCTAAATGTGTTGCAAATGGCTTTTCATGTTGTCGATAACATCAAATGATGTTGATAAAGCTTAACTATTGAATTTGTAAGAACATTTCTAAAGCTGCAAGTGCATTTTGGGAGCAGTATCAGACACTACCAGGTCAAAAGCTCACCTGTCCCGCCGCCTCGGTCAACCCACACAGCGCTTTGGATGCCACTCCCACACAATCCCCGAACGCTGGCACGTTTCCCGTCTTGCAGTGCTGTGAGATTCCAGCCATGGACTCCCCGAGAACCTGTTCAATCAGATGGAGAGATGTGTTAACATTTGGAATGAATGAGATCTTTAGAGAATTTTGGAATGTTGTGATGGATTCTTTACCTTGGAATTCTCCATAACGCTCTCAATGCAGTCAAAATAAGACAGATCACTGACTGGCTCATTGGGATTGTCCAACATTCCTCGTACAGCCTGTATGTACATGGGGGAGAGAGAGAGAGAGAGAGGAAAACACCCAATTTCAAAATGATTACTGGATATAAATTCTGATTGTTCACAGACCCTAATCATCATCATTGGCTCTATTTTATTACACAATTGACCTGTGGCCAGCAGATTTGAACATTTCACAGAGGCATCAAATAAACGGCTGTTTTTAATCTGTGACAAAAAAGGCCAAATATGATCTAATGTTTATTGTATACGAATAAGACCACCATAGAAGATCTAACAGGCCCCCCATCTCATCGCACACAGCTTATACTGGCTGATTTTGAAAGTATATGCAATATATATAATTAATATATATACATATACATACACACTAGCAGTCAAAAGTTTAAAAAATTTTAATGTTTTAAAAAGAAGTTTCACCTGCTCACCAAGGCTGCATTTATTTAATTAAAAATACAGTAAAAACAGTAATATTGTGAAATATTATTACAATTTAAAATAACTGTGTTCTATTTGAAAATATTTTAAAATTTAATTTATTCCTGTGTTGGCAAAGCTGAATTTTCAGCATCATTACTCCAGTCTTCAGTGTCACATGATCCTTCAGAAATCATTCTAATATGCTGATCTGCTGCTCAAGAAACATTTATGATTATTATCAATGTTGAAAACAGTTGTGTACTTTTTTTTTTTTTTTAGGATTCCTTGATGAATAGAAAGTTCAAAAGAACAGCATTTATATGAAATACAAAGCTTTTGTAACATTATACACTACCGTTCAAAAGTTTGGGGTCAGTAAGAATTTTTATTTTTATTCTTTTGAAAAGAAATTAGAGAAATTAATTATTTTTTTCAGCAAGGATGCATTAAATCGATCAAAAGTGACAGTAAAGACATTTATAATGTTACAAAAGATTATATTTCAAATAAACGCTGTTCTTTTGAACTTTCTATTCATCACAGAATCCTAAAAAAGAAATATTGTACACAAATATTTTGTACAATTGTACACAATAAATGTTTCTTGAGCAGCAGATCAGCATATTAGAATGATTTCTGAAGGATCATGTGACACTGAAGACTGATCCTGAAAATTCAGCTTTGCCAACACAAGAATAAATTACATTTTCAAATATTTTCAAATAGAACACAGTTATTTTAAATTGTAATAATATTTCACAATATTACTATTTTTACTGTATTTTTAATTAAATAAATGCAGCCTTGGTGAGCAGACGAAACTTCTTTTAAAAACATTAAAAATCTTACCGATTCCAAACTTTTGACTGGTAGTGTATATATATATATATATAAAATTCTTAACTTTTACAGAAGTACATTATCATGATAATATTATCAATAAACATCTCAAATATAGAATTTAATAAACTCTTTTGATAGACTAAGTGATTGTCTGTTTAAGGACCTCGAGTTCTCGTAGAGCATTATCACACTCTTTTTGTCCTGGTGCCTGCTGGGTACACAGTGTGATGAGTTGATTAATGCTTTCTGTAACCGCTCTGAAACACAAAACACAGCAGAAATTCACACACAGTCAGAGTGACACAAAAAGCCCCTTTAAAGAATTTGCATGTTTCGAATCTCTATTTTTCCTTCTAAATATAGAAAGGAGGCTCTAACATTGATGTCTTACAAATTAATCAGAATCATGACAAAATGTTTTGTTACACTCATGTGAGCCTAGATGTGAGTGTATGTGTGTGTGTGTTCGTGTGTATGTGTGTCGGTCTCCTCTGTCCCTCATTAAGGAAGCAAAAATCAATCTAGCCCAAAACCCTCAGGAGCTGCTGCCTTCCTGCGGTACCTGAGAGGATTCTGCAGCACACTCGACTCTCTCTCTCACACACAATTGTTTTTCATCATGATAGCTACTTTCCACTGACTTCTATTGTTTTTATATTGAGCTATATATAACATTTTCTATCCCTTAATCATACTCCTAAACCTAACTCAAACCCAAAACCATTCTCCATTTTTAGGTTTTTTATTATGACGTTATTTATTACATCTTTTACACCATATTTCTGTGTGGAGGCGGTTGGAACACACAAACTTGACACACACACACACACACACACACACATACAAAAACATTCACATACAAGTAAATCCACTCACATGCTAAAAAACAAAACACATTTAAACAAATCAACAAACATACTAGCAAAACACACACGCACACTCAAACAAAAAAAAAAAAAAAAACACCCATACGTTAACAAACATAACTCAAACACCACCAAAAAAATGTGCACACGAATAAAAACAAACATACGCACACGATAAAAAGCAACATTAAAAACACAAAACATACAATAAACAAAACTCAACTCAATAACAAACAAAACTCAAGCACTAACAAGCAAAACTCACACACACTAACAAACATACTAGTACAATAACAAAACAATACCCACACTAACAAACAAAACTCACACACATTAACAAACACAAACATACACATTAACAAAACTCATGCACTACCAAACACAAACAAAACACACACATTAACAAACACAAATATACACATTAACAAACAAAACTGAAGCACTACCAAACACAAACAAAACTCACTCACACTAACAAACATACTCGTACAATAACAAAACAATACCCACCACACTAACAAACACAAACATACACAATGACAAACAAACCCAAACCCAAACAAAACACACACACACACACACACACACACACACACACAAACTAACAAACATACTCGCACAATAACAAACAAAACCCACACACTAACAAACACAAACATACACAATAACAAACAAATCTCAAGCACCAACACAAACAAAACTCACACACTAACAAACAAATCTCAAGCACCAACACAAACAAAACTCACAAACTAACACAATTATGCTCACATAACAAAACCCAAGCACTACCAAGCACAAACAAAACTCAAACAGTAACAAACACAAACATACACAATAAAACTCAAACATTAGGAAACACAAAACATACATGAACAAATACAAACATATACATTAACAAACAAAACACAGTAACAAACAAACATACTAACACAATAACGAACAGTCACACGATAACAAACAAAACACACTAACAAAAAAACATACTGTACACAAACAGAACTCACACTCACTAACAAACATACTTGCACAATAACAAACAAAACACACACAATAAACACAAACAAACATTAACAAAAAACGCAAACAGTAACAAACACAAACATACACACAATAACGAACACAAACATACACATTAACAAACAAAACACAATCAGTAAAAAACACAAAAATACACACAATAACAAACAAACACATACAAACAAACATACACAAACAAACAAATCTCAAACACTAACACAAACATACTCACACAATAACAAATAAAACACACTAACAAACACAAACATACTCACAAACACACAAAGACAAACATTCACACACAAAAATTAACAAGCACACTAACAAAGAAAACTTTCACTCACCAAACAAACAAAAGACACTAACAAACAAATTCCAACACTCTCAAAACTAATAAACAAAAACACATTATCAAACAAATAAACACTCTCTCACACAAATGTTTGTTTTTTGATCACTGGGGACTTTCCATTGACCTAGTATGTGTATTAAATAGTGTTGGTCCCCACAACATAGACAGAACTTCCATGGTTTCTATATACAGCCAGTTAAAAGTACTATAACCAAACCCTAGTCCACACCCTGACAGAAAACATTCTGCATTTTCACAATGAAAAAACAAACTTTACTTTATATTTAAACAGTTTTTACTAATGAGGATGCCCCCAAAAAGAAGTTTTGCCAGATTTAGCTCACAAACTTGATCCCAAAATATGGTTAAGTAGGTACGTTCTTATACACTCATACACAAAGTTTCTAATTTTGTGAAAACATTCAGCTGAATAGATCATTCTTTGCTGCTGGCTGGCAGGCTGGCCCTCAGGTTGACTGGCTAATGATCACTAAACTCTCCCCAGGCCACTGAATAAAGCTCATTCCTACCGTGCCGCAGCTGCGAGGAGGTTCTTGGCATTTGCCGCCCCTGGATCAACGGAGAGGGACTTAGCAGCCAGCAGCAGCTTGCTGGATGCCATGGAGATATTCTTCAGGTTGCCAATCACCTGGATCTGGTCATCTTTGGACTGTGGAAACAGAAGATGGCAGCTCAGCGTGCATTCAAACTACAACATTATTTCAGCAGAAAAATGTGCAGTTCTTTGAAAAGAGGTTATTTTATGGCTAAAAAAATTTCAAGTGATAGTTCACCAAAAATGATACTAATTCATTTTGTTTTAAACCCATATGACTTTGTTTCTTCTAAGAAACAAAAAAAGAGATATTTTTTTAAATGTACCTGTCACTTTTCTATGCAGTTATAATTGGGAATAGAAGCTTTCAAGCTTTAAAAAGGATGTAAAAGTACCATAAAGTATCATAAATGTGGTCTAAATGACTTATTGATGCGCCATTTTTCACATATTCTGTAGCCATATGAGTGAGGAACAGACCGAAAAAGGCGGTAAATGGCAAATATACTATGGCTAGAGCCTATTTGTCATCATTTGCTTTTTAACAAAGCATGTGGGCCTGCTGAACATTAATTACATGATACCACATAATTAATATTCATGAGAAAAATTGATATGCTTTTGCAATTTTGCCCTAAAATAACAAACTGTGGTAGTTTACTTGTTATTTAGATGGACACTAGTCTCACAGATCTGCTGATGGCTTCTGGTCTGTCCGTCCAGAAATCTGTGTCCCTCACTATCCCTCAGTCTTTAATGGGCATGTCATGCTCCATCAAACCCTTGCCTCTCCAAATTAATCAACAAAACATGCAGAACCAGAACATCAAAGATTTCATTAGGGTGGAGCGTCTTCATTCTCTCTGGGACAATTATGTGCCTGAGTGAATTGGATGAGAAGCGCTAATTAACAAATTAATCAAAACTTTAAAATGCATTCAAAAAGTTTTTTCTGTTTGGGTGGCTTTTTAACATACACTATTTGGACAAAAGTATTGGGACACCTGACCATTACACCAACAGGAACTGCAATGACATCAGATTCTAAATACATTAAAATGGAGTTGCAGATATAACAGCTTCCACTCTTCTGGGAAGGCTTTCCACAAGGTTTTGGAGTGTTTCTGTGGGAATTTTGCCCCATTCATCCAGTAGAGAATTTGTGAGGTCAGGCACTGATGTTGGACGAGAAGGCCTGGCTTGCAATCTCCTTTCCAGTTCATCCCAAAGGTCTTCGATGGGGTTGAGGTCAGGCCAACCAAGTTCTTTCACACAAAATTTTATCCAACCATGTCTTTATGGACCTTGCTTTGTGCACTGGGGCACAGTTACGGTGGAATAGAAAGGCCTTCCCCAAACTGTTCCCACAAAGTTGGAAGCATAGCATGGTCGAAAATGTCTTGGTATGCTGAAGCATTAAGATTTCCCTTCACTGGAAGTAAGGGGCCAAGCCCAACCCCTGAAAACAGCCCCATACCATTATCCCTCCTCCAACAACCTTTAAAGTTGGCACAATGCAGTCAGGCAGGTAATGTTATCCTGGCATCCGCTGAACTATCAGACTGCCAAACAGAAAAGTGTGATTTGTCACTCAACAGAACATGTTTTCCATTGCTTTTTCCATTTCCATTACACCTTCCAGTGGAGGTGTGCTTTACACCACTCCATCCAACGCTTGACATTGTAATTGATGGTAAGGAAGCTGCTCATGTCCATGGAAACCCATTCCATGAAGCTCCCGCCGCACAGTTTTTGTGCTGATATTAATACCAGTGGAAGTTTGAAACTCTTCAGCTATGGAATCAGCAGAGCGTTGCCGACTTTAATGCACCATGCGCATCCCGCTCTGTGACTTTACAACAACTTCGCTTCGTGGATGAGTTGATGTTGTTTCTTAATGCTTCCACTTTCCAGTAATACTACTTACAGTTGACCGTGGAATATCTAACAGGGATGAAATTTCAAAAACTGACTTACTGCAAAGGTGGCATCCTATTACAGTATCATGCTTGAATTCACTGGCCTCTTCAGAATGACCCATTTTTTTCCCCACAAATGTTTGTAAATGCAGGCTGCATGGCTAGGTGCTTGGGTGCAATGGGACTAAATGAAATAATTGATTTTGGACCAGTGAGATTTCTCTGTGGACGGAGTACATCATGAACTGTCTCCCAGCTCTGAGAAGGCATTGGAAATGTACCTGAGTGTGTCCGGCCATCTCAATGCCGGCATCTAAGAACTCGTCAAAGTCGTGGCTGAACTTCCCAGAAGCCACAGCCAGCTGGCTGCTGCTCCCACGTGAAGACTGCACCACATCCCCGGCCGAATGGTTCAACTCGGCTGCCGTGTGGTTCAGGTCCGTCTGGGCCTCTTGGAAGGATTTGGAGCATTGAGGAAGCTGGAAAACAGGAGAGGGTAAAATGTCAGAGTTTTGGTTGAGTTTATCACTCATTCATGAAACATGATCAAAAGGAACATTCATAAACTGCAAAAATGTATGTAATAATGAAACATTTAGACTCGCTAGTAGCTTCAAAGACCTGACAAAGAACTTACATTCTCCACAAGCAATTTCTTACTGGCCTCGCCAATGCTCCTGAGAGCCATGTCCACATCCTTCTGTCCAGGTAAGCAGTTCACACAGTTATTCAGGGAGTGAGAGACGGCCTTCGCCACCTGAAAAACACCAACACATACACTCCCATCAATAACTCTACAAAGGCCCAGAGAGATGCAGCTTGAATCTAAAATTTAAATCAGCCCCTCGGCACAACAGAGAAATCCATGTCCCTAATTTATGCCACTGTCAGAGACATATGCCAAGCAATATGTTTGTATCCCAAAGGAACCTGTTCGCACTAGCACCTTCCAGAAAAAGGGCCGCCGAGAAACAAAGAGACATTAGAAAATAGCTCTGTTTATTGGAGATAATTGCCAAGAGGGAGCTGATGGGAGATTGATCTGGTTTTGAAGAAGACTAAAAAAGCATTCTGGCCTCAAATAAAGACGAGTAGATATATACCATTGCTTTTTGGATAACTATGTAACCTTGTGTAAATCTTCTCACAGATGGCCAGACATCTGTTTATTTTCGTCGTTGAATCGACGTCGTCCCACCTGTGCTAATCTCTGCTGGCTCTCGGCATCACCAGGGCACACCAGGGCTTGGTGGGCTTCGTGGATTAGCATGGACGAGCCCTCCATCACGTGACAAGCAGAGTCCAACATGGCCGCCGCAGCCTGAGGCTCCACGGTACTCGCTGCTACTCCCCTTGCGGCCTGAGCCAATGTCCTCAGAGCTTGTGCGGTTTCCCTTGCTGCCACACCTGTTGCAAACACACACACACGTCTGGGATTATAGTGATTGAACAATATAGTCGTGTGAAAAAGAAAGTACAGTACAGTACACCCTCTTTGAATTCTATGGTTTTACGTATCAGGACAAAATAAAAAAATCATCTGGTCTTAAACAGGTCTTAAAATTAGGTAAATACAACCTCAGATGAACAACAACACATGACATATTACACAGTGTTATTATTTATTTAACAAAAACTAGGCCAAAATGGAGAAGCCGTGTGAAAAACTAAGTACACCCTTACTGCTTCCATAGGAATTAAAAGGTTTGACCAACTCTATAAAAGCAGAAGTTCTGGAGCATACAGGTGTGTGTTAACGCAATGCCAAGGAGGAAAGATGTCAGCAATGATCTTAGAGAAGCAATTGTTGCTTCCCATCAATCTGGGAAGGGTTACAAGGCTATTTCCAAACAATTTGAAGTCCATTATTATACAGTAAGGAAGATTATTCACAAGTGGAAAACATTCAAGACAGTTGCCAATCTTCAAAGGAGTGGACGTCCCAGCAAATTCACCCCACGGTCAGACCGTGCCATGCTCAGAAAAAAACCCAAGAGCTACAGCTAGCATGTTAAATGTTAAAGTTCATAACAGTACAATTAGAAATAGACTGAACAAGTATGGATTGTTTGGAAGGGCTGCCAGTAGAAAGCTTCTTCTCTCTAAAAGCAACATGGCGGCACGGCTTAGGTTTGCAAATTTGCATCTGAACAAACCACAAGGCTTCTGGAACAATGTCCTTTGGACAGACGAGAACAAAATGGAGATGTTTGGCCATAATGCACAGTGCCACTGTAGCAATGTTTAAAGTTCAGGGAAGAAGGAGGCGGGAACCGGCATATGTTCAACAAACTTTAATTACAAAGTAAACAAACAACAAAACGAAAGCATAAAAACATAATAAAACACAACATAAATAGTCTAGGCCTGGTCCTCTCTCTTGTCCTTCACTGTTGTCACTCCTCTTTTTATCCTTCCGTGAGACTCACTCCGTTCCCACAGCTATCGGCTGATAAATCTACCGATATTTGGCATTATGAGATTGTAATTATCTGAGATCAACCATATATTGGCTAGATTGATTAATAAAGAATATTCTGAGATTATATTTATCATTGCGATTGAACAATATATGCATCACACAAATTAAATGGCTGATATTTGCCATTCTGAGATTATATCTATCAGTGATCAACCAATATATCATCAGATATTGTATTGTATTTATCATAGTGATTGGACCAATTAATTGGCTGACATCTGGAATTATGAGATTTTATCTATTGTGATCGACAGATATATTTATAATCTAATTAATTGGTCGATATTTGGCATTATGAAATTATATCTATCAGTAAAAGACTGAGATAATCTGCGTCATTCGATAACTACCCTAGTAAAAGAAAAAAACTATACCAAAATCTATTTACAATACATTTATTTCATACTAAGTATACTTCAAGTCCATTAAAGGATTAAGCTTTACTCTCCCTCAAGCCATCCTACGTGTATATGACTTTCTGATGAACATAATTGGAGATATATTAATAAATATCCTCACGCATCCAAGCTTTATAAAGGCAGTGAGTTAAATCTGAATTTTTTTTTTACACAAATGCATAAGTTTGCTTCAGAAGGCCTTCATTAACCCCCTGGAGCCACGTGGAGTACGTTTATGATGGATGGATGTGGATGGAGTCACTTTCTTCAGCTCATACTCATCGGTATCGCTCACTGCCATTATAAAGCTTGGATGCGTCAGGATATTTATTAATATTTCTCAGATTGTGTTCATCAGAAAGAAGAAAGTCATATACACCTAGGATGGCTTGAGGGTGAGTAAAACTTGGGATAATTTTCATTTGAAAGTGAACTAATCCTTTAACATATTTATTGACATATCACTAAAGACTTACTGATATAAAATTATAATTAAACTTTATTTGGAGTATTTCTTTATTGCACAAAACACATTTCTTAATATTATGCCTAAAAAGTGTTTTAATATCACTATTAATAAGGATTGTATGATCTTTGTATAATATCAGTCTTTAAATGCAAGATATTTAAAGTTTATGTAAAGTGTAAAGTATACTTCCACATTAACACAATCAAATATCCTTAAGTATATCTTTAGTTGGACCTTAGCACTACTTCCGTACAATTAAAGTGCATTAAGTACAAAATGAGTTGTTCCAATTTAGCAGACTTTAAGTATACCAGTTTAGCATACCAAAAGTACAAATGCAGGGTATTTTTATTTAGCATATTTATTTAAATATGTAAATGTATTTGTAGTATACTTAGCCCAAAGTAAATATATTTCAAATACATTTTAGTATTTTTTTTCCCCACTAGGGTATGACTGCTTGACTTAATCTATAGAGTGTTCATTAAAAAAAAAAAAAAAACGTGTAAAATAAATGTCCATTTTTTTGTGTGATTTTTTTGTTGTCTCATCTGGATCACTGAATCGCAGGCTAGAAGAATTATATTGCCGTTCAACCACACTCTTCTCTCATATATCAACACTAGTACCTGGTATAAAAAATTTATACTGGCCATCCACTTATATCACACTCATATTCGTACAATACATTCAATTTAAACTTGTTTTTACATTTACTGACTACATTAGTGCAATAAACTGTAATTGCAAAATAAAGGACATTTTTGAAGCACCCAGCCCAAACGTCTTGTTCCTAATAAAGCTTTAAGCCTCGTTTTGGTGCATGGTTGACCCAGAATGTCCCTGCTGTTCCAATAAATGAGCGTGGAAAGAAAATGAGGCGCCATATGGGATCTGGCCTTTACTTATAGAACTGAAAGAGAAAAAAGGGAAGGGCCAATGCAGGCAAATTGCATCAAATTGCATTATCCAGCCAAGTAGAGCCCAGTTGCTGATGGTATGTTAAATCTAGTGAAAATAAGATTAATGAGGGACGGGGGTTAGTTACACCCTTGGCTTGAGAAGCTGCAGGAGTTGGATTTGTTAGAGCGTGCCATTAAAATCTGTCTTCAGAAGCTCTCCTGAGAGCAGCGATCCAGCCAGATAGAGTAAAAAATTGATGGGAGGTGCAGGTAAATTACAGCATCGCTCTCTCTTTTCTGTTTTCATGACTTTAATTCAGAACAAGCAGCATTGAAGGACAAACTCAGACAGTTTTTGAAATACTGGCATCTAGTGGATGCATTTTTAGAAAAAGAATAAATAATATGTAATAAACTTTTTTGTGAGGGTCCCTTTAAATGCAAATGAGCTGCTGCTCCCGGTCCCCTTTCCAGAAGAGGGCGGAGCTTTAACAGCTCACGCTTCGGTTGCTAAACAACAACAAAGTCGGAGAATCTCACGCAGCCAAAATGACGATTGTCAGTAACGGTGTTCAGCCTTATATTGTTCAAACCGGAGTCGATCACTGATGGAGAAACTCAGGAAGAAGTTACAACTTTTAGAATGCAACTGGACATTTCTTAATGGTTAGTGGATGAATTTATGTAGCTGCTGTGGAGTTGATTCAACTCATCGACTAGCATGTGCCGTAATGTTAATCTTTTGTGCAAATCCAGCATTGAATTGACCCTCGTTTGTGAAGCAGTCTGGCGTAGAATGACGGCATGGGAACAACACTCTACTACAACAACTCTTCCTCTTCTCTAAAGCAGCCCAACATGGCCTCACTCCCTTTGATGCATGTTCTCGGGGCAGGGTTTATGTAAATTTTAGGGTTAGTGATGTCACTAACCCAGGAAGAAGCTCATTGTAGTCCCTAGCAGCCGTTTGTTGTAGTCCTTAAACAGAGAATTCTTTAACATAAAATATCTCCCTTTGCATTGAACTTTGAGCGTCGTAACTTTGCAGACGTTTTTTATGCTCAAACAACATTAAAAAGGTGAAATCGTAATCAACCACCCCTTTAAGAAGATATATCTTGAACCAATTGTAAATTGCTTAAGATGAAGCATATTTGGAGTTTTTATTCAAATTTTTATTCAAATAGTACATCATTTGGCTTAAAATGATCTACAAAGCAAGAAATGTTGATGGATCGATGTTTACTGTTCGTGTTCTACTAAGCAACAAAGGTTTTAACTCAGAAATCCGAGGGTAATGATTGGATGTTAATAGGATGTTAATCCAGGAACATGTCCTACTTGAGTAAATCCTGTTTTTATTCTTGTTTGTAATACTGTGCGTTTTGTATTCAGCACAGATAGATTCTCCTTAAGTATTTTGTTTCATATGTTGTAAAGCCACATAAGTCATCTCACCAGTATAATGTTCATTGCCCTGGGCGGCACAGGTCAGTAGCTGAGCCATGGAGGAGCCCACAGCTTTAGACGTACTCCCCAAATCCTGAGCACACTTCTCCAACTACAGACACAAGCATTGTGAAGAAGTTATGGTAAAAATGGTACTGCTAACAAGTCTGATTATCTTTCTATTTTTTATGCAGTACATTTCACCTACCGATTCTCCTGGTAGTGGTTTGAGTTGTCCTTCCAGTGTGGCCATTTTGGCATCCTGTAGTTCACTCTTCAGAGTCTGAACAGCATTGAGAGCAGAGTCAATCTCCAGAGGACCACACGCCTCATGAGCCTATGAAACAATACATAAAGATGAAAAATTTTGCATCAAAAAAATTCAATATAGCAATGTATAAAAAGTGAAAGCAACATGTGAAGGCGTGGTATAGTAACCCATACTTGGAATTTGTCCTCTGCATTTAAAGGATTAGTTCACCTCAGAATTAAAATTTCCTGATAATTTAAGGCTGATTTATACTTCTGCATCGGACCTACGCAGGAGCCTCCGAGTCGTAGGCTATGAGTCTGTTTTCATTTATACTTCTGCGTAGTTGTCCGCGTCGACGTGCATGCAGAACACTAGGAGGCAGTGTCCACAGTCATGTTGAGGATCAAGGCAAAAGCCGAAGAAGAAGCAGCTTGTCATGTACGTTCTCAGAAATAGAAGCAGCCAAAAGGTAACGACTTTTGTTGCAGTTTGACTGCATGTGTCCCCTGAAACAGCATTTTTTTCATTCATATGGAAGTTGAAAACGCTCGCTCTTCTCCAATTGCTCCGCGCCAGTTTTTTTGACCTGTGGGAGGGATTCTAGCAGACCAATCACAGCGCTTGCGGTCCACGTAGATTTGACGGGTTGTTACATTTTTGAAGAGTTGCACGTCAGGCTACGTCGTAGGCTACGCGTGCTACACACAGCCTACGCCGTAGCTACGACGTACATTCGACGCAGAAGTATAAATCAGCCTTTACTCAGCCCCATGTCATCCAAGATGTTTATGTCTTTCTTTCTTCAGTCAAAAAGAAATGATGGTTTTTGAGGAAAACATTTTCAGGACTTATCTCCATAGAGTGGACTTAAGCGGTTACCAACGAGCTGAAGGTCCGAACTGCAGTTTCAATGGAGCTTCAAAGGGCTCTACACGATCCCAGTGCAAGATGAGCATTTGTGGTTAAAAAGTACATAATTTTTTCTTTTTTTTTTCTTTCAGAAAATTACAGATCGTTTAGCTAGATAAGACCCTTATTCCTCGGCTGGGATCGTGTAGAACCCTTTGAAGCTGCAGTGAAACTGCAATTTGGACCTTCAACCTGTTGGTTGCCATTGAAGTCCACTATTTGGAGAAAAATCCTGGAATGTTTTCCTTAAAAACCTTAATTTCTTTACGAATGAAGAAAGAAAGACATATACATCTTGGATGACATGGGGGTGAGTAAATTATCAGGAAATTTGGTTTCCAGTCTGACTCTCTAATCAATAAGCCACGAAAGCCCCCACACAACATAACACAACAAACGCAGAAGTCGCTTTCAAATCAAGCAGCAAATTCGCTTGAACCTGTTGCGAAATCCACATAGGGAAATCTTTCGCCCTCATGCAAAGTTTCCAATCGAGCAGTTTCTACACCACATCTTGTGACATCACATCCTGTTTTTGGTTCGTTTAGATGTCTTTGGTCCATGTTCATATTTCAGTCAAACCGTACCAGAGTTTGTTTTAATCAAACCAAACCTGCCAAGTGTGAACACACCCCATTTATTTAAAGGTGTTTTGAGGTCTACTGTAAGGCAGTGAACTGTGGGTACCTTCTGTGCAGCTGTGCGCAGCTCTGCCAGGCAGGTGGCCAGGTTCTTGGCACACTGACCAAGTTGCATCGCAGCTGCCTGGTCAGTTACCGTTGGAACGGCCGCTTTAGCAGATGTCACCATTTTACTTCCTGGCTGTTTGGAGACAAACAAAACACAAACGATGACAAAAAATGATGTAAAGGCCTGTACACACTGGGACGAATATCGCGCGCGATTATCACCGACGTTTAACGCCTCATGACTAAATAAAGGGCGGCAATGCGAGTGTGCACACCGACGCGAAAAACGGCAGGCATTTTTTTAAAAAACGCCCCGGGTTGTTTTTTGGTTTGACGCGCCGTGTTAAAAACTGGCCGACCAATGAGATTGGCGCTTTTGTTCACGTGCCTGGAGCTGCTGAAAAACACGACTTGGTGATACCAAGTCATTAATACCAAGATGACGAAAAGGAAGTAAGTAGACGAGGAAGACCCCTACAGACTATGGGTGCTCTGCCAGTTCTTGGCCAAACAAATAGATGTGTTTTTTTTTTCTTTTACATTCAAGAAATATAGTTGAGAATGTCTATTTCATATGTTTATTTGCAGTGATGGAAATAACGGCATTATAAATAAACGGCATTACTAACGGCATTACTTTTTTCAGTAACGAGTAATCAAACAAATTACTTTTTCTCCTGTTACAACGTTACAAAAAAAAATGCAGCGTTGCTATAATCGAGCTCACTGAAGCGGTTTTCATCCGAGTAGGCTCTCTCTTATCCATAGGACCTGCAAAGTTTTTTCTCTGGTGTGTGTTGGGATGGGACACAGGCTAATTGATGATGACTGATGTGTGAGACCTTCAAAGCAGATGATAGGCTAGACCTGCAAAGCGTTTTGTTGTAAAGAAATAGTACAGGTTAGTCATACACAACTATAATTTTAAACTGATAATAATGTACGATGCTCTGTGTGTGTGTATCAGATTATGCGAGCAGAGAGCGAGCTCAAACCAGAATACCTTTTTGACATGCTGTGACATTGAAAATATGTGAAATAAGTTTTTTCTAGTCGACTAGTAGTTGTTCATTTAAGCCATCAATTGACTAATCACATTTATATTAATTTAATTTCTTAAATACTGGAGAGAATAAACCATAATAATGAGCGTTTACGTAATATAGGCTATATAGCACTCAAGCGCACGCATAAAGCTTGTAAAAGTAATGATTATGAATGTGACCAAAACAGCAAAGAGACATTTTAATTGTTTATTAATGAACTAATGTTTTCTGAATCAGCGTCGGCTGCAAAGATGAAGTTGACATTGCTGACTCTCATCATGTCCGCATGGACGCGCCTAGAGAAAGAATGCACATTCGGATTACATAATCAGAGTAGCCTATTTCTTTTCGTTTTTAATTATTTCAGTTAAAAGAAGACATTTCAAGCTTTCTATAGATATATATTCTCATGTCTGTGAGGCAAGCAGCCTATACGCTGAGTTTCGGTTGATTTAGCCTATAAGACATGCTCCAGTTCACGTGCAAGAGATCGCGCCGGCGCCTCCATTATATTGTCTGCTATATTTGCTTCTTATTTATTAAATCCAGGCAATTGGTTGATGAAACACTCATTAAAATTAAGATACAATTTTTACAAAATGAAATTCACTTTAAAGAAAGGCTTTCTACAAAACAAAACTTAATGAAGTGGTCAAAATCATGTCTGACCCACTGCATGTCTCCCGATATATTGCACATCTTATGATGCATCTTACTCATGCTGTTCACTATTCATAATCAAATAGATGAATTTAAAATATAACATAGGACTATTTAAACATTGAAACTATACGTTTTCTTTAATGGCTACCAACACGTAGTACAGAGAAATTTCATGTCATGAGGAAGAGCGGATCATGAGTCACGAGTCGGATCAAGAATAATTTATTTTTAGACTTATATTTAATATTGGGGGCATCCAAGTTATTTGACATATTTAAATTTTTTTTTTTTTTTTAAAGTAACACAATAGTTACTTTCCCTGGTAATTAGTTACTTTTATAATGATGTAACTCAGTTACTATTTGTGAGAAGTAACTAGTAACTATAACTAATTACTTTTTTACAGTAACGTGTCCAACACTGTTTATTTGCACTACCGTTCACTTGCACTACCATTTCTGACTACCATCTTCTGATGTCATGTATATGCCATTTATGCCATTTTATATCTGTATTTTTATCTTCTTTAATTTTATTAATATCATAAATATGTTTACTTGCACTACCGTTCAGCACAAGCGCCATATACTGTCAGGGAGTGCATCTGCACGTTCACTCGGCGCATCGCCAGTGAAAATCGTTTGGGTGTGAACACGAAAAACGTCTCGAAAAAAAAACAAAAGCTGGCGATAAGTGCGCGCGATAATCGTCCGGGTGTGTACGAGGCTTAAGGATCATTTAATGCCAAGTTGGGGGTGCTAAACAGACACAGAATTGTGTGTTTTACCTGCAGGAAACTCTGGCTGGCGATGATAAGGGCTAGCTGGGCACCAAGATCTTCCGGGTGGGCCTGACTGCCCCTCATTCCCTGCACTAGCTGTGGAATATGGTCTGCCACAGCCTGGAAAGCATCCACAAAACCAAAAGTCAGAATAGTTGTAGACTTATAAATGAGTCTCCTGAATTTCTCGGAATTTTTTTTTACCCACAATACCTTGCAGCTGAACACAAGCTGCTGATGTGACATGGTGTTCTTATTGGATGCTGCTGCATTCTGGGCGGCAGCAATGGTCTGCGTCGCTGCCGCTGCAGCCTGCTTAGCTGCATTCTGTTCCAGACAAATATCAACATAATGAATTACAGCATCAATTATTACTAACATAGGAAATAGTGAATGTGGACACAGTGGTGGGCTGTTTCTTTGTCGATTCTTTGTATTATGAAAGAATATTTCATGTGTGAGAATGGATGATAGATGGTAAGAAAGAACCTCAAGAACAAAGCCATCTTTGTTGATGTGAAGAGAACAGAACCACAACGCTGAATTCCACTGGCTGAAACTGTTGGCGATTGGACAAATACCCACTATGGAAACTGGACTGCTTACATTGTGTCTTACAACAGATACAGATAAAAAGCTACCTCTTCCATGCTAATATGAGTCTTGGTCTAAACAGATAGAGAACATTGAACTAAAGAACATTGTGTAACCATACTGAGCTCCATGATGAATGAAAGAAACTCTTTAACGTGCCCCTATTATGTTCCTAATTTTGTTTTAAAGGTCTCCTAAAATATGTTTATATGCATCCAAGGTCAAAAAACACTTTCATTTTCTCATAATATATATTGCAGCATCACCTCTTTTCTCTTTTCGGCCCAGTTTGTTGTGATTTGTCTACTCTGTTCTGATTGGTCAGATGGCTCAGTCTGTTGTGATTGGTCTACCGCTGTCGGAAATGAAACCCCCATTACCATATCTGAATTTCAGCTCCGGATCTTCCTCAGCACCTGTATATACAGTGATACGAACAGTATTGATAGCGTCGGTTTTACTGCATCAATTCAAGCCTGAGTCCTCATCATTTGGAAGTGCATACAAAGTAGATTTGCTCTCACAACACAGAAAATAGTGTCTTCTCAACATGACAACAACACGAACCAAACTCTTCCAGTCTCAGCTACAACTACAGTGTTTGAGGATCAAAGTAGACGTTGTTAGTGGGCAGCCAATGAAAACCATAGGCTGGCATTATGGAAATGTGTTACAAACCTACGTAGGTTTGTGCAGGACGTAAGACTGGAATTACTGACGACTCATTTCAGGCAGTTCTGAATAGGTTTCTTTCTTTTGGAAGATAATTACTCTATTTATCCGCATTTTTATCTTTGAAGCTTTGCAGACCTTTTACATTCACAAACAGCAATATTAGACACTACATGAAAGGTAATATCCGTAATAGGGGCACTTTAAAGAAAAGGTGTTCTTTCTATCCAACTCTTAATAGCCTAAAATGAATAAGAAGTTTACCAGATGCTTTTCTTTGTATACAATGAAAGCTACAATATAAAAATAGCCCAAATGATTCAAACTTAAAAGTCGTCTACGTGAGGATAAGTAAATGAAGACAGCATTTTCATTTTGAAGAAGGGTTTATAATCCATTTCATTAGAGTCTTCCACTATAATTTATTATGCTCAAATTATGTGTTAGAAGGCACACACAAGAGCGGATCACTAAACGGGAGGTGGGATGATTATGCATGTCCTCACCTCCAGTCGGTGAATGAGTTTCTTTTTGATGGCATTCTGAGCGGCTGCGTTGGTGGCGACCCGTAACCCTTCAGCAGCCTCTCGAAGCCTCTGCTGCTGGTCTTCATTTTCTGGGTATGCGGCAGCTCCCTGCACAAATACAATTCAGGTACAATTACTGCGCTAGTTTCATGTACTTTACCCACTTCTGTCAATTGGTTTTAATAGAAGGCTACATTACTGCATAGACATGCAAAATTAGCTTGTGTTGGGACATTTTCTCATACTTTCCATTATATACTGACTAATATTTTAATATAACATATAAAGTACATATGAAAGCCAATCTCCACCTTAGAGCATTAAAAATGTTTTAAATTAAATTGTTTAAAATGTTTAAAACAATTTTTCTGTGTGATATGTCAGAATTTTGCTAAATACAATTGCATTTTTAAAAAAAATATAGCCACAGTAATGAGAAATAAAGTCGCAATTATGAGTAATCGTAATTATGAGAAAGATTCAAAACTGTGAGATATAAACTCTCTGTTACAAGAAATAGTTACTATTGTGAGATGTGAAGTAACAATTATGTGAAATAACAGTAACATTTGAGATATAATGCCGTAACTATGAAAAATAGTCTCAATTGTGAAATATAAAGTTGCAATTACAAGATATAGTCACTAATGTGAGATATAAAGACAATTACATGAAATAAATTTTTGAGACATAAAGTCACAATTATAAAATATAGTCAAAATGATGGGAAATAAAATGACAACTGTGAGATATAAAGTTACAATTACGAAATTTATAGTAAAATGACAAATGTGAGATAAAGGCACAACTATGGGAAATAGTAGCAATTGTGAAATATAATATTACAGTTATGAAAGAATGTCAATTTCTTTTTTACTGTAATGTGGAAATAGGCTTTCAAAGGTACATAATGATATATTTTTCATAAAGTAATATGCCTTATTGTTGTTGCATGACCTACATTGCATGCTTATTCAGCAAGTGTTGTCCAGTTAATTAATCCAATCCCATCCCAGCTGTTAATTAATCCAATTTTGCATAAAAAAATATATTAACTCTGACTGTCCAGTCAACTAATATTCAAGAAGATGTTTAAGCATTACATTATTTTTTTATTTTGAATTTAGTCGTACAGTATATACTGTAGGCATATATAAACACTGACAGTATACATTCTGCATATTACCTCCTTTCAAAACAAGTATCTAATATGCCATTTTGAAGCCTTGGTGTTTCTCATTGTTCCATTTTATCTCCTTGCTTAATGGTTAAACAGAAAGTGAAAGGCAATTCTCAGAGGACAAAGTTGTCACAGATAAATCCCAGACTCGGTCAACCTTGTGAAGAGAAATTTGTCAGCGACAGCAGAACTCTCGGCTACGCTATCCGCACACTTACGACGCATTACAAAACATTCAATGCAAAGAGGAATTAGGGGCCGTCTGCACTATCTCTGTTACCAAGGAAACCGTCTGTGGCGCATTCCTCATCTTTACGTTTGATAATGGCAGTGATGTTGTGATTAATGTATCATGGATCAAATGTGCCTAACAAGCCATAAACCAGCATTTCATACATCTGCATATTAATCACATCCTGGCCATTTATATATCTCTACATAGCTGATGGAGATCGACAATCGATTCAGTGGTCCATCTCATCATCAGTCAAATCTAAATCATGGCTCAGGGCTCTTTCAGGTATCAGAGATGAAAAACTGATGAAGAGGGGAAGCACATTTTACAGTGTGGCTGCTGATTCTGGGTCCTGGATTTTAAAACAAAATGTAAAATGGGGATAAAATTGCATACATCTAGCCATATTATTCTTTTTCTTCCTTAAAAAAAGATATGTGCGAGTACCATTGCATCATGAATCATCTATCATGGATATGCCAAGGTAGTCCAAAAAGTAACAAGGTATTGCCATGGTATAGTTATAAGCATTGTGTAGCCATAATACATGTTCAAAAAAAAAAAAAAAAAATTCCCATGGTATGATGGTAACATGCCACATATACAAAAACCATGGCTGAAACAACAAAATCAAGCAAAATCCCCGCAAAAAACAAAACCAAACAAGACAAAACACAAAATCCCAAAAAACAACAAAAACAAAAACCAAACAAAATAAAATAAAAACAACAACAAAAACAACCAAACCTAACCAAACAAAACCAATCAAAACGAAAACTCAAAAAACAAAACCAAACAAACAAACCAAAACACAAAATCCCAAAACAAAACAACAAAACAAAACCAAAAAAGATAAAACAAAATCCCCTCCCCCAAAACTAACAAAAAACATACAAAACAAAACAGCAAGATAGAAAATAAATCAAACACCCAACCAACCAGAACAAAATAAGCAAAACCAACACAACACAACACATATTTACAAAATACAAAATTGTCATTTGGTGGAAATTTCATGGTACCTGTCAACAAACATAGTAACAAACCATGGTACAGGTCTAAAAATCATTGTATTTTTTATACTGTAAATGTCGAGGTTGTGTCTTGCTTTAGTTTTCATACCTTCGCAGCTTCCACCATTCTGGCAGTGGCATCGGCCAGCAGCTTGGCAGCCGCAAGTAGTTTCTTGGAATTATCCACATCAATTTCAGCCTCAGCGTCAGAACGCATCGCATTTACCAAATCCGAGGTTGCCTGGGCCAAAACCCGCGCCTGTCGTACCATTTCACCTGTAAATGCGAAAATAAATGTTTTTTAAACATCACAATATCAGCATGTTGTGTGGGCAGATTCTTATATTTCTTCAGAAAAATATACTGGCATATTCTTGGCTCCTTCCACATTATGTTCACTGTCCTTGACTTCAGAGTGGAAAAAATAAACCTGACAGCCATTCCACGTTTCTTTGATGTGTGTGAATCTGGCACAGCTGAAGCTGTTCTCTTTGAAAATCAATCTTTCTGCATTTTCTCTGCATATCACTTCAGGAACTGAAGCGCTCAAATGGCTGTGCACCCGTGTGACCTGAAGTACATCATTGATCAAGGGCCCTTTCAAAAGTGTGCCTACTCGTTTTCCATAAATGGACTCTGTATTTCCCAAACACCTACACAGATCCAGAAATACAAGCGTTGACAAGATTATCAAGGGAGAGAGGTGTGCGTAAGAGGTGTTTCACCTCTCCAAACGTAGGATGGATCCAGTGTGAAAATAGTAAGCTTGTTAAATCAACATGAAACAGAATTCACCCCTTTTACTTTAGTTAAATGAGAAAAAACAAAAAGGAAGGATTTGATTTGATTCACCAGGAAATGAAAAGTGTTTTTTTTTATAGAAGAGACCCGAATGCAAGTTTCCAGCTGAATGTGGACGACTACCCCACTTCTGAAGCACCGCCATGTTTGAGGATGTTTGTAGACTTAAGGATGTGCAGACTGGAGGTCAAGTTCACCTTTGAGAATATTTTGATGTATTTAAACAGTAATGTTTCTTCTATAAACTTATCGTTATTTGCCATTATTGCAGTTATTTACACTGAATTCTGCATATTAGATTAAAATAAAATCATTCATAAATTAATATCCACTAATAGCCAATATTAACTAACGTTAAGGTCATGTGGCTCGAGTGATTTCAGCGAAAAAGTAAAATTGTTACAGAGGTTGAGCAAATTATTACATGAAAGAGTGTAAAAAGTAAAAAAAAAAATTTCTTTTGAATAACATGCACTGATGAATCATGCACAATACAAAACGTAACGTGTATTAAGAATTTTGATTTCTTGTTGACTTTAAAGCTAAACAACTCTTTGATGATGAGGACCATGATTTGTGTGTCCAGGTCGTTTATCATGTTCCATGTTTTACTTGAACAGTTGCAGACAACCCCACCGGCACCTTTTGCCATGTGTTTTTCTTTAAAAAGTTCAAAGACAGTGTGTGTGTGTGTGATTGAGACCAGATTTGATGCTCTGTAGCGGTTTTATATGAAATGTTTTCGACAACCTCACAGGCTTAGAATCTTTTGAGGATTCTTTAGACTTACGGCCATAGCATAACAAACATCTTCAGTTTTGAAAACAACTCAAAAACACAACACAGACCACAGACAAAAAAACTTTTAGGGACCTCACTGACACAAAATAAACTGGGGGTCAAATTTTTCCAGAAAAACAGCAGCACTGGAGATAAGATACAAAAGATGAGCAAAGCTAGCAAGCTAAATATTTGTCAGTGGATTATAACTGAGAAATAATGTTGCTTGTGGGTCACTAGAACTAGGAGTGCCAGCAGGTTAGCGCGCGACGGCAGCTCCAAAATGAGGCCAGGAACACCATCAAAATTGTGCAATTCTGAATATAGAAAAGATAATCCTATTGTGTCACAGCACAGATATGCTTTGTTTGGACGACGGGCCTAAAATATATTAAAGCTCTCTTGTGTATTACTGTATGCTTATTTGACTTTGATTTCCATTTATTAAATAAATTCTCTGTATCCTGGAACTGTTCTACATCCTGTGGCACAGGCCCATCTATCGCATTCAGAAGTACTTTCTAAGGCAAAAATCACAATTTCTATTGCTCATATTTGTGGTTAGGGATTCAAACAATCCCTTAACCCCAAGTAAGAAACATTGGCGCAAAACTCATCCTGCACTGTGCATGATACCTCAAATTGTGCGGCTTGTTGAGGAGAGATGTGCTATTACTTTTACTGTTAGTGTTCAGCCTTATGGTTTTTGGTGGAGAATGCGGGCAAAGACACTATTAAATGACAATATTATAACCATTAAATTACATCAAATTTCGTATCTAGGGACTAATTATATACATAATGTAAATTAATTACATACATAATGTCATAATTAGTGTTGGGGGTAACACATTACATGTAACGTGAGTTAAGTAATCAGATTATTTTTTCAAGTAACTGGTACGCATTACTTTTAAATTTACAACAAAATATCTGAATTATTTTTTCAAATAAGTAATGCAAGTTTTCCCATTTATTGACTGACACCTCTGTTGAGAGAGGCCTTGACTGACACTTATGTTGAGAGAAATCGGGAGTAAGTGCGTAAGTAAGGTTATTCTAGACTAGTTCTAGACTAAATGTGAGCATATATTTACTCATCTACTTCATCTCCTGTGTCCTATTCTTCTTTAATCCAGAATGGCAGCACAGCTGAAAGGCTTGTTTGAGCTGCGCCCTCTACTGTACAGGAGTGATTATGCATTTTTCATTTCACTTTTGATGTGAAAGGACCTTTATATTTGCCAAAATTGAACTTTTTTGTTGTTATAAACAAACAAACAACATGCCAGCCTTGATAGAAAAAGTAACACATTACTTTCCATAAAAAAGTAACTAACAGAATTCGTTACTTTTTTAGGGAGTAACGCAATATTATAATGCATTACTTTTAAAAGTAACTTCCCCAACACTGGTTATAATTTATATAGGCTAGTCTCACCTGCGTCCCCCATTGAGGTGAAAATACTCTCTGTTACAGTCATAATGGTGTCAGTGGCCTGGTCGTAGCGTCCAATTGGCTCTCCGCAGCTGGCGTAGTGGCGCACGTGCTGCAGCAGATCGCTGAGGGCCTGGCTGACCGCCCCAGCAGCCATGTTCACCTGTCGGAGCAGCTCGCCCTCCTCTGAGGCGGCGTGACACGCCTTCACACACCCCTCCACAGAACGCTCCACCAGACGTCCTGCCTCCACCAGCTGGTCCTGACACACCGGCGAGGAGATGGTGGGGCTCACCACCTACAACAATCACACGTACACCCAAAATAGATGTGTTCAGAATAGCGACAGATTATTTTAGGTATAAAGTGTAAGGGAATGTGTGCTTTTCTTACTGATGAAAATACAAACTTACAACTGAAATAGTGAAATGATATACATCTTTATTATCATGGTATGGTTTCAGGAAACCATAATAAAAGGATTTAAAATAAAGTAATGTAAGTGGTCAACTCATATATCACTGATAAATCAGTCAGTATTAGTCAGTATTTATATATACTCCGGTCAAGCATAACATGATGACCACCATCCTAATATTGTGTTTTGCTGCCAAAACAGCCCTGACCTGTTGAGGCATGGACTCCACTAGACCCCTGAATAGGGTGAACATATTTCTCATGGTGGAATACAGGACGGGTGAGCACGATATTTATTGTTATAATTATTGTTATATAAAAAAAGAAATTTACAAACAATACGACAAATACAACCAATCAATCAATCAATCAAACTTTATTTATGGAGCACTTTAAAACAAGTGAAGTAGACCAAAGTGCTGTACAGAAGAATATATAAACATAAAATACCCAACTCATACAAGACATAGAATACAAATAAAACAAATTAAGAAACAAATGTCAAAATCAAGTGTCAAAGGCCAAAAATAAAAGGTGGGTTTTAAGAAGCGACTTTAAAGAAGACAATGTAATCTATTTGTAAACAATAGAGATACAAATTAAATAAACTTGTTTTTCAGATACAGTAGGTTTATTTACCATGAATACATTTATTTAACATATTTTATTGTCTGATTAACATTCATGACAAACAAATATTTAATTAGGATACTGTCCCTTTAAGACCGAATTCATGGATGTAATATACTGACACATATCCGTTTTTCACCCACCTGTTTACATCCACTTAAGCCATAACCGACTGTATTTACATGAGATACTTCACACCATGGACATTTTGGCAACTATGTTTGCATTTGACCTTTCAGGCACAATGAGAACTGATTGCGTGCTGTCTGAGAGAATTGGATCGCTCGCAAGGAATGAGAGAGAGAGCGCAAGAGAGAGCGCTTCTGGTGTGTGCCATTCAGCGAGATTCCGCCTATCCCACTTTAACTAACTGCAAGGTAATCGATAAATTGTGACTGGATGGTAATTTTGTTATACGACGAATTTGATTGGGCTGTTCTCACGTGACAGAACACCACCACTACTACTACTACTACTCATTCTATCAGTCATAATGAAATTTTAGAAAAGATGAAATACGGGACAAAACATTATTTTTTCTTAATAAGTCAGGACATTAAAAATAGACCTGAAATACGGGACTGTCCTGGAGGTGTGCTGTGGTATCTGGCACCAAGATGTTAGCAGCAGATCCTTTAAGTCCTGTAAGTTGCGAGGTGGAGCCTCCATGGATCGGACTTGTTTGTTCAGCACATCCCACAGATACTCGATTGGATTGAGATCTGGGGAATTTGAGTCAACATCTCAAACTTGTTGTTGTGCTCCTCAAACCATTCTTGAACCATTTTTGCTTTGTGGCAGGGCACATTATCCTGCTGAAAGAGGACACAGCCACCAGGGAATACCGTTTCCATGAAAGGGTGTACATGGTCTGCAAACAATGCTTAGGTAGGTGGTACGTGTTAAAGTAACATACACATGGATGGCAGGACCCAAGGTTTCCCAGCAGAACTTTGCCCAAAGCATCACACTGCCTCCGCCGGCTTGCCTTCTTCCCGTAGTGCATCCTGGTGCCATGTGTTCCCCAGGTAAACGATGCACACACAGCTGGCCATCCACGTGATGTAAAAGAAAACATGATTCATCAGACCAGGCCACCTTCTTCCATTGCTCCATGGTCCAGTTCTGATGCTCACGTGTCCACTGTTGGTACTTTCGGCCGTGGACAGGGGTCAGCATGGGCACCCTGACTGGCCTGCGGCTATGCAGTCCCATACGCAACAAACTGCGATGCACTGTGTATTCTGACACCTTTCCATAAGAACCAGCATTAACTTCTTGAGCAATCTGAGGTACAGTAGCTCGTCTGTTGGATCGGACCACACGGGCCAGCCTTTGCTCCCCACGTGCATCATTGAGCCTTGGCCGCCCATGACCCTGTCGCCAGTTCACCACTGTTCCTTCCTTGGACCACTTTTGATAGATACTGACCACTGCAGACCGGGAACACCCCACAAGAGCTGCAGTTTTGGAGATGCTCTGGCCCAGTCGTCTAGCCATCACAATTTGGCCCTTGTCAAACTCGCTCAAATCCTTATGCCATTTTTCCTGCTTCTAACACATCAACTTCGAGGACAAAATGTTCACTTCCTGCCTATCCCACCCAATAACAGGTGCCGTGATGAAGAGATAATCAGTGTTATTTACTTCACCTGTCAGTGGTCATAATGTTATGCCTGATCGATGTACTGTGTGTGTGTGTGAAAACAAAAATCTATTAATATTATAAGTTAACCTCAAAGAACATATTAAAATGATCTAAAAAAATCCATGTCATGAATCCTTTAAAATAAACGCTCATTTTATTACTTTAGTGTAATAGTGTTATTTACTATCTATAAAATGACATTATATATCCCTATATATACATCAGCACCTCTTCTTTTTGTTGACCACTAAAATAAACATTTAATTTTAAATTTAAATATGTTAAAATTTAAATATGTACCTTTATCAGTATCTATATTCTTAGAAAGATGTCTTCCAGTTAACTTTCATTACATCCTAAAAAACGTAGCATCTACTTCTCTACAAACTATGAAATGTACCTTTGTGCAGGCCACCAGCTGTGAGGTGGAGAGCGCACACTGCGTGGCGGCGGTAATGACTCGGTTCTGGAGCGCCGTGTCCTCTGCCACCTGTGCCACGTTCTTGGCTTTCAGCACCAGCATGGCGGCGGCATTAGCAACGGCTTTAGCCAGGTTCATCATAATGTCCTGAAACATATTCGGCATTCAAGCAACACACTGTGAAGCAACCTGGCCCAGATTAATGAATGAAATAAACGCAAGGATAGAGTGTAACAGAATAAAATAGAGGGCAATAAAACACTCTCGGAGGCTAACTGACTGTGACAACATCAGACGAACCACACTAAATCAAATTTTACGTGTTGAAAATGGGCACTAAAGTATTTACCACAAGTGAAAACTGCCTTGCCAAGAAATAATGAGAAAAGGAGCATGTGATTGGCTGAGGGATTTGATATTAACCAATCAGTAAATTCAGGTAAATTACAAAGTGCAACAGAGGAGTTCCAGAGGTAGAAAATCCCATTTCCTTCATAAAGACATTTTTGTAACAATAACATATAAACATTCAAGACAAACCTACCATAAACTTTGAGATTAAAGAGTTAGTTCACCCAAAAATGAAAATTAACCCATGATTTACTCACCCTCAAACCTTCCAAGGTGTATATGACTATCTTCCTTCAGACGAACACAGTCTGAGATACATTTAAAAATATTCTGGCTCTTCCAAGCTTTATAATGGTAGTGAATGGGGGGCACAATTTTGAAGCCCAAAAAAATTCATCTATCCATCATAAAAATAACCCATACGGCTCCAGGGGGTTAATAAAGGCCTTCTGAAGCAAAGCGATGGGTTTTTGTAAGAAAAATATCCATATTTAAAACTTTATAAACTAAAATAACTAGCCTCCAGCAGACGACCGTACGCATACTGCACAAGTCGACTGTAGGAGTAGTGTAAACTTAGACTCCCTCTTGCGGTTTAAACAAGCAGGGCAGTGCAACAAACTCAAGCTCCTCTTCACTTATATCAAAATCCTCCAACATTTCTCTTTAAAAATTAGCGTTTTAGACTTCTAATTCGTGGTGTTTTATTTTGCTCTCCTCTTCTGCGTTCGTCATTACATCATGTGTCCCGTCAGGGGTTACTCTTCCACTGCAAATCGATGCGTACAGCCGTCTGCCGGAAGCTAGTTATTATAGTTAATAAAGTTTTAAATATGGATATTTTTTCTTACAAAAACCCTTTGCTTCACTTTAGAAGGCCTTTATTAACCCCCTGGAGCCGTATGGATTATTTTTATGATGGATGGATGCATTTTTGGGGGGCTTCGAAATCACATCCCCCTTCACTACCATTATAAACCTTGGAGGACTAAGGATATTTTTAAATTTATCTCCGATTGTGTTCGTCTGAAAGAAGATAGTCATATACACCTAGGATGGCATGAGGGTGAGTATATAATGGAATATTTGGGTGAATTATCCCTTTTTCTACACTTGTAAACATCTTATACATTTGTATATACCTGTATATTTTATAAACTCAATCAAAAGGGGGAGGAAAAACGTGTTCATACTGTGTGAGAAGAAAATCTCTCTTGTGATGAATTTAGGGCAAGTTAATGTGACAATAACGCACAAGAAAACGTGCATGAACATCAGAAGGTATTTTGATTTTTTTTTTGTAGTTTTTTTTTTTTTAAGGAACATGAAAATTTTCTCATCATTTTCTTACCTTTGACCTGACTTACTATGCAACACAAATTTATATAAGGAAAAACTTACAGCATGTTACATACATTGAAAGTGAACACGGCTATAAAGGAAGATTTTAAGTGAATAATGACTTACATTTCAGTCTGTTCCTCACTTAAAGCTATCTAATGACTTCAAAAGACTTGAAATATAGTGCTTTAGACATATTAACAACTTTATAATGCTTTTTTTAGTGCTTCATCTGCCATTCTGACAGCTAGTTCACCACCACTTTCACTGTATGTAAAGGAGCAGCATGAACATTCCTCAAAACATTCCCTTTTGTGAAGAAATGGTTCACCCTTATATCGTTCCAAATCATATGACTGACTTTCTTTTAAGTATATATCTTTTTTTCCTAATTTCTATATACACATCAGAGTTTGCACTGTTGTGAATGGGAAAAAATACTTCCGGAACCGGAGTGAGTATTCATAATTATGCTCTATTGCAGAAAGAAAGACACACCTGGAATCTCTCGTCGGTTTCTCCTTCTCCCATTTGTTTCAGAAGATCTCCGCTGGCCTGTCCGATGCTGCCCGCTGCAGTCAGAACAGTCTGTCTGGGCTGTGGGGTGATATCGGCACTTAAGAAATGACCCACGTACGACCACTGCAATTTCTAAGAACTCAATGCACGGCTAATCACATCCTGTCTATCAGCTCTGCACCCCACTACAATTACCCTGTCTAGCACAAGCCAAACAAGTAAACAGATTGTGACTGTGCTCTGTAAACCAGGAAGGAAAAACACAGCTTAACGAGTTCATTATCAAATCCGCCTGTAAACAGCAGTGCGTTAGTGGTGGATTAGATGTGAAGGGGCCGAGGGGTTTGATTGTGTTTGCATTCGTCACCTCTCCAGAAGCTGGTTCCACGGCTCTAAGCAGGTCAGACACGGCCCCTGTGAGGGTCCGGGCGGCCCCCATTAGATTCTGCCCGCTGCCCACCTCGTCCTCCATCAGAGCCGCCAAGAGCTTTACTCCCTTGGACATCTCCGTCAGGTTGGAGGAGATGGTGGTGATGGCGCAGCCCACGGCAGTATAGTCCGTGTCCGTAGGGTCACCTGGAGAGATTGGAAACAGAGATGGACAAAGAGGGTGATGAAAAGTGTGAAAGAGTGAGCAATTTAAAGGGATAGTTCACCAAAAATGCAAATTCTGTCATTCATTATCCATGCATTATGGAAGTGACGGTGGTGGAAATGACATTTTAAAGATTTTTTTTTAATAAAATGTCTCGCTAAGGCCAATTATATTTTTTTTATTATTTTATAAATCCTAAATACTTAAATACTAAATACTTAAAACTAAATACTTAAAACTTTCTGTTTTGATAAATAAAATAAAATAAAATATTAATATTAGATGAAAAATTTAAACACAAATTAGAAAATAATGTCTTGGCAACTAACTGAAATAAATAAGTTTATGTACTAAAATTACTAAAACGGAAATAAAAAAATAAAAAATATATAGAAATATATAAAAAAAAAACAAAATCTAAAATTAAAATGAAAACTGAAAATATAAAAACAAAAGCTCAAAATATTAATTAAACTATAATAGTACATAAATAATATTGAAATAACACTGAACTTGACAAAACTACAGCTTGGAAATGATGCACAATAAAAACTGATTTTTTTAAATATCACATGACTCATATTTCATCCTAAACTCTTTACTGACACGGTCACATTCTTTGGTAACCTAATTAATTAAAAATAAACTTTATTAGTGGTAAAACGGTTTGGTGTGATGGAAATGACACCACAACTTAATTTGCACAATAATTGATAGAAATAACTGTTACATAATAAATATAAAAATTGTCTAAACTTTGTTTAGACTATTATAGTTGTAAACATGTAATAATGTATATTTTTATTACTGACTTTAATACTTTAAGACTGAATTTGAAAAGAAAAAATAAACAATGAATCGATAAACTGATGAATTGTTCACTATAAAACCAGGAAAAGGTTCAATTTTCTTTCATGTCTTCAACACGCTCCACTCAAACATGTGTGCAATAACGTGATCATTCATTATTAGTGAGCTCATTCAAAATGAGATCCATATGACGCCAAACACATATGCATTCCATCTATATTGCGCACATCCACACATCACATTATATCCTAACAAGCTCTTCAGGGCATGAGAACAGATGTAAAGCACAGGCTGCAAAAAAAACAAAAAAAAAAACAGTAAAGTTTGAACTGGGCTGCTGGCTAACAGGCAAATCTCCACACTATCAAACAGATGGCACGAGGAGATTAAATCCAGCAAAAACCTGGTCTGGTCCGCATGGAATCTCTCCAGAATGCGGGAAGGAATATACAAATCCTGCCAAGCAGTTCAGCTTCAGGACAACAAACTTCACATTCATTAATGGAAATATTTATTAGTGCAATTGGAGAGTGACTTATTATTTAACAGTGAGATGAAACATTTTTCCAACTTCGAGTGCTGGTATACATTAATATAAGTAGCTATTGCAAGACTTCATGTGTACATTTCTTCTAAATCATCATCATTTTCAAACATTTGTGGTATTGTACAAAGGATATTTCTTCAATTATGTTCAACAGTGCATATACACATCACAGGAAAATTACAGTATGTAATTTTTTGGAAAAGTCATGATCATTTCCAACATAAATTTTATTTTCACCACATTGTTTTTCTTGCTTAGGCTAATTTCATAGCATGTTATCCTTACTAAATAGGTTACACTTCATTTCGATGGTCCACTTTAGACACTATGCTAACTATAATTAACTTTGCAACTATATGTCAACTAACTCTCATGGGAGTATTAGTAGATTGTAGTAGACTGTTAGGTTAGGGTTAGGTGTTTCAGTTTCAGTTGACATGTAGTTGCAAGGTTACTTATAGTCAGCAGAATGTCTGTTGTGGAACCATGTCTGTGAAGTTTCAGCTCAAAATACCCCACAGATAATTTATTATAGCTTGTCTAATTTGCCCCTATTTGGGTGTGAGCAAAAAAACGCCGTTTTCGTGTGTAACTTCAAATACAAATTAAAGCTGCAAGCAGCGATGAAAGGGCCCTCGCACCCAGGCTCACTGCCACCTGTTGGCCTTAGGAAAACAGTGAACAGTGGGCTACATGCATGTAAGCGAGTAAATACAAGAGAAATATGGCAAAGTCATTTCAAAGTGCCACACTTCCTGCTGCCAACAGGTGGAGCTTTGACTGTAACTGAATATTGCCATCTAGATGTCTTCAGGCCAGGACTGTTATCAAACGTGAAGTTTGGAGCAGATCAGATATTGAATGCCTGAGTTACAACAACTTCCTGTTTCGTGGCTTTAATCACATACATTAGCATTTAGCTAAGTGTTTCTGGATTTAACGTGTTTTTAGTATGTTTGGCACTTTGTGGCATATTTAAATGTGTTTCTGGGAGTGAATTACAGTGTAAAACATGTGAAGTTTGGGGCAGATCGGACACTGTATGCCTGAGTTACAACAGCTTCATCGTTCATGGCGAAACATCGGAATTTGTCAGGCGCACGAAAACTCTAGATCTTTGCAATTTAACATCACAAAGGCCTTTAGATTAGACTGACGAAATATGATGTTGATCTGATTAAAGCTCTAGGAGGAGTTTTTTAAAATACAACGTCTGGAAATGGCAAAAATTGCATAAATTTTGCAAAGTTAATTCAAAATATCTGACTTCCTGTTGGTTTTCAGATTTTTCTCCAAGAGACTTTTTTGTAGGTATTGGGCTATTAGATATGTGTACCGAATTTCATACTTGTACGTGAAACGTAGGGTCAGGGGCACTGACGCATCTGGAAAGTTTCATGAGTTTTCGAGCATGTTTAGGCCCTCAAAATGTGATTCTCCTTTCATGGCGAAACATCAGACTTTGTCAGTCGCCACGGACAAGCCCTTCAACGAAAACTCAAGATCTTTGCAATTTAACATTGCAAAAGCCTTAAGATTAGACTGGCCATATATGATGTGCTTCTGGTTAAATCTCTATGAGGAGTTAATCACAATGTAAAACATGTCATTTCATGTTACTCACAGGTGGCGCTATGACTGTAACTGAATATTGCCATGTAGATGACTTCAGGCCAGGACTCTAATAAAACATGTGAAGTTTTGGACAGATCGTACATTGTATGCCCGAGTTACAACAACTTCCTGTTTCATGGCGAAACATCGAACTTTGCCAGGCCGCCACGGACACACACTTCAGCGAAAACTCCAGATCTTCACAATTTAATGTCGCAAAGGCCTTTAGATTAGACTGACCAAATATGACATTGATCTGATTAAAGCTCTAGGAGGAGTTCGTTAAAGTACAACATCTGGAAATGGCAAAAACCGCCAAAATTTTGCAGAGAAAATTCAAAATATCCGACTTCCTGTTGGGTTTTCAGATTTTGCACCACGGGACTTTTTTCTAGGTATTGGGCTGTTACATGTGTCTACCGAATTTCATACCTGTACATGAAACGTAGCGCAAAGGGCGCTTAATTTAAATTTTGTAGGTTGCACTATCGAGCCATTTTGCCACACCTAATTCTAAAACCCATATCAGACGTAAATTTTCACCACTTCTGATGCGTGTCCAAAGTTTCATGAGTTTTCGAGCATGTTTAGGCCCTCAAAAATGCGATTCATTTCGGAGAAGAAGGATAATTGGCCGAGCAATTACAATAGGGTCCTCACACCATCGGTGCTCGGGCCCTAATGAGCTGCTGCTCCCCGCCCCCTTTCCAGTAGAGGGCGGAGCCTGTACAGCTCATGCTTCGGATACTCCGGCAGCAACAAAACTGGAGAATCTCACGCAGCCAAAATCTCAGAAATTGTCAGTAAATGTGTTCAGCCTTACATGTTCAAACTGGAGAGACTCAGCAACAAATTACAACTTTTAGAATGCAACTGGACATTTCTGAATGGTTAGTTGATGAATTTATGTAGTTGTTGTGGAATTAACTTTATTCAACTTATCGATTAGTATGTTCGGTCACATTCATCTATAAATTGTTGTACAGGTGCTCATGTGGGAACTGTAGTAGGACGTTGGTATCGACCAATCTTTCATAATCAACTTTTATGCAAATCTAGCACTGAACTGACCCTCGTTTGCGAAGCAGTCAGGCGTAAAATGATTTTGCACAAACATATAAGACTTTACCTAATTTTCCTAGGCACATTTCCTTCATAAATGAAATTCATCCACTGTGTCCTCAGTGGCTCAGATGCCTGTTTATGGAGATGCTTATGCTGATTGGTTTATCCAAAAACAGAACATCTGCAATGTTTATGTGGCGCAGACATTATATCAATAGGTGCTATAGCGAGGATATAAACATGGCTTTTTTTTTTTTTTTTTAAATATTTTTAAGAAACTGAAATTTGGACATGGGAAAACAAAATCGATACATATAAGCATTTGAAAAGAGGCTAAATAAATTAAGGCATTTTTAATGAGACCACAAAAACAAAAAAACAACATACTAAACATGTATTGTTTTGTATGTCAATGAAGGTACAGATGGTTTATAGGTAATTTCTCATTCGGTCACATACCAGCAGTGAGGTTGACCACTGATGCGGTACCAGCCGTGATGGCATCCACTTGGGAGTGAATCTCGTGTTTGGATTCATCCACCTTGTTCTGAACCCACATTCTGGATGCCTTTTTGGGAGAAAAGAGAGGAAAGTTAATACTAGTATACTCATGTCTTTTTTTTTTTTGGGTGGCTTTTCTCCACTAAGAAATTTATGTTATGTATGTAACAAGGTTATGTAAGCGCAGGAAAATGATCAATGACCACCTCTGCAATTATAGTCAATAAACGAACAATTATTGTACAGCAATGCCACAATACATTACTGTAATGACACAATAACAAAAACCTTCATATGAAAAACCACATTATGAAGCATTTACACTAGTTTGTGGTGCATATTCTGGCTCAATATCCCTCATGGGATTTGAACTTGCAACATTCTACTGCATGATAAATCACACGCGGGGACATACTGTACGAGGATCTTTCTTCCTAACACCTTTACCCACATAAAATCAGACAATATATGGTTTACAGCAGTATAAACAATCTTTATTTTTGCACCAGTGGCAGAAATATTACACTTTTTACCTTTAAAAAACAGTTGTTGTTTTTTTTTTGTCTCTGTATAATTTCTTACCATGTCTTGTCCCAGTGGTGGAAGATTATCAACCTCTCCCAGGTCAGCTTGTGCCTGCTGGACAGCCTGCATACTGGTGTTGATAGTTCCCATCAGTGCTTGCTGGGCCAGACTCTGATGGCACAGGAAGTAGTCATTTAGAAGACGATATTCAGAAAAATAGGCTTGAAAGAGGCCTATGCATAAACGAACCAGATATGCATCTTTTAGCGCATTGCTGTCTTATAAAATGAGTCAGAACGCAACTCTTACCATCTCCACATGGGGCGCTAATTAACATTAGCTGTCTTTGTTAATTTTCAAGTCATGTCAGAGCAACAGTTTGAAGAGATTCTTGATGAACAAGTTATTTCAGGTTAGCTAAACTGTATAGCTAGTTACCTGAATAAAGTTGCAATGACAGTGAAATCGTAACGAAATTTCACGGGAAAAAAGTCTAAAGAAATCTTTCACCCTATCAATCTTTCACCCATGGATCCCTATTTAAATGACTAGATTTTGCCCATTAAAATTCATCAAACAACCATTAATGTGAGGCCACCTTAACACATCCAGTTTAATGCCATAATCATTCATAGATTTTGAGTAAACTTTCATAAATTTCGTATAATAATTATATATATTATATATATATAATAATTATAATTCATATATTATAAATATAATAAATTATTAGAGGCAAAAGACAAGCAATTTTGTCTGCTTTAATTTGGAGTGGCTTTATTGCATCAGATAAGTCACTTTGCTCAAAGCTGATTGGTCCAGTTTTGGTTTGCGATCTCTAATCCAGAATAAAACCGACTCCGGAGCAGGTTAGCCATGTAGTTTAAGTTACTATTGCGATGAATCTGAAAATGAAAGTGACATGTGAAGGCCAAGTATGGCAACCCATACTCGGAATTTACCACATCAGGAGTAGTGAGTAGTGAACATACCCGGAGCAGTGGGCAGCCATTTTTGCTATGGCGCCCGGGGAGCAATTGGGGGTTAGGTGCCTTGCTCAAGGGAATCTCAGTCATTTCCTGCTGGTATTGAGACTCGAACCCACAACCTTCAGGTTACTAGCCTGACTCTCTAACCATTAGGCCACGACTGCCCCAAACAAATGAAAAAATTAATCTTAAACTTACCTGGGCAGCAACTGAAACCAGTTTCGTGTAACAGGCCTTTGTGAAAACAGAACCACATATGGTGCGATTTTGGCACAAACATGAGCGCAGTTGCGTGTTCTCACCAGAGGGGGCATGTGTCCTCTGTGCATCTGTCCCGTGGTGATCTGCTGTTGCGCCGAGGGCATGGTGCCCATGTTGAACGTGTCGGGGCCTCCTATTGACCCCGACCGCATGATGCCAGGCAGTGCCACCGACCCGTGCTCGACTCGACCGACCCGATTAAACTGCTGCTGGAGGATGGTGGACCTACAAACAAGCAATGGCTTATTATTAGACGCTGTCAGGCTGCATTCACTCTTATATCTGTGAATGATGGTTGTTATTGTTATGGTAATTACTGACAGCCATTAAAATCAGCTGAGCAGCACTTCCCTATTCGCAACAGGAAAACAGACGCTTCAGGCACTATTGCTTAATTACAGCTCATTGTGAGAGGCCTCAATTTTTGGATTATAGTGCTAAAAGTAACATGAGTAAGTTGGCACGAGGACAGACGCAGGCACTGATGCCCGACGTCTCCCCCTCTACTACAGAGAGAAGTGGGATGCCGTCGCCCATAACAACCACTTTCCAGGCAGCGCTCGAGAGGACATGACCCATCTGTATATCCAATTCTGACAGAACCAGAGCCCAGGCTGGATAAAAGAGATGCTGGGAAGAAGTGCCATGCGAAGTAACTTTGAATATGATGAATATTACAATTTTTTATCTGGTAGCTTGGTTAAACCAATAGCTCAGATTTGATATATATATATATATATACATATATATATATATATATACACATATATTATATATATATATATATATATATGTTAAAAAGGTTTCTAATAATGCATTTTGCATCTTCCAGATTTAATATTAATATAATAATTAATTAATAATTAATAATATTTTTTCCCATGACAAACTAAATCAAAGTTGAATTAATTCAATTAAAAGTAATTTTCTTCACCAGGAAAAAGCCTATTTTCAACCCTATTACCTTGATTTCATGTAGTAAAAATCTAATAAATTGATGAATGAATATTTGTAGAAATGTAATTAAATTATTCTTTTAAGAAGCACGACTTTGAGTACAAGACTTGTAATGCTAAATTACATGGTAAACTGTCAAACCTGTTACCAAGACTTTGTATAGTAAGCAACTGATTATTGAAAACTGGATATTTGTAGAAATATCAGCATTACATTCTCTTTATAGTATCATGACCATGAGCAAAAGGCTTGTAAGTAAAACTAAACTGTAAAACGCTCAACCCTGTTATCATGATTTGTATAGTAAACTTTAGATAACTGAAATTTGAATATTCAGAAATATCAGCATCAAATGCTCTTTTTAAAAAGTAGTTTGACTTTGAGCACAAGGCTTGTAAAGTCAAATTAAACAATCAACCCTGTTGCCATAATTTTCTATAGTAACAAGTGATTACTCACAGCTGGATATTTGTAGAAATTGTTCAACATTTAAATTATCTTTAAAAGAATCCATTTTTTATGTTAAATTACATGGTAAACCGTCAACCCTGTTACCAAGATTCTGTATAGTAAGCAACTGATTATTGAAAACTGGACATTTGTAGAAATATCAATATTACATTCTCTTTATAGTATCATGACCATGATTAAAAGGCTTGTAAGTAAAAATAAAACTGTAAAACGCTCAACCCTGTTATCATGATTTGTATAGTAAACTTCAGATAAATTAAATATGGATATTCAGTAATATCAGCATTAAACACTTTTTCTACGAAGGACTTTGTAGTTTGACTACGACTTTGAGCACAAAGCTTGTAATTTCAAATTAAACAATCAACCCTGTTGCCATGATTTTCTATAGTAACAAGTGATTACTCACAACTGGATATTTGTAGAAATATCAGCATTTAAATTATCTTTCTAATGTCATGACTGAATAAAAAAAAAAAAAGTCAATTTTGCAATGTCAAATTAAACTACAAAACTGTCAACCCTGTTACTGCCAATCTTCTTACAGTACATTTCTGAAGCCATAATCATTCCCAGATTTAATTACTGTAGCTTGATATGGCGTAATGCAATTTATTAACACTTAAACACATTACTTGTTTGGTAGAATGTTTTAAATCTTACAGAAATGTACTTACAACTTATCAAACTGTAACAGAATGAACTAAATACATAAATACAAAGATATATTTAGTGAGCGGCTGAGAAATAGTGAAATATAGGAAAGGAAATATTCACACATTCACTCTCTCTATCTCTCTCTTCCAGGAACCTGATATCTTAAATGGCGCCTTGCTGATGATGTAGCACTTTTTGAGAAAATAATAATCTCACTCTCATTTTCTCAGCACCTTCCGCTTGAAGGGTAAAAGAGAAAAATGTGTCTTTATCTTGTGATTAAAAACAGCAGAGTGCAACCCGAGCATCTACTCCAATGTCATTAGACACCTCAGTTCCACTATCAGTCGAATACAAATGAAATGCAGTAATTCAAAACAACATTTTTAGGTGTGTAATCACAACGCAATTACAAGTGTGACATTCTGAAGGAGAAAAACATAAAACAGAGATCTCCACTGACTTTTTCGGGGATACAGATTCTTCTAGCATGGTGGATTCCTCATCACCATCCAAACCAAACCGATCTTTACTCTGTTTCTGTAAAATAACAACATCGAGGAAAACATTTGAGTGAATTGATGACAGCAAAATTATGGAATATCTTCATGATGGACAATTTAGGATAGTTCACCCCAAAAAAATGATTCTATTCTAATAACATTAAGGGTGATCTGTCCCTTTAATTCTCATGTGCTGCAGTGACTTGCTTTCTTAAGGATGATGTCAATGTATCCAGCAATGAGTTGTGAGATCTGCTCCCCTTCTGTGGTCTGGACGGAGTAATAGCTCTCCTGGTACTCGCCGAAATCCTGCACAAGGCCACACACACGCACACACGAACATATATCAGATATGAGAAGCACACGTCAAGGCTGTCTTCTTGTACAGTGTGGATGGATGTGATCTTTCTATTTTAGCTGACAGGAAGTCAGCCAACTGTCCTTGGAGCACAAGTGCTGTACATGAGATGCTATAAGTGGCTCCTAATGGTGAAGCAGAACTGCACATCACACAGCAAGGTTAAAACACTCATGTAAAAGAGGACTAGGGCATTTTATCAAGGAAAAAACAACAACTATTATTACGTTATAGCCACAACATTTTTACAATGACGTTAGCTGTTACTGGCAAAACAGCTCAATATGAACCCAATATTAACTCTTTCCCCACCACTGACGGAATTTTCTGGCTTTCTGTGTTTTTACTACTATACAGTAGGGGGCGCTATTATGTATCTTCTGAAAGAGTAGAGAATCTCCAGATCAAACCACAGGTAAAAAAGGAGCAGAAACAAGCAATAAAAGCTTTGCTTTGAACATTGTAGTCTTTTAAAAAAGTGTGATTTTCTCAGCTTTTTGTTTAAAATGTTTTTTTGTTTGTTTTTTTTAATGAAATATCCACATTCAAGTGTTGATAAAAAAAAAGAATGCTTGAAGCTAGAATAAAATAATTTATTTATTTATTTTTAGCAGAGGCTCTGCTCTTTCTTTTGATATATTGCATGTTCAGATATTCATACAACAAAATATTCTGGGGGCCATGAAATTGTTGTGAAAATGATCAAAAACGCTGGCGGTAGCTGGCAACTTTACTTAATAAAAAAAAAAAAAAAAAAAAACGCTGACAGGGAAAGAGTTAAGCATATCCATGTCAAAATTTCATTCAATATCAGAATGATAAATGAACACAACACACTCCAAGGCAGCGAACTTTAATTTCTTTCATCTTTGCCCCCCATTGTGCTATTTTCAAGTCCAAGTGATTCCAAGTGATTAAGCTGGATTCATGCTGGTTTCGATAATTAAAAATTCCTTTACACTTGAATTTCATAAAAAATAGAAGATAAAAATGTAGATTTGAATTAAACATTTTTCTATCAATGCTATTAGTGTATAAATGATTAGTAATGTACATTAATATTATATAAATGGAATATATATATATACATATATATATATATATATATATATATATATATATATATACATATACACACACACACACACACACACATTATATATATATATATATATATATATATGTATACACACACACACACACACACACAGTGTATAAATATACACTACCAGTCAAAAGTTTAGACACGGTAAGATTTTTAATGTTTTTAAAAGAAGTTTCGTCTGCTCACCAAGGCTGCATTTATTTAATTAAAAATACAGTAAAAACAGTAATATTGTGAAATATTATTACAATTTAAAATAACTGTTTTCTGTTTGAATATATTTTATAAGTAATTTATTCCTGTGATCAAAGCTGAATTTTCAGCATCATTACTCCAGTCTTCAGTGTCACATGATCCTTCAGAAATCATTCTAATATGATGATTTGCTGCTCAAGAAACATTTATGATTATTATCAATGTTGAAAACAGTTGTGTACTTTTTGTCCAGGATTCCCTGATGAAAAGTTCAAAAGAACAGCATTTATTTGAAATACAAAGCTTTTGTAACATTATACACTACCGTTCAAAAGTTTGGGTCAGTAAGAATTTTTATTTTTATTTTTTTTAAATAAATTAAAGAAATTAATACTTTTATTCAGCAAGGATGCATTAAATCGATCAAAAGTGACAGTAAAGACATTTATAATGTTACAAAAGATTATATTTCAAATAAATGCTGTTCTTTTGAACTTTCTATTCATCAAAGAATCCTGAAAAAAAATATTGTACACAAATATTTTGTACAATTGTACACAATAAATGTTTCTTGAGCAGCAGATCAGCATATTAGAATGATTTCTGAAGGATCATGTGACACTGAAGACTGGAGTAATGATGCTGAAAATTCAGCTTTGATCACAGGAATAAATTACTTTATAAAATATATTTAAACAGAAAACAGTTATTTTAAATTGTAATAATATTTCACAATATTACTGTTTTTACTGTATTTTTAATTAAATAAATGCAGCCTTGGTGAGCAGACAAAACTTCTTTTAAAAACATTAAAAATCTTACCGTGTCCAAACTTTTGACTGGTAGTGTGTGTGTGTATATATATATATATATATATATATATACACATATACACACACACATGTATATATACATACAATATAGTATGTATTATATTTCATACTATATAAAATTCATACTATGTAAAAGATAACAGATAATATATAAATGGAATTGACATTATTATGATGGAATATATTTATTTTTGGGTTTAATATTTTAATACAAAGTAAAAAATGACATACAATGACATATATATATATCTCGCATATCTCGCAATTCTGACTTTATAACACGCAACTGCGACTTTATATCACGAATTGTAAAATATAAAGTCAGAATTATGAGATAAAAACTCGCAATTCTGAAAACTTTTTTTCTCAGAGTTTATATCTTACAATTCTGAGAAAAGCACAATTTTGACCTTATAACACACAAATGCGACTTTATATCACACAATTCTGACTTTATAACACACAATTTTGACTTTATAACTTGCAATTCTGACTTTATAACTTGCTATTGCGAGTTTATATCTGCCTGTATATTCACTGTGATATGAATATATCCTGCCTATATATTAACTATGATTCAGATATAAACTCACAATTCTGACTTTTGTTTTGTCAGAATTGTGAGTTTATATCTGAATCATAGTTAATGTATAGGCAGGATATATTCATATCACAGTGAATATACAGGCAGATAAAGTGAACAAAGAGTCAAATGAACAATCCAATCACACTGTGTTAAATGGAGTGAATAACGTACCAGTGTGAAGCTCTTGGGTGAAGCCGCCCACCTCTTCACAGTGGTCAGGGGCCACTCCTGCACCACCTCTTTGGTCTTCTCATCCACTCTCATCACTGACTCTTTGGTAATGCCCAGCAGACGCGGGACCAACTTATTCTTGCTTTTCATCTTCTCCTGTTGAAAAATAACACATGGCGTTTGTGTATTGTGTGGCAAGGACTGAAATATACAATGGGATGCTGATTGCTGACTTCACTTCTGTATTTATATGATTACTAAATTTGTTTTGCTCATTAATCATTTTGAAAGAAGTGTCGCACTGTTTGTGGTTTAGTGTCCTTATTTGAACTCCATCCCTCAGCAGAATAACGGATTGTTTAATCGCTACTATGTAGGAAAATACATACTGCACTGGCTCTCTGGAATACTTAAATTAATGTTAAGACTGGTCAATTTTGGCACATCCTAGTATATTATATTATATAAAAAATACTAATGTTCTTTTAAAATTTACAGTCTTTCTGTTCAAGGAAAACAGGTGAAAAATACTGATGACTCATCCTGTACCACAGCGCTTTTTGCCCAATCAAATGCTCTGTACAACGAGAATGCCCCGCCCCCTGATACCACCTGCCTGAAATTTGCATGAGGCAAAAAATTTCTACAGTTGTGATCAACCTAAAACACTTTGATTATTTAAAAACAAATGGAGTTCTTGGATATACCCTGCCAAAACTTCCTGTTTCAACAGGAAATACATCAACACAGTTAAGAAATCTGCACGTCATGCAATCTCACTGGGTTTTTAAGTAGTTTTGAAGTTATCCAATATGCAATTATTGGAATACTCTGTGATAGCTCACACACTTCACCCAAATGTCTATTTGATGTTGTTTATACATTAGAACAGCATTTAACAGATGTTTTAGTGACATTTATGATTCAAAATGTATGTGAATTGACTCATTTTTGTTCAAGAATCTTAAAAAAAGACACTTCAAATGAGATGGTTTGCAGATTCTTTGTTCCTTAATAGCCGTCATGGCGACTTATGTGTGAAATCTGGTTTACGAAATCATACAGTTGCACATTGATACTGAATTAGAGCATCAGAAAGAGGCTCACATAGAACTGTGGTTAATATTAGCCACAAAAAGCATGCACAAATGCATTTTCACAACATAGCACACCATCCAGGCAACGTTGGCATACTAATTCAACATTCTATGATCTAGAGCATGCCAATCCTAATATTGCACATACTGACATCTACTTGGCATCTTCTTAAAGCTAATGTGCCACTTGACCACGGCCTGGTGCTTTCTTCCATTTCCCTTTCACTCTCTCTTTCTCCCTTGCTCACATGCACACACAAACACACACACACACAAGGCCCAAAACAATTGCCTGCAAATGGCATCCTGCCAGAGGCCTCGGACCGCCACACAAATACATTAAATTTAAAAAAAAAAAAACTAAACGTTTAAATGACCTCTTGTGCCGAACATCTCAGGACTATTGTTTTCACCTGAGGGTTGAAAATAACAACCTCTGATAAGAGGGCATTATAAATAACAGCAAGACCCGCTGATATTGTTTACGGCCCTCATGCGCGATTGACCTCACTTTTCAAGGGTGAGGTTTATGCAATGTGGGTAAATATAGATTTTTTTGGTAAATGTTCATTGTCTAATTGTCAGCGTCAGTCAGGGACTTTGCTTTTACTAATTCAAAGCAGTGCAATCTATTGTTAAGCCCTATTAATTTGAAACCGGGCACTTAGCAACACTCCACTAATGACCTGAAACTGATCCTCGAGCGAGCGGCTTGTAAATCTTCCTCTGTGTGCTGTACAGATTAAAAATGCTTAATAATCTTAAAAACACAAACAGAACTGGAATAAATGGAAACACATTCTAAGAACCCTGTATATGGATAAGCATACACAGGCTTATTTGCTTTACTCTAACAATTAATCACAAGGCTCTCTTGAATACTTGATTATGATTGGTTAATTGCAGAATCTCTCTCTATCTCTCTCAGATATGACATCCGAAGTATGTAAAGTAGTACAACTAGATTTTTTTATTAAATCCAAAAGGTTTTAATTATATTTTGCTACATATAAAGGTATTTTAAAGATTTTGAAGTGTCAAAGGTCATTCGGTTTAACCGTCCAAAGGCCAATACAGCCATTTCATTTGTGATTAAAATATCTTAAAATGTAATAAATGTATATATTTTTTATTCTGGCATGATTTTATAACATCATATATCAACATAGTGCAAAATGGTATTAAAATTATCTGTAGAAGTCGTTGCTTTGTTATGAGAAAGAATGTCCAGAAAAATGAATTTCACTGATGTCATTCGGAGTAACCAATATAAATGGACCATTTTGGATCAAGTCATGTGCTCAATATCATGTGACAGGATGTGACATCATTCAGACACCTGCAAAGGGCCAAATGGTCATGAAGCAAAGTAATTAGCTCTCTCTTAACTATTTGAAAAATTCATGTTTTCACTTGTTCATACGCATGTCCTGAAACATTCGGTACAACCGCTATAAAACATGGAAAATGTTAGCATTGTTTGAAAATATCATCATTCGGTATAACCAAAAGTGTCATTTGGTAAAACCGAAATTTTGGTTAAACCGAATGACTTTTTTGGTGACAAATTTTGACCATCTTGTAAAAAATTAATTGTTAACACTTAATAAAACTTCAAAATTAATTATATCTCCATTAGGTTTTTTTTTTTTTTACATTTTTAAAACCCTTATTCGTCAATGACCCATATACATACATACATACACTAAAACTACAGTTCAAAAGTTTTTTTTTTTTTTTTTTTTAATGAAAGAAGTCCCTTATGCTCACCAAGGCTGCATTAATTAAAAAATAGAAATATACAGTAAAAACAGCAATATTGTGAAATATTTTAATATCTTTTAAAATGTATTTATTTCTGTGATGAAAAAGCAGAAATTTTAGCAGCCATTCTTGTGTCCCAAAATGAAGGGACTGTAATTTCTGAAAATAAATATAAAACATTTTCATACAATAAATAAATAATTTATTATGATAGGTTATGATGATTCTATTTATTTAGATGATGATAATAATAATTATTATGATAATTTTCATATTTTACCATTAAAGGTATGGATCTACAATGCAACAATAAAATTTATGCAAAAATTATGAATAATATTTATAATGAAAGCATGATAAAAATTTCCATGACAATTTTACAGTTTTAACGTGACCATATTAAAAAAATATCAACCCTTAGATGTGAGTAGTTGAAGAAAACAGTGTTTTGCACATTCTTTGCTTGTATTTTCTGAGAGCAATGATAGTATGATGAATTATTTAATCGTCTTTCCAAACACTCTTTTTGTTGGTTTATTGTACAGTCCAGTGTTTCCTGTACCGCTATTTAGCAGCAGTGCTGCGCCACAGCAAAAGAAATTATATTTTACTCGCCTTGTGTGCTTACAGTCTGAATTGAATTTGATAAGAGAAAATGTGTGGCACAAAATAATACAAGGATAATAAATCTTAATAACATCTTTCTGTTGTGTATTATTAACTGGCTACATGCACACACCATTTATTTGCATTTTAAGGCTTCAAACATGACTCATCCAATTAGAATTTAGAGTTTGAACTTTATAATACTCACCTTCACCAGGAAAAACGACACTCCGTATGTGCGTAGGGACCTGGCAAGCTTCACATACTTCACTTTCGCCTCAATCTCTGTCATCTCACCACAACTTTTGTGATCCTGGCGAGAAGATTAAATAAAGAACATTTCTAGGCCGTTGTGGGATTTGAACCAACAACCTTTTCCAAATTCCCGTTTCTGTTTTCACTCTTATAACTTAAAAATTTATCAAGGTGGGCTTTCTAGGCAAAACAAATGAATTGTCAGAAATTAGAAGTCCTTTCTCAAGCTGAATAAATGCTGAACAGGCATTTTGCACAAATATGGTACACTAAGGTGTTCCATTTATTTTTTAAAGCAATAGAGGAACAAATCGACAAAAACAAAAAATATTAATTTAACATGAAAAGTAGCAAGTTTTAAACATGTTTGTATGTCACACTTTTTTATGCCAATGGTAATTAAAATAATTTAAAGTTATAATTTTGATAATCTACTGAATTGATATTTTGTACATTTTAGCAAAACAATTTTAATGAAACAAATTAATTAATTAATTATCTTGGTAACTCTTTACAAAAAGGTTTCATTTGTTAACATTAGTTGCCTATATTAGTTAACATGAACTAACAATGAACAATACTTGTATAGCATTTATTTATTAACATGATTTATTTTTTTTTTTTTACTTACATTAACAAAGGTTAATAAATGATATACAAATGTATTGCTCATATTTGTTAATGCATTAACTAATGTTAACAAATGAGACCTTGTTGTAAAGTGTTACCATTATCTACTATATTTTTAATTGCCAAAAGCATATTTTGTTTATTGATTTGACTTTATTGTCCATTAATGTTGAAATTCTCCTTTGGCTTCTCATAAAAAACAAAAATTATACACATACACAATATATCAATATAAATGTTACAAGATGTATCCCATATATTGCCTTATAACACATGATTTCTCTCCCTATTAAAAACGGGACATTTCTTAAAATTGGGACGCCCAAAAATTACATAATTTGGATCTTTTCTACAGCAGGATGGGAATAATTCTGTACAACTGTTGTTGTGTTTACAGCAATTGTCAACTCAAACATTCAACCCTGTTACCCAAGTTATTTAAACAAATAAATCAAACAAACAAACAAAAAATTTATTGATAGAAAATTTATCAATAACTACAAACTAAGCTTTGATCCCAGACCTAAATTTAAGCTACATTTTCAACCCTGTTACACATTTGTTTGTAGAATTTTGTATAAAATCAAATGTTGATATTAACTTGACGTTAAAAAATGAATGGGGAAAAGACAAACCAGGGTAAAAACAGTATTTAGACTGTATTGAAATTTGTTGCAATATACCGCGATTTTTAAAAAAAAGTATCGTTATCATGTTGGCGATAACAGTAATATTTAAAATGAATAGTACACATATGATAATATGACAGCCTAATCCATTTTTTCAAGATTTCTAGATATCGCAATATATCATTAATGTGAATTCTTTTGGCCACGATAATCATGTAGTGAAAAATCTGATGTCGTAACAGCCCTAGTTACAAACCAGTTACAAATATTAGTAACAGGGTTGCAAAAATTCAAAACCTCACAAGTATGACCGTAAAATAAAACCATTCATCATCTAATATTTATCTCGACCTCCTGCAATCCATATTTTCTTAAAGGTTAACCACCTCCTTTCACTGACCATGTTTCGAAAAATTTAAAAACTCTTCATTTTTAATGGTTTCAGGCTGTTTTCTGTGTCTTATTCATGGACAGTTTCTAATAGTATGTTTTCCTGGAGTAAAGTTGACATAGGGTCGCATACCTGAAAAATTCTCTTCTCCGCCCCCCTCTGTTTGATGTATTCTTTTGGTAGGAACTCCTTCAGGCTGCAAATACATTTCACATGTTTATACTCATACTACACAAACATTTTCCCTCAGAGCAGAACAAAACACATGAGGTCATCCTGGTGGGAATTACATCTTCATAACGAACGCCTACACCGATTCTTAAGACTTCCAGACATCACAGAATTCTTGCAAATAATTGTCTGGTCTAAAATGTAATCAGATAACAACTGAGAGGGTGTGTGTGTTACAGTGACAGTGTTGAATGGGCTGCATATGATACCGCAGCTACAAGGCATGTGGTCTTACTCTAAAAATCCTGGCTTGTGTTTGTGCTCCACGTGGGGACCAAATTGGATCTGAGCCTGAATTCCAGCGAACTCGCAGGCCTTATCAAAGGACACGGGGTGGGATCCGTTCAGAATGTCATCCCTGGCCTGAAACAGAAACAGGAAACAAGAGCAGATGTTACAGAATGTAATAAGAGTGCTAAAAAAGATGTTACAGAAGGTGTGTGCTGTATTCGCTAAATGTTCCAACAATACAAAAAAGCAGACAAAAACATTTGAAGGGCCGTCAACTTCTTTAATAAACATTTAGAGCTGTATGTCTATGAGTATCTATATTTGTATCTATATATCACCATGAAATCAAAATGACATCAGACATACCCTACGATAGGGAAGAAAAGATTATCAGAATTTTAATTTTAAAAATGTATTAAGGGGTTTGACTGAGGAAAAAAAAAAAGTCTAGGATACCCTGTTATATGGAAAATTGGTTTGTGATATTCTTTAAAAATCCTCCTTTTGAGCTCCACAATAAAATAACAGCGTACGAGTTTGGAACCATGTTATGTTTCAATAACAGTGTGGTGATGACAGTGAGTGCAGTCTAATATTACAGACAGCCTGCGGCCGCTATGAAAGCAGACAGCCCATCTGTTCAAGTGTCTCCTGATATACACCTGAGTATAGTTCAGTTTCAAAGCCGAAAGGTTGCGTCTTACAGAAAAATTTTAGTACCATACCTACACAGTCGGCAAGCGAATATCTACAAAATAAGTGGCGTCTATTTGCAGAGCCAAATTTGTGAGATTTCAAACAATCTGGATGAAGTAATTAAAAGCATACACACTTGTGTATACTTGGCCGAGATTTGAGTGTGAATGAGGACTGAGGTCATGGAAGTTTTACATCATCATAAACAAGTTCATGTGTGAGCGGCCCCGCCCTCAGGACATCCACCAATCATCCCGCATCGCTCCCAAATGACATCAACATGGTAACGGTAGCAGATACAGTCAGTGAAGGTTTATGGGAACACATCGTGACAACCTCAGATATGACGCGGTCACGCCCCCAGAGCAAAGCAGAGAAATCCCCTTCAGCTTGCCAAACACTCCGGAGTGCATACATGTGTAATAGACTGTGTGTTTGAGTGCGATTCTTCTGTTTCTCAAAGTATGTGGGTGTGTGTGGCACCGTGTCAGAGAATTTCATGGGGGCGTGTGTGTTTACTACAGAGGAAGAGAGAGACAGAGGGAGATTGAGGAAAGGGAGGAGAAGTGTTACTCTTGTGTGTCTGTGTGTCCTGAATCATGTGCACCCATTCACCAGCATTAAAATGCAAAAAAAAAAAAAAATGCATCTATCACTTACAAAAATGTATCATGGTATTCTTTGCTGTAGAGTACAATGTAAATACCAAGGTACATGAATATGGTAATAGTAGTATCATGGTGATACCATTTTTACCATGGTAATACCATGAAATACTGACTTTTTGGCGGGTGTACCATGTTAATACCATGTTTCTGGACATGAATATGATAATCAAAGTACCATGATGATACTATGTTTTTTGACTATCTATCAAGTTACCATGGAACTCTTTAAAGTACCATGCAAATATCATGTTTTTGGACATTATGGTAATAGATTATGATAATGATATGATAAAGTACAATGTACATGGTAAACAAATATCAGTACTTTTGTATTTATCAAAGTTTCTTGATTTTACATGTTTTTAGAAAAATATAATGTTAATACTATGTTTTTTTGACAAGGAACTGTGGGTAATGCTGTGCATTTTTGTCATTGAAAGCATATGTCGTAATTTAGATATGGAAAAAATGCGGTTTTACAGATGCTAGAAATGTGGCTTTCAAATGAAAGACTGATATCAAAGAGCATACCTAAGGTTCCTAACTGACAACGAAGACTTTACAGAGCAGCCATCAAGTGTTATATGCGGAGGTTTTGGTCCAATAAATAAAACCTCTGTTTTGTTTTTTCAGAATTAAGTAGTAGGAAATTACTAGTCATCCAAATATTTATATCAACTATGCATTCCGTTAATTTTGTGAATTGGTATGTTTCGTCAGGGCGTGAAGAACTATAAAGCTGAGTAGCATCAGCGTAACAGTGAAAATTAATGCCATGCTTCCTTATGATATCTCCCAGGTGTTTTATGTACATGGGGAAAAGCAACGGTCCTAGTACTGAGCCTTGAGGTACTCCAACTTGTGATTGATATGTCAAATCTTCATTTACTGCTACAAACTGATAACGGCATAAGCATGATTTAAACCACGCCAATGCAATTCCACTAATGCTAACATAATTTTCGAGTCTATTCACAAGTGAATAGACTTTGTGATCGATAGTATCAAATGCAGCACTAAGATCCAGTAACACTAATAGAGAGATACAACCAAGACCGGATGATAAGAGCAAATCATTTGTAACTCTAATTAGAGCAGTCTCAGTACTATGGTATGATCTAAATCCTGACTGGAAATCCTTGCAGATACAATTTCTTTCTAAAAAGGAACATAGTTGTGAGGACAGTACTTCAGTACCATGGTATAACTATGTTATTTAACCAAATACTGCGATACCATGTTTTTGGAACAAATGTACTATACCAGGCTAATTCCATGGTTTTCTTAAAAAAATATCTAGTAGTACAATATACATACTATACTATGCTAAAATGAATAACCACGGTATTATCATGTTTCTGAACATGGTACTGCGGTAATACCATATTTTTGGTTACCATACTAATACCATGCTTTTTGGGATTTTTTTTTTAACATGTACCATGGTAAGCAAACGTAATCATAATACCAGAGTACATATCCAAGTGCCACTGTAACATGACACTGCCACAGTATTTTTTAAGTGATGAGTACAGTATGTGAAAATTGGACATTTTGGAAATAAACATTTCATTACAAGGATACAGCCGTTTCTTTTCCATGTTTTCCATTCAAACCCAGACACACTGACCATATACAAAGGAATATGTGCTTATACATTATTTTATATCAGCTAACAAGTGCAGGTAACGGAGTGTGTGCGTGTTTGTCAGCGGGCAGTTGCTCTGGACTCCTCAGGCAGACACACTAATGCATCTGCAGCGAGTCATGTGCTCCAGAGACTCGCCTGCTACAACAGCCTCACGGCCTCGAGGGAAAACATGCACTAGTGCAGAGCTCCTTGAGTGGACACACACATTTACACTAGACTCCTCTCACACACATTTACATATGTAAACATGTATGCATGAAAACCCGCTGGCCGTTTTGTGCCGTCCTTATGACTCAAACCAGAGAGAAAACGAAATATGTTTGGTTTGAATGTGTGACAACATCACATGTAAGACCATGTGCAAACTAAGAATGATGCAATAAAATGTATTTTTATCGCATTAATCTACAATGGAATCTCATTGGTCCAAATACATAAACAACAAACATTAATTGCGATCTGAAAAAGACTACGCAATACTCAAAAAGCACCTAATTAGGACAAGGTGTGAAGCCTGTTTACGTGTTATTTTTCCCAGCCCTATTATTTTCATTGCGTCATGTTGGCGAGCACCGCCGACAATAAAATCTCACTGGTCCAAATTCCTATATAGATAAATAAACATCAATTATGTTCTGATTATTTGTGGGTTTTGGCATTGCAATCTGGGAAAAAAGCTAATTAGGAAGAGATCTGAGAGAAAAGTGATCCGTACTGCCTATGGGGAGGAAAAGACAATTGACAAATCAGCAGCTGTGAAGATAAGTGCATTGCCTTTTAGGCTGACCAATAATTCATTCATAAGTGCAAAGGACTATTTCACTGCTTTCATAAAACTAAAAGGACAACATCTAAATGCTTAAATGACGGTGCGATAGTGGCTCTGAGAAAGTAATTAATTGTTAGAGCAGGTGGCGATGAAGAGGTTTTGGCAAACTGGTGCACTACAGTTAAACCAGCCAAAAAGACAGATAGAGGACAGACAGAATGTCAGTAAAAGAGAATAACAACAAGTCAATATAAAAGATTATTATTGTTGAAATCAAACATAATTATCAATAATTATACAAGGTGTCAAGATGAAAAACTTCGAGGTCAAGAAGCTGTCACTAAAACTCACTAGCCAATGAGAAGCCTCCCCTGTAAGCCCTGCCCACACAAGAGGACATGTTGTTTTGTATTATTTCATATTATATTATATTATATTATATTACATTTTTCATAACCTGCTATGATGGATGATAGCATCGCATGACAAAATTTTGTTTTTTTTTTGCCAAATCATATTGGCTAGCTCCGCCCACAGTGAATTATCATTGGTCAAAAACATCAAATATAATCTGATTGACTGTGAACCTGACATATCTAGTTAGGATATCGTCTGAAATAACAAGAGCAAAAAAGTGAGACAGAAATGATCTTTTACCTGTACGTAGAGGAGGTTGAGCTGGACTGGATCACGAGAATCTACATTCTGATCAGAATAGAAGAACTTCCTTCGTAGAAGTAGTATCTCGCTCTCCTCTACACCCTGCTCCCGAAATGTCTGACTGTGGTCTAGCCAGTTCACTGCATATGAAACATTTGGCATTGTTAGCATTAGCAACTTTTTCAATTAGGTGTATTACCAACACAGTTCAAATCCAATAAGCATAATATGGGGGGATATGATACCAATTATTATGTCAGTAAAAGATTTGGACTGTGTAAAGTTTCTTTAAGCCTGTATAAGAATCTCTCAGTGTGTGTAAATCTGGCACGGTGGTTTGTTTCTGTTTGCTAATGTTTTTTTCACAGTTGCCAGGAGCCTCACAATCATCATCTGTGTGAAGTTTGGCTTTCAGCTTCTCCATCTTCCTCTCGTCTCGCAGGAGGGTTCGGTCTTTCTTCAGGGTTCCCATTCCATCCTCTCGCTTCTCCTCCACCTGCTCTTGGATCAGTGAGTACTCCTCATAATTAGTGATTCCTGTGGAGGACGAGATCATCAGCACTCACTATCTGTCAGTCTTCCAGTCTCTTTTGAGCAGTTTTTGTGGGAAACTTTAGTAAAACAAATATCATTCAGCCTAAAGAAAACACAGTAACACAGTTACTCTTTGTGCCTGGTTGTAAATCATTCAGAAACCTGAAAAGAAATGTCTTATTTTTTATGTGACTTTTAAGCACAATAAATCTAATACACATAATGAGAAATAATGAGAACAAAATATATAACTGATAAACACCAGATATTAGAAATGTATGCTATTTAGTTTAAATAAATTAAAAATAAAACATTAAAAACTAAAATCAATCATTTTAAAATGAATTTAGGCATCACACTATATTGTAATGTACATTATTAAATATGAATATTTACTTTGAGATTGGCTAAAGATTGCATGAAACTTATCAAATTATTAGTGTTTTTAAAGATTAAGTTTAGAGAATTTGATAAAAATAATGGTAATCTAAATGTAAAAAACAAAATTAACATGCACGATAGACAGACGACAGACAGACAGACAGACGACAGAAAGACAGACAGACAGACAGACGACAGACAGACGACAGACAGATGACAGAGATAGTCAGATGACAGACAGACAGACGACAGAAAGACAGACAGACGACAGACAGGCAACAGACAGGCAACAGACAGACAGACAACAGACAGACAGACGACAGACAGGCGACAGACAGACAGACAGATGACAGACAGACGACAGACAGACAGATGACAGACAGATGGCAGACAGACAGACGAAAGATAGATGACAGACAGACGACAGATGACAGACAGACGACAGACAGACGGCAGACAGACGACAGACAGATAGACAGACGACAGACAGATAGACAGACGACAGACAGACGGCAGACAGACAGACGACAGACAGATAGACAGACAGATGGCAGACAGACAGACGACAGACAGATGACAGACAGACAGACAGACAGACGACAGACAGACAGACAGACAGACGACAGACAGTTATCAGACGGCAGACAGACAGACAGACATACGACAGACAGACAGACAGAGATAGATAGATAGCCAACTTTGATACTAATAACGGTATGTTATTTCTGGTACCTTCTAAGCTCAACATTCCTGTTAAATTTAGATAAAGGAAGGACCCACCTATCCTGCTGCAGATGGTGACCAACAGCTCCCCTACTGTTTTGGAGTCATCCACCATTATGGTTTTGATGGTTCCATCCAGCATTTTGATCTTCTGAGGTCTTTGTTTTTTCTTGTACTCCAGGACGTCCTGTACATGTCAAGAATAAGCACCGAAATTAAGCTTAGAATTACAGTGGAAATAAAAACTTAGTACGAAAGTCTGAAGAGAATGCAGATACATCTAATAATGTGATTTACCCCATTCCGCAGCATGTAGTAATCAAGGGTGCGCCCTGATTCCAACCAGATTCCTTTCCTGGGGTCATCATCGGACAGGAAGAGCCCGTAATCTGATGCTGCAATAATTTTTACATGATTTAAACAATTCCTTGCCCCATGGAAGTAGATACCTAATCAAAGAGATCCTGTTAGATCTACAAACATGGTCATAATAAATATCCAACTCTTCATTAAACCACAAAGCAATTTGTCCATTTTCAAAAGGAAACAATTGACATTTATAAGATGAATCCAATTCATTGTGCCCATCGAGGGCAGCAATCATGTGCGCCGCACGGGATGACAGTCATTTAACTGTAGCTGTGCGTATAATGAATGCACACAAAGTGGCAGAGCTGCAGACTCATTCTGAAGTGATGACTCCTATTGAGCTGATAGTGCACACAAGTCCATTTCGCAAGCTCCAATGAGCAGAGAGCATTAATGTTTGAGTTTGTGGCGGTTTGATGACTTGAGTGGCAATAGAAAGAGAGAGTGCATTTATCCATCCGACTCAGTCTGAAGCAGAACTGGTGATCAGCTGAGGTTGCACATAGTCTAACACTTTATTGCCCAAGTTTTGACATGATGGATACAGAAACATGTACTGATGCAAAGCAGCTGGTATAAACATTTAGCCTGAAATCCAAACTTCTGTCAAGCTCTGCAGATTTTTGTGGAAATTTAGACCTAACATAAAGTACCCCCTGCCCCTAGTGTGTTTAAGCAATATTAAAAAAAATATTTCTCTAACATGTTTAACCATATTTAAACACTTTCCTAGTTATTCCAGAGATTTTTTCTTAGAAAATGTGAAAAAATATGTGCCAAAGTCAGTATTAACGATGCACGGAAACCGCTGCATTTTAATCACAATCCAAACAAAGATGCTACACACGTTTTCATTTAAATTAGATTGTATAATTTCAATCAAAAGCAAAAACAGAATGGTCTGACTATAGCTTTCCATAATTAAGCTACATAAGACACCTGCACAAAACAAAAACAGCAGAAGGACCGAATAAAAATGCAAATTAACTCTCTGACAGTAGGTGGCGCTTATGGAACAGCAGCGATTTCGTTTCCTTAGTTAGAGCTGTACAAAAAGCAGCGCTGCGCTTATAAACACTGCTTTAATAAGCATTATACAGAGGTAAGAGGAAAAGAAAATGCCATCGCAAGTCCGGAATAGAGATCGGCCAAAATAAATTGGTTCCAATTTATGGCCGGTTCACCTGTGCATGTCTAGTCAATTTAAACAGCTACTGTCACCAGACAAAACTTCTGAAAAGTTTTCTGAATGCTTCCCCCATCTGCCATTGGTCAAAAAAAAAGATAGTCCCATCCCCAAACTCCCACCACTAGTTGTGCTGTTGTGTCTGGCTGGTTGTGATGCTCAAACAAACAGAGAGATGTTTTGATAGCATCACAGAGCCACAGCGTTGTAAATGTTGTTTAATGTTGACTTCAAAGAAGGGGGTTGTACTCTCGTGCAAGAGTATAAAAATGGCGGGAAACATGAAGGAATGTTTTGTAACTCTTACCTTGCCCACTCTGGGCCTCTGGAACTCTCTCTCTGATAATCCGGCAGGCATCGTAAACCGGAGTTGAGGGCTCAAACTGCATTGTCTTGACCACATTGCACTGTCGCACGCAAATCTTCAGCGACAGGGCCACCATCGTGACTGCTGCTCGAATGGGAGCGCCCACTAGCACACCTGTAAAGAAAGAAATCTTTCAATTTCTCTGAAACTACCAGCACCCGTCCATTCTTTGAGGTCCACACACATCAAAACATGCTTTTATCTGGATTAACTGGAACAGAAGTAAATGTGAATGCAGAGATTTGCAATTCAGTTTTAACTCTAGCACTGATTAATGAAATATGCCCGCCACTGAAGATAAGAGAGAGAGATCAGAGCTTTGTGTAGGCTTACAATATGAGCTCCTTACTGTCAAAAGACATCTGTAATGTAGTTATTAGATTAGTAGAACAGCACTGCCCTTTAAATACTGAGCAGAGGAAAAGATTCTACTGCCAACTGGGTGTTTAGCCTAAGCTCACTCAACCACTACCAAATATCACATCTATGAAATGTAATCTTTGCGCAAGAGAGAAACCTTCAAGTTTTAAAAAGCAGGAAAAGTGGTTACAAAGAGACTGAAATCAAGCAGAACATTTGTGAATTATGGTAGTACGGTTGACTTGCTCCTATAGTACAGTTCAAAGACGACAATAGAGACTTGCAACAAGTCACAAGATCAGACTCATAACCAACATCAGGCTCAGAGCAGAAAATGAAATTTGCTGACTCATAAACGAGATCAGATTCATACCAGAGATTTGACTCGTACAAGATTAGACTCAGAGCAGAGATCACATCTGCAACAGAGATCAAATTCAGAGCAGTGGTCTGACTTGTAGCTGACATGAGATTTATACCAGAGATTTGATTCGTAACTGAGATCAGAATCGTATAAGAGATTTGACTCATACCAGAGATCAGACTTGTAACAGATCACTTGTAACAGATCACACTCAGAGCAGATATCAAATCTGAAAGAGATCAGATTCAAAGATGATATGACTTGTAACTGAGATCAGATTCATACCAGAGAGTATATTCGTATTGGAGATCAGATTCGTACCAGAGATTTGACTTTCTTAACTGATCAGATTATACCAGAGGTACCAGAGGTTTGATTCATAACAGAGATCAGACTCGTAGCTGAGATCAGAATCATATTAGAGATTTGACTTGTCACTGAGATCAGATTTGTATAAGAGATTTGACTCATACCAGAGATCAGACTCGCAATAGAGGTCAGATTCATACCAGAGATTTGACTTGTATCAGATCTGACTCAGAGCAGATATCAGATCTGCAAGAGATCAGATTCAAAGCAGAGATCTGACTTTATACCAGAGATGATTTGTAACAGAGATCAGACTTGTAACTGAGATCAGAATAGTATTAGAGATTTGACTCATAACTGACTTAAGCTTTGTATAAGAGTTTGGAATTGCAATAGAGATCAGATTCATACCAGAGATTTAACTTGTAACAGATCAGATTCTTAGCAAATATCAGATCTGTAAGAGATCAGATTCAGAGCAGAGATATGACTTGTAACTGTAATCAGATTTATACTAGAGGTTTGATTTGTAACAGAGATCAGAATCATATAAGAGATTTGACTCCTCACTGAGATCAGATTTGTATAAGAGATTTGACCAGAGATCAGACCTGCGATAGAAATCAGATTCATACTAAAGATTTGACTCGTAACAGATCAGTCTCAGATGAGAGACCAGATTCAGAGCAGAGGTCAGATATGTAACTGAGATCATATTCATTCCAGGAATGTGACTTGCAAAAGAGATCAGGCTTATAATAAAGATCAGACTCACAAGCAAGATCAAAAATTATGATAGAATCAAATAAAACTGGACTGCACAACTGGGTTGACTGGGTTAAAACTGTAAATGTTAAGTAAATACTAAAAAGACCATCAAAGCAACAATTCTTAACAGCCAGGTATCTCAATCAGACAGTCCAGCTGACGCAATTGAGAGTAGAGTATGAAGTGAGATGTGTCTGTCTGATAGTATCTCAAGAGGGCCAGGCATACTTCAGCAGAAGACAGAGAGGATCATTTTTTGATAATGGACTTGTGAACGAGCTCCACACTGCCTTCTCACTCAGTCACCAAGCTTACACACACACACACACACACACACACACAATAATAAGCAGAATAGCTCTGTATAGTCCTTTCATTCCTAATAGGGCACACAGGGGACATGCAGAGGTTTTGTGGACCAGATGAGAAGTCCCACAGAGACCACACACACATTTACACTTGAGAACCAAATTAACACTTGCCAAATGCCGCATGCGAGTAATAATTAGCTTTAGTGAGGTCAATAAGTCTTGTAAAATATCATATCATTTGACCTTTTTATGAAAATACAAGGTTAGTTCAGGAAGAAAAATGTCATTTGGTGTGACTCCCCAAAAAACTTCATGATTTTTGTAAAACAAAACAAACAAAAAACATATATATATATATATGTTTTTGTTTGTTTTGTTTTATAAAAAAAAAAACATATGAAACCAAATGAGTGAACTAGATTTTTCATTATTTTATCAAAGACACTCTTGTACATCATTGACCCTTCAGCTGAACTGTACAAACAGTTGTCTGACTTTGCTGATATAATGGTGTGCATAATGCAAATGAAGGCAACTATGGCTCATATATGACTGAGTCCGAGAGATGTAGAAAAAGAAAGACTGTGAGAGGGGAAGCAAAGCAAGATACCACCTGCCCCCTTAATCTCTCGTCTACAACCTCCCAGAAGCTCCGCACTGAGCACTCCCATTTCTCCTTCTGGCCCTGCGTGACAGACGCTGTAAAATACCTCTAATTTCTTCCCGAACCTCCAGCCAGGCTCAAAGCATTCCACTCTCACACTGCTCAACCGCTAAACAGCATGTGACTCTCTACATGCACTAATAATTGACTCCTGGGGGACACTGGGAAAGCAGGAATCACCACAAATCTGCACTTTCACACTTTTGAATGATTGTGATGGAAAATTTGGGGAATGGATTTAAATAAGGTAAAATGTGCTAATTTTAAGCCAAATGTCAATAGCACTCTGCTTTCCAAAGCTCACCGCCACATTGCTATGTGGTTGCTATTACTAATGGCTGGAATACACTACAAGACTTTTAAAATCTGAACAAATTTTAAAACACTTGGCATCATACACAATGGTTACAGAGGAAAAACTGGGCATCATACACTAAGCGACTGAGGATGCGGTCTTGGGTGGGTAGACAAAGGCAGTATGGACAGATTACAACAGGAATTAGAGGCGAGTCATTTGTTTTATCTGATGAGTCAAATATTGATGCTACTGTGTGTTCTGTTTATGTACTTTTGTATTGCATTTTATTGCAACAGGTAGATAGGTGTGTCATCGACTACAATATATACACAGATCAGGCATAACATTATGACCACCTTCCTATTATTGTGTTGGTCCCCCTTTTGCTGCCAAAACAGCCCTGACCTGTCGAGGCATGGACTCCACTAGACTCCTGAAGGTGTGCTGTGGTATCTGGCACCAAGATGTTAGCAGCAGATCCTTTAAGTCCTGTAAGTTGCGAGGTGGGACTTCCATGGATCGGACTTGTTTGTTCAGCACATCCCACAGATGCTCGATTGGATTGAGATCTGGGGAATTTGGAGGCCAAGTCAACACCTCAAACTCGTTGTGCTCCTCAAACCATTCCTGGACCATTTTTGCTTTGTGGCAGGGCGCATTATCCTGCTGAAAGAGGCCACAGCCACCAGGGAATAACATTTCCATGAAAGGGTGTACATGGTCTGCAACAATGCTTAGGTAGGTGGTACGCGTCAAAGTACCATCCACATGGATGGCAGGACCCAAGGTTTCCAAGCAGAACATTGCCTTTTTCCCATAGTGCATCCTGGTGCCATGTGTTCCCCAGGTAAGCAACTCATATGCACCCAGCCATCCACGTGATGTAAAAGAAAATGTGATACATCAAACCAGGCCACCTTTTTCTATTGCTCCGTGGTCCAGTTCTGATGCTCACATCCCCACATCCCTATGATACTGGACTGCAGATATGGCATGAGTGCCCTATCAGAAGAAATTCATTACTTCAATTCTGCAGACACAGATTCTAAAAAATGTCTAGGTCTAACAAGAAGTGTAGATGTTCAGAACTTTAAAAATGATAAACGGCAAAGAGATCTGATTTGCTGTGAGCATTGGAGAATTAAAAGAAACCCAAACTCTTTCCTTAAACACCACCCCCGGGATTGATTTAATTATAGAGACTAAAGGTGGAATTGGGGTGGTGGAGGTTTGCAAGAGGAGCTGTAAAAGGGGTGAGGTAAGCAGCTGTTTATATAACTTTAATGTTACGCTAGTTCTATCCAAATACTTCATTTGGAAATCTCTAGTTTTGATGAAACTTTTACGAGATGACAAAGCATATTTGCTGATAATTTCCCTTGATGTTAATTTTGATTTTATCTTTTCTATTCTAGTTTTCTCGCCTTAGTAAATTGACTCTGATCTGTCATTAGATTTAAGCTTGCAGTGGACAAATCTGATTGGTTACAATGCTTAACCAAAAACAAAGACAAAACAAAAACAACACAACAAAAAAGATAAAATAAATGAAGCTAAAATTAAATAACATACACCAAAATTAAACCAAAAATAATTTGGTAAATATACTTGGAATATTTTTTAATTAATTTTGCAGTCCTAACTTCTGATTTTTGAAAATATATCCTGTCTGTGACCCTAGCAGAAAGTTCAACAAGATCAGATAATTAGCCAGTCCCGCCTCAGCAACAGACATGAAATCTGACATGATGCTTTTCTGAGCATCATCTGCTTTTAACATTGGACTTTAAAGTGCCTCTTGAGGGCATACTCTCTAAACAAAGGCAGAGCCTCTCCACAACAGTGGTCATATTAAGTTATGCTGTTGTATTTTACAAAAATACAAAAAAAAAAAAAAAAAAAAAACAGCAAAAAGTTTCCGGATGTAGACAAAAAGATGCACAAAAACATGCTTTGGGGTGCAGTCGAAAAACTGGCAATTCAATTGGGCCGAGGGAGAAGATGGGGCCATCTGGAAGGGATTGTGGTGTGGTGATTTGCAGTAATAACAAAAGCAAAGAGCAGAGCCCCAGAGGCCACTAGTCCTGAATTCATTAAAGAGTGTGTGATTGGAAGGGGAGTGTACTCTGAGTTAGGGCTGTGCAATTATTCGAAATCGTAATATAATCACAATGTGTTTTCATCTTTTGCATATTTGAACCCTGTCCAGTAGTGACTGTATGATTTTGAGATCCATCTTTTCACATTGAGGACAATTGAGGGACTCAAATACAACTATTAAAAAAGGTTCAAACATTCACTGATGCTCCAGAAGGAAACACGATGCATTAAGAGTCGGGGGGTGAAAACTTTTGAACAGGATGAAGATGTTCAACACGATATAATTTTCAAGCAAAATAATCATGATTATCAGTGTAACCATTTTCGTGCAGACCTAGTTTACAGTACCATACACATTTCTTTACATTAAAATGTGTGTATAACTTAAAATTTTGAACAATAAATACTTTTTAGTGTTGTTTATATTGTTAGTTTACAGTAACATATACATTTTAATCTTAAGAACTTCCAAGGAGGCCTCAAGATGACTTAAAATTACTTAAAATAAGACAAAACAAGCATTAAAATAAGTTATATTAAATACAACTGTCTCAAAACAAAACAGGTGTTTTGTGATCTGGCATTTACTCTCAAAAGAATCCAGTCATCACCGAAGCACAATGAATCTTGGGATAGGCTAGGCTGCGAAGGATCCACGTGTTATATCCTTCGTGACACTGGAAACGAAGGACACATTTGTAGGCCACATTCAAAGGAGCCTTCGAATTGGGACAGCCATTGTCGCGCCGCTGTGATGCATTCGGCATAAGAATGCAGCTTTTAAAGGATGCAGCCTCAGAACTGAGATGCAGCTAATCAGATTGGAATTGCTAAAACCCAGGCTGTGTCTGGCAAAATCAATCAGCTCTTGCCATTTTTGTGTACAATATGCATCAAAGTGATTGACTAGCCCATGGCCGGTCCGGACATATGACGTCTATGGCTACGGTTCATCTAGAACTGTTTGGCGATGTCAGCATGTACATATTTATCTTCTGTTACATATCATATCTGTTACATAAAGTCTAAACCATTTGATATGTATTGCTATGATGAGCATTCTGTTTACACACATGACTGACAGTTAGTACTACAGACGTAACAGTTTTTAATTGTTAAGAACTTCCTTAATGCGTTTAATGGCAGTACTGCCAGATGTCCAAATAACCCTCCCTCTCTGAACATCTAAAAGCAAAGCAGTGAGTCACAAACTTCTCTCACGCTAATGACCACACTGTGTGCGAATGTGTGCCTATGTGCACTCCCAAACCATTTTCTCATGCCCCGGTTGGTATGAGAGTCAGGCCCCATAGAGAAACAATCTGGAAGCGTTTGCACTCGGAACCGGAGCAAGAATTCCGAACGCTTTGGAAGATGGACCCAAGAACCTCCAGCTGTGATTTGTAAACATCACCGGCCAGCTGCTAGCAATGAGAGACCGGGATGGTTGCGTTAAACAAGGCCTATCTTTGTAAGGCTTACTTTTATTATAAACATTGGCACCGCAACAAAGGAAGGGCAATATCAAAGGTAATATTGATGAAGGCTGAATAAATGGAGGGATGATCATAGGTCTTGTTCTTCTATACCATATTTTTGTCGAATGAAAACACTCCATCCATTTAGGTTTGGTCTGAGCGAACTTTCGTCTGGAAAGACAAACAGGATATTTTGAGGGAGATGGAGATATGGAGAGACATGAGGGTGATCTACAGCACGCTCCCTCTCAAACACACACAAACACAAGAGCCCCGTATCACGGCGATCATCCGCTTTACCTAGCTGCTCTGGTATGCACTAGACATAATGCTGCTTTTTAACCAATGACTTTCCAGAGATCACATGCGAATTTGAATGAGCATGAGCTCAGAATGAGGCATTCTTTAAGTATGTAAAGAAATACCCAATGATTAAAGGGAAAGTTAATCCAAAAAAGTGTGTGATTGACTCACCCTGATGTTGTGCCGCGGTGGGAAAGTGATGTAATCAGTGTGCGGTTGAACTCTGTGTAACACCCGTAACACCGTCTATCACACCTAGCCTACCTTGAATCTCCACAAACCCCATTCAGCATCTCACTGCCTGACATTCAGATCACTGGGATCATCTGAAGAAACCGAACCAAAGCGGCTCATTATTGGACTGTATCCCTGTAATATCCTGCACATCTCTCATGCTTGTGATTTGTTTCATGTTGTAGCCTTTCCCCCCACTTTTATTGACAGTGATTGGAAAGAAATAACAGGAAAATGATGGGAAGAAATGTGGAACTCGTAGAAGCTATACTTAAACTCACACCAGACACCAGCAATCATGGTTTAACATGTTAGATACTGTAATTTCAGAGAAAACTAGGTGGTGGGTTATTTAGACCTGGGCCAGTAAGCAACCACCCATAACACCCTAGCAACCACCTAACAATTGCCTAGTAACTGCCTAGAAATACCACCCACAACATTCAAGCAAATGCCTAGCAACACAGTAACCACCACCCAGAATACCCTCACAACTGCTTAACAAAGGCCCTAGAAACCCTCTAAAACACCCTAGCAAACTGCCTTGAAACCACCAATCACATCTTAGCGACTGCCTACAAACACCCTAGCAACCACCCATAACACTTTAGTAACCCCCTAGCAGCCCCGTACTGTAGCAACTCCTTAAGCCCAAAGTACACTTTACACGTTCGCAAGTGTGCACACAGTCGAACGCACAGCCTTGCAAAGTATACTTCATTTGACTCGTATGCGTACACGGGCGTTTGACGCATGTGCAGTTTTGAGCAATCTCTCACCACGAGTTACAACCCATGTAAATATCTTTGTATTCTTTCATGCTAGAGTTGTACAAATGAGGGTACTTTCTAACCTCTTCGCACAATCTCTCGTCTGTATAGGCCTCTATTGTCGCTGTAGCTTGCATGCGTTCTGGTCTGTTCTGTTTATGCAGTTTTTCTTAGACTACCTTGTGAATCGATGCCCCCAGGGCACGGTTGCCACTTTGTGGATAAACCAATTATTGGAAAAAAATTAAATGCGCATGTGTGACCTTACAAAAATCCGGCGGTGCGCATACAGTATGCGCATACACTTATGATGATGACATTCGCGTCACGCGCACTGTACGCTCTCCCTCGTGTACACGTAAAAAGTGACGTATACTTTAAGCTTTAGCAACTACCAGAACACTCTGGCCTGTCTGGCCTGCCGAAACAATCCATTAACCACATAGCAATGCCTTAAAGAACACCACAACAACAGGTTAGCATCCATCCAGAACACCCTAGCAACCACCTAACTGCAAAGCAATGTCCCTGGCAAGCACTCAAAACTGTTGCAACCACACCTGGCAACCACACAAAAAACACTGTTCTCATTGGACACTACAGCTGTTACCATTCTTATGGTAAGCGATTACTGATGTTAACAGTTAGTGTGTTAAGATCCACAACCACCCAAAACCCCAAACTGCAAATGATGACATCCATATTAACAATCTCAGAGACATCAGACTGGGAGTAATTGAAAAACCATAAATCAGATGACTTTAAAAACAGCTTGGCTCTCCATAAACACATTAATCAGCCTTCATAAATACAGGAGCCATAAAGAGCCTTGTCTAATTTATCCTGTACCCCAGAATCATTGCCATTGCTTCATTGCAATTCCTGTATTGTGGGTTGCTGCAGGAACAGAAGTCCTATTTATCTTATGCGTGCATGTCTTGTATGCATTAAGCATGAAATTTAAGTGCATTGTGATTAGAACAGAAATATGAGACAGGATGTACCATATGCATACAATACTCTGCCTTGCAGAGACTGGAAAACAAAGAGTTTCTTTTGTGGATCGATAGTATCAAGGCATCTGTATAGGATTCCTGTTCGTAATCTATAAAGCAAAAAAAAAAAACTATTTTAATTTGCAAAAATTGGGTTGTCATTTTATCATCCTTATCCAACAATGAATAGAATGACTTGTGAATCTTCACAAGTGCATCATGCTTAATGTGGTTTACCGAAGTAGGACATTGCTGGTCCAGGAACAACATACTGTAAGAAATTACAGGCTGCCTTGAAATGAATCCCACTCAACCAGATTTAAAATAACAGCATCACCCCAAAAGTTTTTACAGCGATGGACAACTGTCCAAACAATCTCTATTGCCATTTGGATAAGGTTCATCAATTGACATTACTCTGGGAAGGGAAGAAGGGCATCAAGAACCATCTCAAACAGTGTAAAGCCTGAGCTTCATCACTATAGAAACCACAATTTTTGCATTTCTTAATTTACACCATGAACAAATTCATTCACATTGTGTGGAAGGTTTTGGCACATCTGGCTACAGCACTGAGACACCATGGGACAAGGAGGGACATAGATAAGTCCTTAAGGACTTCTACAGATGTACCAAATTAATACACGCTCCAGCTAAACCAGGACAGAGCGACAAAGCCTGATGATCCCAAACACGATGCAACTGATTGTTTGATCATTCAGTCAGGCTTTTTGAGCAAATGAACACATTTATTTGGTTTTGAAGCCTGCAATTTGTATGGGAAGGACATTCAACTGAGTAGATAGTGTGGAAAATCCCTGCTCTAGTTCTGAATGCAAATGACAATGGCACATTGACCCGGAGACAAAGATAATTGTCAAATCTGTTCAAGACATTGGCTTCTTAGTTACATCAGAGCGCACCGGGACCCTAAGCGGATTTTTTGGTCTTCTGATAAAACGGCAGACACCGTTGTGCTGTAATTGGGTCAATCATATTTTAGGAGAGGTTGGCGGTCTTGCCAGAGGAGAATCAAAGAATACTGCAGACGAAGCATGTGAAGTGGACACAAGATGAGATTCGGTGTTGTGCCGCCTATCAGCAAATTGTCTCAGATCACTTTACAACCTGGCTGGAAATACTAGGTCATACCAGTCTGAGGTGATCAATAAACATGGTAGCTGATTGAAAGTGTTCCCACCATTTTAGCCAAGGTGCCCTTAACAGGCTGACCTACTTTGATGAAAAAATAGGAGTTGAATGCTGGTGTGCTGGTATCACCATGAGGCTTCTTAACTAGTTCAAACAGCAAGACTTCCTTGGTGAACAAGCTTCACCATAAAGGGCGCAGCTCGCACCCACTGCAGCTCCGGTGGATCTGTGGATGAACGCAAACCATTTCTCCATCTCCGTGAGTAAACTAAACATGTCATGATTACAGTTGACTGTGGCTCTCACATTATATGACGTGGCAGACAACTAGTTGACCAGCGTGGTTCTGTTAATTCTGTGCAGGTTGTGCAGGTGTCAGTTTGGTTATAGAACGGGGTTGTCATGCTCGTAAAAAACAAAATGCTGAATGAACGCAACCGTATGAAGCGGCAGAAGAACATAAACAGTGCATAATCGACGTAATTGACTACGTCAACATGTTGTTCCAGCCCTACTAGACAGCATCACAGCTAAGATGGTAACACCTATCAGCACAAAACCAGCCAAGACCAGAATGGAAATGCATGAAATATGGTCTACCAGGTCTTTGCACCACCGACTTGAAGTCAATCACTCACACCAGCTTGGACCAACAATTAGAGCAATTTAATGTAGTAGTTGTAGTAGCCAGGGATGTGCAAAACATGCTTAAACTACAGAACTACTGGTCTTAACTGGAAGCCCCATGTAATTATGCTGGTTTCAGGTTTACCTGACCCTAATCAGATGAATTTCCCAATCGGATGTGAGTGATTTGCATAAAAGGCATTCTTAAGTTCATAAAGAGGTTACAAACCACTATGTTTATCTCTCTAAATGCATCTGGTTGTAGCAACAGCACTTTTCTAAGAGCATGCTAATTGCATCACCACTGCTATAAATATCTAAAAATATATTTTAAAAATCTAGATACGTAAAAAAAGAAAAAAAAAGTCTAGATAGCTAGTCAGCCTCACTATTGTATTGTAAACTGCCATTTCCAGAGTAAGGCATTCTAACAGTTTGTAGTGCTGTTGCTAAAAGTGCAAATTAAAGCTGAATAACATAGAAAGCAAGAGAGAGAAAAAAGAGGAAAAGATGATTAGAGAGTGTTAATGGCATTGCTGTTATAAAGAACCTCTCACAGTTGTGCCGGTTCAGTTTTTATTCATCTATATAAGTGCTAATCTGGTCCTATGCTAGCTGACAGAAATGATGAATCCTTGTCTCTGGGAAAAAGCAAAAAAGAGGCTCTTTAGACGCTAAAAATACCCCCACAATGTAGAACAACCACCATCATCTCTCTCTCTCTCTCTCTCTCATTTTCCAATCCCCACCGAAATTCCCCCTCAACCATATGTCAATTTGGCCTCTTTCAAACTCACTGGATCTCACAAACTAATCAGTGTGTTAACAATATAATGTGTTTTCAACAATTTCCAGAGCTGTTCTTATCTTCAGAGGTTCTTGTGTTATTTAGTCTGATTTACATTGATTCCTTGTGATCAAGTTAAAAGTCTACAGAGACATGATTTTCCTAACAAGCACGGGGGCAGAGTATCAAACAGTCAGGCGGGGTCGGAAAACAACACCCAAATACAGATGCTCACGACTCATAAGCATCACAAACAGAAGTGCACTCACACACCATCTACTAGTTTATCATTTTGCAGATGCTTTTATCAGTGAGCTATAATGCACTACAAGCACAAGGTCCGATTGTTCTTACATAAAGACTTGTTCATTCAAAAATAAAAATGGTTATCATTTACTCACTCTCATGTCATTCCAAACCTGTATGACTTCTTCTTCTATGGAACACAAAAGAAGTGTTTTTGTCCATACCATGTTGATACCATGTTGTAGCAAATCAGTGACATCCAAAACAACATTGGACACAATCAACTTTCACTATATGGACAAAAAATATTTGAGACACTTTTTCAAAATATCTTCTTTTGTGGGCACATGTTTAGAATGACGTTTAAGCTCTTGGTATATTTATTTTTTTTTTTATTTTTTTTTTTTACGTGTACGCTTGTGTACGCACACAGTCAAACACACAACCTTGCAAAGTATACTTCATTCGACTTGTACGCATACACATGCGTCGATGTATGCGCAGTTTTGAGTAATCTCTCACCACGAGTTACAACCCATGTAAACATCTTTATATTGTTTTATGCTAGAGTTGTACAAATGAGGGTACTTTCTAACCTCTTTGCACAATCTCGTCTATGTAGGCCTCCATTGTCGCTGTAGCTTGCATGCGTTCCTGTCTGTTCTGTTTATGCAGTTTTTCTTTGACTACCTTGTAAACTGATGCCCCCAGGGTAAGATTGCCACCTTGTGGATAAACTTATTACTGCATACAAAAAAAAATTAAATAAATACAAAAAATTACAAAAAATGCGCATGTGCGACCTGCGTGCACAAAGTAAAAAAAAACTGGAGGTGCTCTTCTGATGACGAAATTCGCGTTACATGCATTGTACACTGACCCTCGGGTACACGTAAAAAGTGAAGTATACTTTGGGCTTTAGATGACATTTTTTATTTTGAGTGCATTATCCCTTTAATGTGCATCTTGCATTTCTATAGTGGTAACAAAACTCTGTAATGAAGGGGGCAATAGAGTTACCTTTAAATGTTGGTGCCCAAGTATTCAGGTCTTTAGCTATAAAAAAAATTGACATTTTATCAAACAAGTTCAGAAGTTCAGAATTCTCTTCAAACAGAAAAAAAAAAAAAAAAAAATAAATAGTATCAAGTTTTAATATCAGATTTTTTTTTATTTAAAGTTAAAGTATAATATATTTAATATATTTTTATATTAAAGTATAATATATTATTTAAATCTAAATAAATGTTTTTTAATTTCAGCCCAATTAATATTCACAAGGTAGGTCTTTGCCATTTTGTGATGTCACAACCGGTATGTCCACTTAGCAGCATTTTTAAAGTGACATCCATGCCAAAAGCAGCTTCCTGCCCTTCAAAGTAAAACTTCCAGTTAATTAGCGTTAGGTTGTGATCCAAGGACATACTGTGGGAGAAGACTGAGTGAGAGCCCATGAGAGGATTCATTAAGACTAAGAATACATCATACATTCAGAATCCCTCCTTATCTTATTACAGTGACAGGAACGAGACACAGAGAGAATAAGTGTGAGAGAGGAAGAGAGCATATCATCTCCACCCTAACAGCTGCATACTCATGCACCCACCCGCTTGGGTTGTCATGGCCACAGTGTCTGTAGTGCTTAACCACACCTCACAGGGTAGGAGTCCTACTAACTCTAAAAAAAAAAAAAAAAACAAACATCAGCTCCCCAATACTAGTCTCTCCATTACAATTCACTCCCTAACAGCCTGGATTCAGGAGTCAAACTGCTCTCTATGGTTTAACAGTACACAAAAAGCAATTCTGACTTAGTGGCTACAAAAAAAATAGCCATTAACCAACATTTCTGTGAGGTTTCCATTGTGAGACTGTACTGGCTATGTGCTGTTTACTTAATCGGTAGCAATCACTACTTAACTGCTGTTAATTCTTGAAAAACAGTGTATGGTACAATCATCCTTATTTTTGTGAGTCGCAAAAAACAACAACAACAACAACAACAAAAAACAGCATGGGTGGCAAATTTACACCCACCACTAGACAAATAAAGGTGTTTTTGCACAGTTTTGAGCCTTATCAACCAGACGCTGTGGTGGGTGACCTGTCTCAGACCTGTCTGTAAAGTGTGAATACAAAGAGAATTGGGGGATTGGATCTGATCGCTTCTTGAATGGCAACTGTATCTAAAGCAGGTGTTCCCAAACTTTTGTCAGCCCGAACAATTTAGACATAAAATATTTGCTTGAAGTACCCCCTGAGATTTTAAGTTAAAATGTCATTATTTTAACAACACAAGTTCACAATTCTCTGATGTCAGTTAATGGTCAAATGACATGCAAGTAAACAGATAAAATGTTTAATCTTCCTTTTGTTTAGTTAAAACAAAAATATTTATACATAGGACTACACAACTTGCCCTCCAAAACTTGCAACATATGACAAAATAATTGCAATTTGAACTGTGATATGATAAACATTTCACTTTGTACCTGGATTGTAAAGTGGACTCAACCTTCTTTTTAGTTGTGTCTCAGTCCACATTTCATTCATACTGGTGTTTTAGGAAGACAATCAAATCATCAACAACCACAACAATAATAATAATAATATGTTTTAACTTTAATTGTAAAAAAAATAAGACAGAAATAGATTACTGTTGTTACCAAATGCACGTTACACTCGCAGCACATGCAGAGATAAAGTCTGCTGAATTTACTGTGAACTAAGCCACTTTGAGATGCTGAAAAACCCCTCCTCATGAGCTGCTTGCATGAAAACAGTGCCATCCTAAACTCTGAAACAACAGACTATACACTTAATTAAATCGCAGTCATTGATTAGATATTTTCACAAAGCTATATCACAATTTCAGTTGTATTTTGTTATTAATTGTGCAGCCCCATTTATTTATTTTAATGTTACCTTTGATTTAATTAAATATTGGCTTTTCATCAACCCTGAAGGATGAAAAGGCAAGTAATGAAGGACTTATGGGTACATTTAAATGATTATTTAAAATCAAGAGGTTTTAGAAACATCATTAATTGATTTGAGGCAAAATTACTCAAATTCCCTGTGTATATTCAACTTTTTTTTTTTTTAGATTGAAGTCCACCCAAACTGAGGGTTCGTGGTGAAGGAGACAGCCAGACCTCCCATCTCAGTGGTGGAGAACTGCAGTGCATTCTGTGATGTGGGGCGGGCAGCTGGCATTATCAATTAACCTCACAGGAAGCTTTTCTACAACTGAACGCCACAGACTTCTCGTCAGGCCGCTGTCGGAGGGAATGTCAGTCAGCGGGAAGATGGAGAGAGGAGGGGTAGCAGGTTTGCTGATCTCCAGTAACCTTCCAGCAGCTCCCTCAAGAGCGAAACATAAAAACACACTGCCAGGAATGTAATCAAATCAGGCAGAAACACTGGCCTGTTGTTCCAAGCTATTTCTGTCTTCTCTCCTTCTCACTCTCACTCATGAAGAAAGAAAAAACAAAAGACTCAATTACTAACACTCCGCCCCTCTTTCCCTCCCTCTAGTCCTGACCATTTAGATACAGTATCGCAAATTTAAACATGCCAGAGACCGTAAAGTAACTGCAAATGTCAATGGAAAGGAAGCGTACAGTGACAGTAATGAAGGGTATAGACATAGTATAACCAAAGTCCCTTTAAGACAAGTCATTTCACTCAGCGGCCATCTTTAAAACACCTATCTCTTTAAATAGGGAAACATAAAATTCTCCAAAAGTGTTCGCCAAGCTTACGATTCAATTTCATGTTTGAAATTACCAATGAAATCTGACAACAACTATCTCATCAAACAAAACTGAAGTACCTTGAAAACAAAACCTCATCAAAAAAGTTAACTCAAATACCTCAAAACTTCAGCAAACAAAACTCAAGTATCTCAAAAACCTCATAAAAAAGAACTCAAATACCTCAAAAAAAAAATCAAAAAGAGAACTCAAATACCTCAAAAACCTCAGCAAACAAATCTCAAGTGCCTCAAAAACCTCATAAAAATGACTCAAATACCTTTAAAAAACTCAGCAAATGAAACTCAAATACCTCAAAACCCTCAGCAAACAAAACTCATATCTCAAAACATCAGCAAACAAAACTTAAACACATCAAAGACCTCAAACAAAAATCAAAAAGAGAACTCAAATACCTCAGCAAACAAATCTCAAGTGCGTTAAAAAACCTCATAAAAAAGCTAAAGCAAATACCTCAAAAACCTCAGCAAACGAAACTCAAATACCTCAAAAACCTTAGCAAAAAAAACTCAAATACATCAAAAGACCTCAAACAAATCTCAAGTGCCTCAAAAACCTCAGCAAACAAAACTCAAATACCTCAAAAACCTCAGCAAACAAAACTCAAGTGCCTCAGAAACAAAAAGAGAACTCAAATACCTCAAAATTCAAAGCAAACAAAGTGCAAATGTGTGTAGAAACTATTTAAAAATATTTGCAGACATAAAAATTTTCTACACACAGATATCTAGTTTACATGGCACCATGTCCTTCAAATGAAACTCAAAGATTTGATGCTAATTATGTGGCAAATCCACCGATTATTCATCCTCGTAAGTGGTCATTTTATCCACCTGGTCAACATAAGGGGTTTAAGGGACAGATGTCCCATAGAATATACCTTAGAATACAACCCTGTGATTTATGAGGTATGGGAATTGGTATTTTCACACATATTAAATGTAAAAGGGATTTATTTTTTATTAGGGCAAAATGCCATTTTGAACCAACCACAGGTGGTGGTTTGGAGTTACAGTAGAACTAAACATTTTCAACTGTTCTAGTTAGAAATCATGTACACATGTTCAAAAAAAGACATTAAGAATGTCACATCTCTCGTTTCACCGTAACAGTTTCCAGACAAATCTAACACTCTCCGCTCGCCAGCTCATAACAACAGTGACATGTTCTGCACCTGCAAAGGAGACACAGAGAACATCTCACATTTTCAAAAGGCAGGGTTGCAGAACTGCAAGACGGGTGTCAAAGCCACTAAAATGGCCCTCAAGAGTGTTTTTGACAGAGTAACACACATAATGCAGGTCTCAGGTCAGTTTAAAACAATCGTACATGAGAAGACTAAAAACACCATGGGGCGACAGGATATTACAAGTTTATCAGGCCTCTGATTAGTTTAGAAAGAAAGAGCCAATAAAATGTCATCAGAACATGAGCTGACTAAATCGAGTCAGCTAGCCTAGCCTCTAACCCATTAGCAGTGAGCCGCACGCGAATGGCCCTGTGCAACATAAAACCCACGCTACTTGCCAAGGACAGTAAATCACAACACTGCAATCTTCCAACCAGGGAACCAGGGTCAGTGACAAATAAAGACTGTCCGTGATAAAGAAAACAAAACAAAACAAAAAAACTTGTAAAAATTGTGTTTAAAACAAATGTGCCAAGTTCTTAGAAATTAATTCTTTGTATTCATGTTGGTTTCATTTGGTTTTGAGAAACTTTTATACCATTTTCAACAAAAGATCTAATGACTCTAAAAATGTCATGTGTAACCATCAAGTGGAAAGTAACAAAATATATTCCTTAGACTTAAGAATACATATATTAGTGCTGTCAAATTGAATAATCGTGATTAATCGCATCTGGCATTAAAGGCTGTCAAATCGAATGATCGTGATTAATTGCATCTAACATAAAAGTATACACTTGTTAGTGCTGTTAAATCGAATAATCGTGATTAATCGCATCTAACATAAAGGTCTGTGTATGTGTGTGTATATACACACACACACACACACACACACATTTACATATATATATATATATACTGTATATATAGTATTTGTATATAAATTATATTTACAAATTTTTATGTTAGATGTTATATATATGTTGTATATCTTACATGTTTAATCAATCATTTTTAATCAGAATTTTATCTTAATTTTTTATCATAAATCATTAATTCACTAATAATTACGTATTTTAGAAAGTTACACCACGTCATTTTACAACCTAAAATAACATTGCTTTGTCAGAAAATTATCAAATTATCTGAAATTATCTGAAAGGCTTATTGACCCTGACATGCAGTAAACAAAACATAATATAGTAAAAATATCAAAACAATAATATAATGTAATATAATATAATAATTACAATATATAATAAAAAAAGATTATGCCAAACTACTGTACTTTTTTTAAGAATTTAAATTTTAATCAGGCTTTATTATGACATCAAAAAAGATGTACCAGTACCACTCTGACATTTGTTTTTATTTTATGCCCCCCAAAAATATTAAAATTATTTGAATTTAGAAATTTTAGTCACCACAGAACAGGTGTATTCAAGTTAATGTATGTGTGAATTGAATTGAAATATATTTTTGAATAAATTACTGCATTCAAAAAGAATCTTCACGTAATTGACCCACCATCCACATGGGCAATGGACAGAGAGAGAGAGAGAGAGAGAAGCTAGAACTGGGTCGATATTCCCTGCTGATAGTAATGTCAAGGACAGTGATCAAGACTTTGACAGTGACTGACTAGAGTAGGTCTTGAAAGCAAAGAACAAGAGATGTTTGGAAACATGATCATGGTTAAACATGAGGAACAGCGAAAGGGACGCTTTGAGATTGAGTCAAGCCACTCAAGCGAGGAGTTTATGCAAGTTAGCATTTAAAAAAAATGGTGTGGCTCGATGGATCTGACAGGTTTAGATAAACTAGATTTTGTGTACCACAGTTTTCAATTGTATAAGTCCGACTGAGAGGATAGAAACAGCTTGTGGCAGCCAGAGATTGAGTGTATTGTCTACACCATGACATTGTGTATTTCATGGCTCTGGGAAAGAATAATATAGAGAGTGTTGTTGATCAAAGCCAGGAGAGTGGGAAGTAACTGCGGTTACATGTTGCTGGATGTACATTTGCACCCGACGGCCACTGTTGCCATGACAGCACCCCTACCTGTCTATATACACACAAAGCTTGTAGAGCACAATTGTGTTAGCTTTATCTCAAAGGTCATCTCAACTAGTTCACACAATATCGTAACATATACACACACACAATCAATCTCCAATTCCAACTATTTTTGTCTTATTCTTTGCCCGGACACTAAAACAGAAACTTGTCACTCTTTCATGCTTTAAATCTGCAACAAAAAACTTAGACTGCACACTAATAATAATAATAATAATAATAATACATTTTAAGAAATTGTTGTTAAATTGTATGTTTCCTAATTTCAATTAATTAGACATGTTTTTGATAACTAAAATGTAATGTAACCATTAAAAATGGAAAATAGAAAAAATCCATTTGGGAAAAATAAAATGAATTTAATAGGATCCTATATACAATATAATATAATATAATAAAGTAACGTATCATGACATGACGTAACATAACGTAACGTGACGTATCATAACGTAAAATGGTGCAATATGACGTAACATGATGTAACAATGTAACATAACATGACATAACACGTAACAAAGTAACATGACGTAACGTGACATAACGTGATGAAACATGACGTAACAACGTAAAATGGCGCAACATGATGTAACAATGTAACATGACGTAACAATGTAACGTGATGTAAAATGTTGTAACGTGAAGTAACATGAGGTAACGTGACATAACGTGATGTAACGTAACATGACGTAACATTATATTATATTTAAATAAACAATGATAAATTAAAATAAATAATAACTTGAAAAGATTATTCCAAACTAACATATCACACATTTTGTTCTACATTTTTGAGAGCATCTGAGGCAGAGAATTTAGATAAAATATTGTAATACTTTGAATGATATTTCGCAAGTGTCCAAAAAAAGTCCTTTTTGTATTGTAAACTTGGCTTAACTAACACTTCTCGGTCCACTTGAGGTGTTCTCGACACTAGCCTCCCTGCAGAGAGCTACTGTGGAGAGTCTGGTGGGGAGGTGAAATGAGTCTGATCGCATCAGACTGCTTGTAAAAAATTGAAAGAGCAATGGGAGAAAGCCATCTGTCAGCTAGCGGCATTGAAGATGGCTGGAACTGTAGAAAGGACTTGATGGGGAGATGCTTCTCTCTCTCTCTTTTTGTTTCCATTGATAGAACAGCAGATTGAGACAGGCAAAGAGGGATAATTCCCATAGACAACTGGACATGGAAAAAAGGCGGAAATGAGCATGCAAAATAAAATGTGTTCTCACTTTCAACTGCTTTTTTTCCAGCAAATTTCTTAACATGTGTAAAGATTTCTATGAACATAAAAAAATATTTAACAACCGAGACAAAGTTTCACAGACATTTCCCTGAACAGAGCGGGGGTCAATATCAAAATGCGGTGAGCAAACCAGCTGCTTCAAGCACTACTCAACCAGATCTGCAAGCTCTTGCTGTGAGATGTTACTCCACTCTTCCACCAAGGCATTGCAAGTTCTAAACACTTTTGGTGGGACACATGGTTACATGTGGTTTGGCTTTGCTTCCTGTCTCCCTGATATGAGTAATTTTATTTCATGATAACGATATATCACGATATAGTTAGTTTTGCCTTAAGGTTATATCAACATTTTTGATACAAATATCAAATTGGTACCAATATCAAATTTCACCAATTTCAATATCACAAAAAACGAATACTAGCCTAAATTAAAAAAACAAACAAAAAAAAAACTCAAGCTTACTGAAAACAAGTAAAGAGTCAGTAATAAATAAGAACAAATAAACTAATTACAAGCAATAGGACAAAACTACAATAGAACAAAGACACAAATAAAATAGACCTACCTGAAAAACTTCATGCAATAGAAATAAATACTACATAAATTGTACATAAATTGTACATAAACTACATAAAAACACTGCATAGTCTGTACACACACGCGTTCTGTACACACACAGCAGTAAAATACGGGAGTGACAACCGGATTCTACAACCGAATTAACTCCCGAAAAATACAGGAGACAACCGCATTTACAGAAATTCTATGCACTGTGTACGGAACCGAACTGAACAACTAGTTGTTAATGACGTTTTCGTGCATCGAAGATGTGTCTCTCTTCTGTATGTGTGGTGAATCACAGAGAAAGCACGAGCCTGGACTCATTCGTGTTGCCAGATCTTGCTAGAAAAATCAGTGAACATGAACAAGCCCATAATAAACCGAAATAAATCCAAATGCTTTATGCTGAAAATAAAATCTAAATATCGCGATTCATGTCTGCTCGCTTTAATAACTCCATAAACCCATTCGCTTTAAGAGACGAGCTTAAACAACAAGCCCAAAAACGCTTATAATGAGTGATCATGGCAAGACAGAAAGAGCGCGCTATGTGTGAAACAGGCTGTACAAGCATAAACAAAACTTAAAGTAAAAATTAAAGTAATTAATAGTTAAAGTAGTTAAATTTCTGAAAATAGCAAGTGTTTTGTCACTGTAATGTTACTTACACAATAATGGATACCAAACACGAGAGACGCTAGAACATTGCTATGGTTTCCAAGCTGTCAATCATCGCATTTTTGAGAGCGAGTCATGTTCCGTACACACATGTAACGATAATTTAGGGGATTCACTCCCGCATTTAAATGCGGTTGTCACTCCTGAAACTTACAGTGTGTACGTGGCCTATGAGCAGCAGCTTTATGTGCCTCACTCAGACAGCGCGTGCATATAAAGTGAATTCTTGTTGGCTGCATGTTGCATTTCAAAGGTTTAATATCACTTGTTTTTGAACAGCACACATCTCTGTTCACATCTGCAGTCCTCATGTCTTCTGCAGCAGGACTATGGCATGTTCACGCAGGTGATCAGAGACTCTGGGCATCTTTTCAGAATCAGAGTCAGTAGAAAGGTCTATCATAAAATGAAAAATGGACATTACTTTTGAGATTAGCTACAAATTATATTTGAAAACAAAGGTAATAAAACTGTAAAACAATTTTTTGTTTGGTTGTTTGTTTGTTTTTGTTTAACCCCTACTCAGAACATTTTTGTGTGTGGATCAAGCCTTTGCTAAAGTGAGCCATCTCTCAAAATTCAAGCTAAAATGTTGTTTTCATCTACCGATTACCTGCTCAAAGTGTTCACTTGACCTGTAAACAAGTTCAAACATCCCTCTTCATGCAGCCAAGGCCTAAATAAGAGAACGCGGGCCACTCAGTGAGACTGTTAGATAAAGCACTCATGCAAGACTGGCTTCCACTCATGGCAGTATTCTCACTGCATGGACTGCAATGATTAATGATTGGTCAACAACCAGAGTCAGCGCTAAATATGAAAAGCAAACGCTGGGAGTCCAAAGCAAACCAGAAACAACCATTATTTTCTGAAGGCAGAAAAGAGAACTCAAAGCATAGACGTTTCCTTTCACAGTTTAGACTAGAAGCTTTGGAACAAAAATGAAAAATTGAAGTTTAAATTGGCTTCAAGAAGCGAAAAAGCAGCGGCTTGTCCTCCAAAACATTATTCACTTCACAATGTTCAAAGGAAGTGCAGTGATGTGGGATAGCTGGCAAATAAGGGCGTTTCTGGTGAACAGAGTAACTGCCGAGTTGATTTATATGAAAGGAACAAATGTTCCTGCATTGCCACACTGGCAAAGCCAACAAAAGTTAACTTGAGCTGGTGAAGCTGGTTAACAATAGAGGTCTTTCTGGTTAAGCCATAAGTTAAGAAATAGGGCTGCATGATTTAAATGACAAAATAAAAACCAAAATGATTATTTTGTCAAATATTGTGATTTGATCTCCTACTGTTAGTGCTTAGATATCCAAAAGACATGAAGTCACATTGAAGAAACAACAACAACAACACAATATTAATAACAACAACAATACTTATTATTATTATTATTATTAATCTATAATTATATTTATTTAATTATAAAATTATAATTAATGTATTATTACTATTATAATAATTATTATTATTACATTTTTAAAAAGTAAATAAATTAATAATTTAATAATACATAAATTTGCTACTTACAAAATGTTTTATCATCATTATTATTATTACTTCTAATAATAAAAATAGTAATGATACAGTACTTGATATAATACATTATTTTAAAAAGTAAATTATTTAAATAAATTAATAAAGATAACAGCAATAATAACAAAACAACAACAATAATTATTATTACAATTAAAAATAATAATAATAATAATAATAATAATAAGGCTAATAATAACAATACATTATTTGATATAATACATTATTTTAAAAAAGTAAATTATTTAAATGAATAATAATAGCAATAAAAATAGCAATAATAATAATAACAACAATTGCTATTATTATTATTATTATTATTATATTACATTATTATTGTTGATTTATTTATAATTTTTGAACTAATGTATTATTATTATTACATTATAAAAAGCAAATAAATTAATAATTTAATAACACATTAATTTGTTACTTTTACAAGATGTTTGTTTTATGATTATTACTACTACTACTACTACTACTAATAGTAATACATTACTCAAATAACTACATTATTTTAAAAAGTGAATTATTATACATATTAATAAAAAATAAAAATAATAACTAAAATAACAACAACAATAATACTATTCATTTAATTATAACTATTAATTATTACTATTAATAATGTATTATAATAATAATACATTACTTAATAATACATTTAAAAAAATAAATTTTAATTAATAATAAATGATAATACATGATTTAATATAATACATTATTTTAGAAAGTAAATTATTTTAAGTAAAAATTATAGCAACAACAATAACAAAAATAACAACAATAATATCAACAACAACTGCCATTATTATTATTATTATATTACATTATTATTGTTGATTTATTTATAATTTTTGAACTAATGTATAATTATTATTATTCAAATTGTTTAATTGTTTTTAGTTTGCATAATAATAATAATAATAATAATATTATTAATACAATTTAATTATTTTCATTTCAATAGTAATTAGGGCTGTTCATGTGAAGCTTGCATGTATTTGTGAAGAGGTGGCTGAAAACACCATATGTACCTAACAACACAACCCAATAATTACTGTAAAGCAAGGGCAGACGGTAACATTAGAAGAACAATCCATCTAACCTTGAAGTCCGGGTGAAGCAAGTTTAAACACAAAGGTTTTCTCGCAGTCATGTGTTCCCCTGATGAGAAACTAATAGCACGGGTTCAGTAGGTCACATTGATCGGCGCGGAGCGGGGAATGTATTCCGAACACATTCCTGCTCTCTCGCTCGCTTTATGTCACTCAAAAGCAGCGGAGCGCTATTGAACAGCCAACCTCTTAAGCCTCTCCACTGGCAGACTGCATTTAAACGCCCATCTCTGCTCTTAAAGACATCTATACAATGTTCAACTGCACTGCGATGTCTGGAACGACATCAGTATATGATGCCAAAGCGGCGACTGAAATGTCCAGGGCACCTAAAAGCTCTAACTGTGAGCCAGAGAAAGGAAGTAAAGGCTTTTTGGATCTCCTTTGATACCGCCGGTGGGTAAAGAGCGAGATCGACAGGAGGAGGCTGGGAGCAGCGAGAGGATTAGCGCTATAACACGTGAAGAGGGATGCTGCCATGCTACATTAGTAACTCGCAGGCGGCGCTTTTTCATGCTCCACATCCACAGGTTTCCATGGCGACCAGAGTTTGGTCCGTTCCCAAGGCCGGTGGCTGTTGTTGTGCCCCAGTCACGGTGCATGAGGCCTCTTTCCGAGCCATGCACTACAATTCAGCCCTCCGGGCCTTCACCAGAAGCAACAAAAGCTCTCCACCTTTCATAAGGGACCTTTGGAAAGAGTCAACGCTAATCCTTATTGAAGCCCAGTGTGAGTCAGAACACCTGGACCTGTAGATTAAAGTTTCAGTGTATAGTATTTTGCCTTTTTTCCTGTTTTATTCATCCGGATAATGGAGAAGGGATATGAAATGATGGGCAATAATATGAGGGACAGAACGTCAAAGGTTGCTACAAAGATGGCGGTTTTACCAAAATCGCAATTCACATACCATCCATCCTATATAATACACAAGGTTAGGATTAATGTAGCTCAAATAATCGAGTATATCAAAGTTTCCCAGATGGCATTCAGTTTTTGTGGTCTTTTTGAAGCATGCATCCGTGTTTGCTTTTCATTTATTACCCACAACCCATTGGACTACAGGACTGGCTTGCAAAGATTTTATTATTTGAAAGATGCAACGATGTGGCATACTGGCTCTTTTTATATACGTAACATTTCTCGCAAATACATACTTTACCTTTGCTTTACATATTTTTTACATATTGTTTTCTTACAATCAATAACGAATGTTTTCCAAATGTCCAATAACCCGATATACAGAACTATTATTTTTTTAAAACTATTTTATTTTATTTTTTTATCTTTTATCAATCATTGCAATACAATCATTATTGCATTTAATATTATTGTTATTATTATTATTATTAAGAACAACAACAAAATATATATGGGTCAATGACGTGACGGGTCATTGTTTTGTGTAAAGGCCTTAATAATAATGAAAAAAACAAAGATGTGACATCCAAAGTATGTAAGGTAGAACAAATAGATCTTTTTTATTGAATCCAAAAGGTTTTAATTATATTTTGCACAAATAAAGGTATTTTAAAGATTCTTAAGTGTCAAAAGGTAATTTGGTTTAACTGTCCAAAGGCCAAATACAGCCATTTCATTTGTGAATAAAATAACTTAAAATGTAATAAAAGTATATATTTTTTATTCTGGCATGATTTTATAACATCATATATCAACATAGTGCATAATGGTATTAAAATTATGTGTGGAAGTCATTGCTTTGTTATGAGAAAGAATGTCCGGAAAAAAGAATTTCACTGATGTCATTCAGAGTAACCAATATAAAGGGACCATTTTGGATCAAGTCATGCGGTCAGTATCATGTGACAGGATGTGACATCATTCAGACACCTGCAAAGGACCGCATGGTCGTGAAGCAAAGTAAATAACTCTCTCTGAACTATTTGAAAAATTCATGTTTTCACTTGCTCATATGCATGTCCCGAAACATCAGGTCATTCGGTGCAACCGCTATAAAACATGGTAAAATTTTAAAACCTTGTACTAAATATAAAATGTTTGATTGTCTTTTTGCTAGCTAGCTGTTAGCATTGTTTGAAAATATCGTCATTAGGTATAACCAAAAGTGTCATTCGGTAAAACCAAAATTTTGGTTAAATGGAATTACTTTTTTGGTTGTAAAAAATGACAAAAGCAGTGTTAATTGATTGTAAAACCACATAATCTCATTGTTAACACTTAATAAAACTTCAAAATTCGTCAATGACTTATTTTATGAATAACTTTATAAATTATGTTTTTCTATAAATAATCATTTATTTTATTATTATTATTTTATTATCATTATATTTATGCAAATTAAGTCTAAAATATTCCACATTGCTCACTTATGAATGTCTGTTAAAAAGATGATGCAATGATGCATGAACTGTTAGCCAATTAAGCAGAGAAGCCTATTATCTGTCTCTACTTATATTTCATAAAAGTATGCAAATTGGGATTTAGCCTTCGCTAAACTTTATTCCTCTTCTCCACAGAATGTTGTCTGGGGCGGAAAAAAGAAAAAAAAGACAGAAAAAAAAACATTGGGTTGCCCGTATGAGCACCACTACTTAATGTGTCGGAGCAAGTGCGCAAACTGCTACTGTAGGCCATGGTTTGAACATGCGAGTGCCTCAAAAGACATCTGCCAAAAATCCCCTGAATGCATGTATTCTTTTATGTCTATATATAATGCATAAATGGATAAATAAAATGCACGTCAGAAGAACAGAATGATTAGATTCCTGCCTTCTTGGCCACAGAAATCAAATCACTACAGCTGAAAAGAGAACAGACACACCATTAGAAACAGGAAGTCAAATGACAATATGATCTTGCTGAATCACTGCTGCTGATCTAAGCACTTCATGTTGGGAGCATTTGAAAGCCTGCTTGTTAAGTAGGGCTGGGCGATATGGCCAAAAAATTACCACGATAAAATTTTCAATATCAGTCGATAGTGATAATTATTACGATAAATGTCAAATATTTATTTCTTACAAGTTTAAAGGCAGATTTTTGCTCCTGAGTGAAAGTTGTAGAAACCAGACAGTTAATTGTGGTTTTAAACTTTATTGTCAGAACATGACAAAAACAGGTGAATATTTCACAAATCTGAGGTAGAAAATTCATAATTTATAATAAAATGTTTTTTTCTACATCAAAATATGCATGAGTTAACTTAAGTAAAATCCTTTTTCTTTTCCATATTAATAGAAAAAATATTTTTTTAGTTTCTGCATGTTTATATTCCATTACTCATTTAATACATGTCTCTATTAATAATATAATAAAATTCAATATGAATATCCCACATTTCTGCCACTATACCATGTTGCAGTTAGTGTTACTACAGTAAATCCATGGAAAATGTTGGTGATTTGTAGATTGAAAAGCCTTCTAACTGGATCGTTCATGGCACAATGTTTCTCGTGTTTGTCAGTGCTGTTGAGAATGTCAGCGCTGTTTCATCTGGCTTTAAACTAGTTTAAATCACAGAGACATTGGTGATCTTCACTGAATTCAAGCACTTCTCACTTTTGGTACATTACATGACAATGATGCACTAAAAACGGAAAAGTTTTTTTGTACAGATGACAACGTTGTGAAAACGATCCCTGTTCGCACGGATCCGCGAAAATGACTAAAAATGCTGTATTCTGCTGCCAGGCCAGTAGATGGCGATGTCACTTTCTAAAGAAACACTACACGCCTTTAGACTGAACACACAATTTGCGTGACATGACGTCACCGTTTCACATATTCTCATTTTTATAGTTTACACAAAGACGATAATGGTATCATTTTCAAAAACTTTAACTTTGAAACCCGTTTTTAAAAGTTTGTGTTTTCAGGCCCCCAAAACACTGTTGTCATATAAATGAATGGCCAAAACGCATAAAAAGTTTCCCCTTTTTAGATGAAAACGGTGTCGCAGAAATGGCCCATAGATCTCACAGTGCTGTTTGGTAGTCACGTGATCGAGACCGGTCAGCAATCTGTTCTAATGGGGGTTGTGCACAAGAAACTTTCGTATTCTGTAAAACAGGTCGCATTGCTTCTGGTTTAGGTCTTTGGTATGTGCTTCATTAAATATAAAGCTGTTTCTTTCCGCTTTTGCCGCATAAACATTATATTGAACATTTATCGAGGAAAATTATATTGCGATAATCATTGTTATCATTTTATCATTCAGCCCTAATGTTAAATAGCTATTCCATACCCATAAAACCCCTAAATGCTTCTAAAGGCAAACAAATAATCACCAAAGAGAAGAATTCAATTGTTTTGTTTCTGTTATGCAGTCTAATTTTATAGGGGCGAAATTCACTCAGCATCTAAATGTCGACTGGCTTTTCACAGCAGAAAAGCTTAGTGAGTCTTTGAAAAAATTAAGGTCTAATTACAGGCCGTGATGCTTGTCTTCCTCCGTGTGTCACTCGGTTAAATGGGGACTGTTAACAGAACAAAGGAGCTCTTGCGGTGGAGTGTTTGATTCCAGCCGACCCTGCCATTATACCAGCATGCATATGGGCAAACGGGCAGTATGGAGCTGCTGGAGAGGAGGTCACTGAAACTGGTCATTAGCGGGGGAGAGGATGGAAGGGAAATAGGGGTTTGAGTCTGGTGAGCTACAGCCCGAGGCCTGGTCAAGCCCAAACATATCTCTTTAACTTGATTCCTGTAATGAGCTCAGGGGCCTTCCCAATTTCCAGCATGACACATGGACATAGAGGCCTCCCTTGGAGATAATCTGCCCATTTCAGCAAGTCTGGGACCAGCCTTTCCTACAATAAATCTTAAAGGGGCCATGTTCTAGGTATTTCTGACACATATTTGACCCCATTAGTCAAGTTCTTGCACCAAAGGGGTCCACTTAAAATTGAGAGAAAAAAAAAAGTATTTTATTAGTAAGAAACAACTTTTTATTGCTTTTATATATTTATTTATAAATGCATAAAAATGTTAGATTTAAAAAATAAAAATAATATAAGATTAAAAATAAATATTATTCCAAAACATCTTTATGTTTAAAATAATATTGCTTCTAGCATCTTTAGATTTACTTATAAATAAAGCAACTTTAGAACATAAAATAAAAAAATATTTCTTTCCAAAGCAGCTTTACAACATTAACAACAATAAATAAATAAAGTAGCTTTAGAACATTTAAATAAAAAAATAAAACAAATCAAAAATATTGTTCTAACAGATCTTTGCATTTTACTTGAATAAATAAATTAAAATATTAAATTAAATAAATATTTTTCCCTAAAGCAGCGCTACAACATTAAATAAACTATTAAATAAATTGTTATAAAATTGCTTTGAAACAATATTTATTTATTTATAAAACTATATGTATAACCCTATATTTGGTCATTTCCGACTATATAAATTACACTCTGTAATTTTTATAATACTATAATTTACATTTTAAAATGCAAACCACAGAATTAAAACACTCAAACACCCAGAAGAGCAGAGACATGTCCGCCAATCAGATGGTGGGAACTGTCTGGACCACATCAAGGGCTTGACAGCAGTTACATTAAAAAGTCAATGAGACAATTCAGGAAACCACAAAGAGTAAAAAATAAAAAATAAAAAAATAAATAAAAAATAAATAAAAAAACGTATCATGAGAAACGGAAAAGGATGTGCTGGAGAGATCAAAGTGTTATCCAAAAGTAGGGAAATATATGCAAACAGAAAGAGCAACCTTTGCACAAACAGCCTGGGAATATTTACATGTTGTTGTGACAGGATTGCAAAACCTAGTTTGAAAGAAACGGATACATGCCTACAAAACCCCTGCCACCATGCAAAGCATCAAAATGCCTTAAATCACAGCATGTCTTTCTGCGGAGGCTGGCAAACCCCGGCACTGATAATATACGAGCAAGTCTAATGCGAAGCAGCGCCAAGAACTTTCTTGCAACATATACATATGTGGCATATAAAACATATTTTACTGTATTGAAATCATCTACTGTACAATGCTGTCTCATTGAAAACATTTTAAAATTTTATTCAACATCAAATCTGCAAATTGTGCACTGTCAACAGTGAATTAGTAATGGTTAACCCTGTATATCCACCACATACCATACCATAAACCATAGATGTTTAAAAAAATCTCAACGATGTAGACTAAATCAGTTTGGCATTTGTGCCTGACAACTGTTTCAAATGTCAAGCGTCCTATTCGTTTCATTACAAGAGACCTTTACAAGCTCACACCCTAAACCACAATGTCAGGGAGCCTTCCAAGAACATGAACTTCTGCTTCTGTATCTGAACTTATAAAGCCCAAAGTATTATTCGGTTTTTATAAAACGGTTAGTTCCTGTCCTGGATTCTGATTGGTCAATAGCTGTGTTTTATTCACGATAAAACACGGCTATGACCGCTTCACCCAACGGTTCTGTGTATCACTACACAACACCCTTAGCAACCACTCTTAGCAACGTAAACTGTATGTTCTCAATTGATATTGTTCATTGAAGCTTACTGTATTATGTAGAACTAGAAGAGTATTGAGAGAAAAAGATTGAGTGAGCAAGTTTATTACCTGCATTCAGATTTAGCATTTTCCTTCAGGTCAGTCCTATGTTCATAATAAAAAAATCTGTTTAAATGTACGATGTATTATCTTGTCCTTTTAACAGTTAAGGGGTTTTCCCGTGACTGACAGCGCTAGTCAAAGCATTTGTCAGTTGCGTCTTGTTCCATGTTTACAACAATTCAGTCTTTTCAATGTAAAAGTTTTCGCTACTGACTGACTCACTCATAAAGACAGTCTTTGCTGCCATCTAATGGCACAATAATGTAACTTCTGTTGCTGTTCACTGCCAGGGACTATTTTTTCCGGCGGAAGGAAGGCTTTTAGTGACAGTTTACTTCATTAAAAAGTTGCACCGATACATATTTTTGGCTTTAATATTTGTATTGTGTGGTAACCGTTTTATAAAAGCAATAAGGTACTCGAGGTTAGTGCTGTATCGTGAACAAGTCACGGCTAAAGGGGTTGCAGGCACTCCGCATCACGATATAGCACAGCCTCTCGTACCTTATTGTTTACTTATTGTGTACAGTTAGCGAACATTGCACAAGAGATGTAAATTTTACAATCAGCATAGTATATGCATGTATGCTCAGCTCACAAGTTGAATTTTTTTGTGCTAATTAGTTTGTCCACAAGGTGGCAACACTGGCCCAGCTCGTTGTTTCACAGCCGATAAAGAAACGGCGACATAACACCAATAACAAACTACTGTGGTGCATCTGAAATCGCGTACTGCCTGTGTAGGTACTACATTTGAATTTGAACTTACTTCCTGGCCGTTAAAAAAGTACATTCTATATAGTATGAATGTGGGTAGTATGAAAGTAATCCAGACGTACTACATCCGCCATGCTGTCATTATCACGTGACCTACCAGCGTTAGTTACGTTGATTCACCTCCATTCATAAATCCTCTCCAGTGGCCTCATGGGATAGTAAAGTGTCAATCTCGCCGGAAGTAGTAGGTCATCGGGGGACTTTTCGCCTACTGTTTTTTTGAATACTATGAATTCTGACATACTCTGTTGGCGTACTGTTTTTCGCATACTGTATAGTACAGAAGTATTCAATTTCGGACGCAGCGCTGGAGAAGCAACGACAAAATATGCCTACATTGACAAGCCTTTTTGTTAGGCAACGCAACGCAACTCTAGTTTAAATGAGTACAAAGACATTTTTATCGTAACTTTGGTAGAGAAATAGCGCAGACACTGGACAAGGATGAAATTTTTAGTGCGAATGCGCCACACGCCTGTGTTAATGCACTCGATCAAATGAAGTACTTTGAAAGGCTACACGTTCGAGCCAAAACTGAAGCATGAGGACAAGCACAAGCCAGTCAGAACTCTAAAAGGGCAAAAGGCCAGTTTAGTTATAGTGTGCAACCTATCCTGTGGAAATTAATGCCCTTACATACTTCAAAATCAAAGAATGAACTGGTGTGATGTTATTTTGAACAAAATCAGGCAAAACTAAGTTTGTTTGGAGTTTATTCTGGAGTTCAAAACAGCTTGCCAAAGTGAACTTTCTGGAAAATTTCACTCTGGCTGGAAAACACCTTTGAACTACCATTGGTCCGTGGCGATTACATAATAGGTAGGTGTGGCTCTGGGGCTCCGCCTTCTTCTAAAATCTTCTCTGGTTTATTTCTTCTGTTCAGTCTTTCGAGCATGCAGCTCATATTTATATATTCATCTAAATGCCACTCCCAGCAGAGTGGGTGGCGTTGGGATGTTCACTAACAGTATACCACTTAAGAAGTACCGCTTCTTTAAGAACTTCGCCGTGAGTATATCAGGGAATCAGCTCCTGAGCTATCAGCTAAAGGGAACAGGAAGTGATGCATTTGTGCTCTTCAATGACACACTCAAGTCTCTGCACTCTCTAAGAGCAGCAGGAGAAAAATCAGGGCTGACAGAGGCATGAAACACTTCTGAGGAATGAGCTCTTTGTAATCCCACTACCTGCATATTGCAACTCCTCTACACTTTCCAGAGGACAAATCCATAACATTACATAATAATGATTTATAATCTCAGCTGCACCCTTGGGGGCCCTCAGGAGACATTCCCAAAACAATTCCCTTCCTGAGTGGGACGGTGTACGGATGTCGAGGGAAGCAATGGAAAGAGCCTAAGGAGAAATGTAGAGTACTTCCTCTTATGACTCTCAGCGGCTGTCCGAGAGAACTGGAGCTCTGTCAAAGTCTGATCAGGATGAGAACACTGCTCATGGCCAGATGACATCCATTTGGCAGGAAACCTCAAATCCCGAGACACGTGTTCAACAAGTTTAGGTAATCCATATCTCAGAAACACAGAAACGTATTTTAGTTCTAAAAAAGCACAAATTACAAAAACCTGACTAGCTGCCCAACAACCAACTAGCGAGGTTGATTAGTTAGCTTATCCAAAATTAGTATGCTAGGGATGCTAAAACTAAGAAAGTTTCGTCCTTCTTCAGTGTCTGCGCTTTTTCTCTACAGAAGTTATGAACAATAAAATGTCTTTGTACTTGTTTAAACTAAAGTTGCGTGTATCTCTCAACCCCCTCAAACAAGCGTTCGTTAATGTGGGCATCTCTAGTAGTTTGTTGTTGTTCCAGCTCTTCCATTTCTTTTTCAACTGTAAAACAGCGGGCAGGGTCAAAAATTCAACAACAATCCAGCGACAAGCTACTTGTCGAAAATGAAAGCAAAACTGGGGCGTGCCACAGCACTATCAATCATAAAACACAGCCAATCGGGGAAGCATTTCCCAAAAGCATCGTTAGGCAATTATGATCGCAAGTTCTGTTGAACTCTGTTGGTAACGACGGAACTTGCGACCATAGTTGCTTATGAGAAACGCACCCCAGAACAGTTTGCATGCTCTCAGACAACGTACCTTAAATTTTAACATACCTTAACCTAATTGTGCCCGATTTACAGTCTGGATGAGCCGACACTAGTTGCTATATGTCAGAGCAAATCTGAAGATCAGGGTTGCCAGGTTTTCATAACAAAACCCACCCAATTGATACTCAAAAGGGGGGTCCTTCGGTAAAAATTGTGTTCCGGGGGGCAAAAATCCACGTTTTTCGGCAGGGTTCCTCTGGTAAAATTCTCATTCCAGGGGCTAATATCATGTTATTTGGGGTCGCTTCAACCCGCGGACATGAAAAATAACCCGCGACAACAGTGTTATTGTATCCCAAATCCGCGACACGGCTGCAGATTTGAGTTGACAGATTTCACAAAAAAACGTGTAGTATATGATGGCCACAGATGCCAATTTTTTAGCTTCAGACTATGATTCTATCCAGTCGGAAGATATCAAACGTGTTTGATGTTTAGAGACGGTTTTAGAATACATATTGTTTTCATTTGTCATGCATCGCCTAGCAACAAGGCACATGTTTCTACGTGGATTTGTTGTTGTCGGAAAGACTCGAAAATCTGGTAATGTGTGATCCTCAGTCGTTTAGGATCTGATGACCAGTTTTTCTCTTACAAAGTTGGCAAGTTCATGATGTCTAGTGTTTTAAAATCTGTTCTGATTTTAAGTTCTATAGTGTATTCAAGCCTTTAACAGCAAATATGTCATATTACTATATCCAAATCTAAACGTCCACACTCCCCCTCATCCAGTGTAAATTCTGACATCAATTATTCACCCTCATTTACTTCCAAACCTGTATGACTTGCTTTCTTCTGCGGAACAAAAGAAAACCTATAAACATTGTTTCAGTGTTTTTTTGTCCAGTCAATGAAAGTCAGTGGGATCCAATTTTGTTTGTTTTGGACCGCAATTACTTTCATTGTATGGATAAAAACAGATGAAACATTCTTCAGAATATCATTTGTATTCCACAGAAGAAAGTCACACAGGTTTGAAATGACATGAGGATGAGTAAACGATGACATAATTTTCATTTTTCATTCTTTCAGACTGAATATTTGACTATTTATTTAGACATTCCAATGACTAGCTGCACGTTTTGCACCTAGTAGTTTGTCCTAGTAATTCAGCTCTCAACACTGCTGATCCTGTTCCCCTTGTTCTCACTATCATTTCCTGTCCTTTCTTTTCCTGTGTCTATACAATAAAGAAGCAACACGACATTATAAAACCGTCCTGTGAGTGACTGCAGTCAATGAACAGTGCTGATCTGTATGAAGATGGCATGTGTTAAACAGACGTCTCCCATGTAGCACAGAAGATTGTTAAGATGTAACAAAAACCATTTGAAGACAGGAAACACAGGAGCTACAGAACACCAAGAATCAATTCACATCTTTCAAGAATTCAAGACCAGAGGAATAAAAGAGACACTGTGCTAGGGTCACTGCTGGTGGCACAGTTGCTCTTTAGTGACGTCATATCCAGTCGGTACTGCAAGAATCTCTCGCTAGCGTGGAAGAAGCCCCTTGTTTGGAGAGAGCATGATACTGTGTTTCGGCCCCTGAGGAGTCGCTATTCAGGGACATGATGGATGTCTGGAGTGAGCTGATTCACTGAGAACAGACGGAAAGGCAGGGGATTGTGGGTAACAGAGCACTCAGAGCCGGACTAAGCCAAGTTTCTGTCAAAAGCTCAAAAATCACACCAAAATAAATCTCCAAAATTGTTCAAGGAATGATTCAATATTTCCACTTTATGTGTTAAAACCTGTTGATTGCAAGTGGAAAAAAACAGATGTAACAGATTGAACAGATTTGTTTCTGGTTTAAGTCTTTGTTAAGCAGACAGGGACGACGTGTGTATTATGGCATTACATTAATTAGCGTTCATTTAGAATCCACAGCTGAGCATTCAGAACATCACATGGACTGAATTTAGAAGCATGACGTGTAATACACTGGGGTCCTAAAGTCTGAGACCACCAGTGAACATGCCTCTATTTTGCATTTATCTATTGGTACTTTTCCACTGCGTGGTACGGCTTGGCTCGGCTTGGTTCGGTTCGGCACGGCTCGCTTTACTTTTCCACTGCAGTTTAGTACCGCTTCAAAGTGGGTGGGATTATAGACTGATATAGTTGCGCCACCTTTACTGCTGTGGATCTGCTCCTCGGCTACTGACATTAGCCATTAGCAATACAGCCATTTCTTTTTTTTTGAAGTTGCGTGGGACGGTCGTTTAAAGCAAGTCGTTTAAAGCAAGTCATTTAAAAAAAAAGTTGCACGAACAAATGATACTCTGGTGGCTGTTACTATTTAATCTAGCAGGTTTGGTGTCTCGTGTTTCAAATCCAGTGACGCTGGTAGTGACGATTCTCTCTGACCAATCAGTGATCTGCAGTGTTTACACGTCACATTTAGTATCGGTACTATTTAAGCGAGCCGTACCGTTCCCTACCGAGCCGTCCCATGCAGTGGAAAAGCACCAAAAAGTGAGCCGTTCCGAGCTGTACCAAACCGTACCATGCAGTGAAATGAAATAATTTACCAATATTTTGAATTGTCGAATTTGTCTATAATCAAATTAATTTATTTATTTAGTGTTAAAAATAGTTTTAGTGCTGCAAGTAATAATTTTTTTGCCATTTTGCAGTGTTGTTATATTTAACTAAAACTATGAAAATAATGTTTTCATTAATTGAAATAGATTAAATAAAATTTTATTTTAGATTAAAACTTAAACTGTTAAATAAGTTAAATCACTAAAATGACTAAAACTAAAATAAAAATAAATTCAACTAAATGGAAATATTTTAAAAATGGCATTTTAATAACAAAATTACTAAAACTAACTAAAATTTAAATAAAAAATGAAAATATAATAAAAGCCAATTCAAAATATTAATAAATACTATAATAATATATAAATACGAAAGTAAGATAATTGATTTTTCTGTCGATTTAAAAAACAACTTTATTTATTGTACTTAAACATTATTACATTTTACTTTTTTAAATAAAAGAAATTTGATTTGCCTTTTTTTTATTTAAAACTAAAATCTGTACAGCTATGCAATGCAAATAATAAATATTTTAATCAAATTATATCTTTTTATATCATACAGCAACTCACCAGCTTATCCCAGGTTTATAGCAATAAAATACTGAATAATACTGCATACAATAACATCTTATTTTAAATTTGACTCAAAGGGATAGTTCACCATACAAAATGGATACTTTGAGAAATGTCTGTTTTTGTTTTGTTTGTTTTTTCTCAATCCATAAAATGGAAGTCAATGGGCTCCAGTGTTGCTTGGTTCCCAACATTTCACAAAATATCTTCTTTTGTGTTCCACACAAGAAAGATAATCATAAAGGTTTGGAACAACATGAAAAAATTATGACAATTTTCACTTTTGGGTGAACTACCCCTTTAACTGAAGAACAATAAAACAGGCTTCTGTTAAAACAAACTTACATTGAGATGGTGTATTATTATTGCTTTTGATTACTTAAAATACAGTCTTAAATTTAAAATACAGTCTTGGCTTGTCTTGATCGGCACGAACATTTCATCCAGTCAGAAACCAGAATCAAGCGCTAAGACTTGTGAGACCAGCTCCTGCCAACCCTACGAAATCTCTAACCCTCAAATCACCATATCCTGCTGGTTCTCCTCATTACACCGCCACAATTAAGTTGCTACTATGAAATACCAAAGCCTGCGTGCTTTATATGAAGTCTCTGTTCGGCTCTAATTAACGTGCAAGCTAAAAGCAATAGGCATTCTTGGCTCTATAGCGTTTTATAGACATTTTAGAGGCAGGCTCCATGACTACATAGATGCAAACCAACACTGTGGAAAGAGTCCTGAATTGCTTCAGGAAAACTTAATGAACCCAATCTGATAGGGAAGTTAAATCATTATAAGCAGTCGCTTATAACTTCACAGGCTCATTAAACGTCTCTGTCTCCTGGCAAAGGTAGTTTAATTGTCTAGTCATCTGTGCTCACTATGGATGAAGACTTCAGATTAGGACCAGAAAAGATCATAATTCATAATCTTTATCGGACTCTGAACGAACAAGATTTGTCATCTTCTACATCTAAATAAGTTAAGAACATTTTGGTTTTGTATAAACAAACCACTGACGCCATGTCCTGAATGGAGAGTGCATAATTAGCTAAACGGTCAACAACTGTGCCCTGTCACCTTATTAAAGAGAGCTAAGGTCTTACTCTTATTACAGCAACATGAACAAACACCACAAAAATATCCCTTTGGTAATGTTTTAATGTTTCAGAGGATCCCGTAAAACCTTCTCATTAAAGGGTTAGCACACCCAAAAATGAAAATTCTGTCATTAATTACTCACCCTCATGTCGTTCCACACCCGTAAGACCTTTGTTCATCTTCGGAACACAAATGAAGATATTTTTGAATCAGTGGTTCGGAGCGTGTATCAAACTGCCAAAGTTACATGAACTATTGAAATTTCTAAGCACTTATGACGTAACGAAGCCTCGTTTATTGAAATGACGCGACTTTGGCAGTTTGATACATGCACCGAACCACTGATTCGAAACAAAAGATTCGTAAAGCTTCAAAGCTTCATGATAACATTAAGGTTGAATCACTGTAGTCACATGAACTGTTTTAAATATGTCTTTAGTAGCTTTCTGCGCATTTGAAAGTGTTAATTATCTTGCTGGCAATGCAGGCCTCACTGAGCCATCAAATTTTATCAAAAATATCTTAATTTGTGTTCTGAAGATGAACGAAGGTCTTACGGGTGTGGAACGACATGAGGGTGAGTAATTAATGACAGAATTTTCATTTTTGGGTGAACTAACCCTTTAAAAATACAACCAAATCACATGAAAAGCCTTAGCCAGAAAAGTTCATAGGCACTTTAAAAAAAATCTAAATTATGGCAAGCAGGACCACATTACATGTCCATATCACTTCGGCAAATGATTTCAGTTGGTTTAAACCTCTGCTTCGAGTCGTGGCCGCATTACCACCTCGGCTATGCATTATTTTCAAATAATTCAACGGCCTGTCGTCAATTATTCCTTACGTAATTTATACACTGAAAAAAGTGTGTTGGATTTACATGATTTAATAATGTAAACAACATCACAAAGTAAAGTCATTTTTAGGTGACCCAATAAAGTGGTAGGGAACTAGTTTCAGCAAAAATCATTAGTGCTTGATTAGTTCACATTTGACCTAAAAAAATGTATCTAGTAGATTGCACATTGTAGAGAATTACATTAGAGTTACTATAGTAAAACCATAGTAAATTTTCATAAGGTTATTGTGTGCTGTAGACAATAACATTGAATAGCTTGCTAATGTTCACATTCTAATTAAACTAATTCAATGCCCTTGCTGCTACTTGACATTTACTAATTTGTTCAGGTTTCAGATCAAATCTATTCCTAACACCAACATGAGTAAAGCTTGTACAGTGTAATCTAATACAAGTCAAAAATGCTTTCAAGCTTATTGTACCACAAGGACATAATGAAAGCTATTTATGCACAGCTTTATGTGACAGTATCAAAAGAACTGCTTATGCCACAGAAAGTCTCATGGCTATTGAATTTGAACATTTCTCTCAAGGGGGACATAAAGACGAGAGTCACGTCTCAGAACAAATGCCATCGGATAAAGGACGGACAGGTGGTACTGCTAAGGGGGGTATATCTCATACCTACTCAAAAACATCCCATACTTTCAGTACACTGACTGTTTCCTGTTCAAAGGGAAGACTTCAGCAAAATCCCTTTCCATTATTATGCATCACAATGAATGAACAATACTTAGTGTATCAGAGAAGTATGATGCGAGACCATAAATATAATTCCAGTTCAGAATAATAAAGAGGAATTGGATTGTTGAATTTTCACAGAACCATCCCTTACAAAAAAGTACCATGGTAAACATGCTGTCTTCCTAAAGTTGCTACTACTGTATATTTGTGGTAACCTACATTGTTTGAAAGAGATTCCATATTCATTTATTATAGATTTTCAGTAGTAGCAATAACTATTTCTATAGTAAAGTTAAGTTAGCACTGTAAATAGTGACAGAATCATGACACTAGTTAACCATAGTTTAGTCTCAGCCTCAGAAGTCACGCCCACCAACTGTTGGCTGAACATCTGAAGCATAAGGCACACAAAATGGGACACACTCCAGGAGTTTTGAAGTTGTCATCTGATTGTCATCTGAATTCTACAGGATTTCTGGGATGTCATGTTCTTTGACGGTCCTCCTGGAAACAAAGCCGTCGCAACGGCAAAAGGCAAACCCCCTCATGGAAAAAGAAAGTAGTCTTGTTTACATCTGTGACAATGAGCGCTTATCAGAATCAACTAAATGCTGGATTTTCTAAATTTTGGGAAACTTATGTGCCATTGTTGCAGTAAATTTGCACTACGTTTTTGAATTAATGATTTATTGGTTGCAAGTAGGTCTGTAATTGTAGGGACATCGACTAGGGCTGGGCGATACAGCTAAAAAATTTACCACAATATAATGTTTCATATTATTTGGTATCGATAATTATTGAAAAAAAAAAAATGTAATAAACTTTTTTCAAAAACAGGACAGTAGAAAAAAAAAAGTTTGAATTTAACCAATGCATTTTTAATTAAGGCAAACAACAAATAATTTTAAATAAAAAATAAAATGTAAACAAATCTTTCTTATATTTTATATGAAGATTAACTAAATAAGCGTTAAAGAAACTTAGAGCTGCAAAATTCTGGATAAATTGAGAAACATTTTTGTTTTGTCAAACTAAGATCACGATTCTGAATGACAACTAAACAAAACAAGTAATTTATTACTAGAGGTTCTGACAAAATATTAATTGCTGCAGTCTATTTTTAAAATTTTTGATTTATTTGAATTAATTATTTGTTTGGATGTATGATTCAATGACTCACTCATAAATACTCTTGTTTCATTACTGGATGAATCAGTGTATATAAAAGAATCTGTCGATTGGTGGTGAAACAATGTAATCGATAAACCTGCTGGTGAAACAATGTAATCGATAAATGCGTCGTTTTCAGCGCCAAGTTTCTTTCAGAAGCTGATTTGCTCAATTTTGATTGATAACATTAGTGCTTATATCTGAACTATAAACTTTTATCTCAGTATTTCTGTGATAATTTGAATATTTGTTACACAGAAATAAAGATACTGTGTGGTTGAAAACACTGTGCAGCTGTTTATACCGACATGACAACTGCTCTCTCAAGACGAACTTTGAAATAGATCAACTGTAAGACGTAAGTAAACCATGAAACTGCAACACTGACGAGCTGATATGTCCTTTTTTATTAACAATCTCCTCGTCGCCGGCAGGTACAGCACTCATTTTCATGTGTTTGCGTGTTCTGATTTCACGTGCCGATTGCGCAACTGAACTCCACAGCAGCTTGTTTGCTGTTACTCAAAGCACGTCTGTTTGGGACGGAGCGAGCCTTGAGAGTTGTTCATGCAACCGAACTTCATGTATTTACATTTTAACGCATTTAAGTGAAACTATATCCAGAGTTATATTGAACATTTTTTCTATCGTTATCGATTATTGTTCCTTACACTTTCAAAACATTCAATAAATATATTCCTTGTTGAAAAAAAACAGGTCATGCCAACGTAAAAGTTTTGGACCATGGTAGCTGGTTTACTGTGCGCTCCCACTTGCTTAGCTAAGGACCACCTAAACAAGCTAGTACCAGCTAATGACTGTAAACAAACAGGCTAGCAACCATAACCATGCATGGATTCAAAATATCTAGCTTGTTATTTAAATATTTTTTTACATTTATTTATATTTGTAGGATTATATTTATTAATGTGTAAAATTTGAAGCCAACATGGACATAATTTATAGCCAACTTTACTTCTGTAAAGTTTTCATAGTGAAAACAGGATATTTGGCAAGAAAAAGTAAGCTTTCAAGGAAACATTTTTAAATTAACTGGCATCAATTTACTCTGGTGTTAGATAGAATTCAATTCATTTCAATTAATTAGTTAAGTAGTATTGACAAGATTTTAAAAATGGGCAGCATTACCCAGCCTAAATCAATGCTTAAATAGCTATTTGGCTACTAGTTGACATTAAGCAAATGCTTGCACAGCCTAGGTGAAGCCAGTGATGATGTAAGCCGATAAGAAAAGCCATTCTGGAGATAAAGCAAATTCTTAAATTGAGAAAAAATTTACAAAGACAAGTATTTTTTTTTTCTTTGGAAGAATGTGCACTTAAGAATCATTCACAAAAACCAGTAACATATTCTGAAAGTATAAAGTTTAATGTCTAGTTTCTAATTCTAAATTGGCAAAAAAGGATATTCACACAAAATGTTTCTGACTCTTTGGCAAACCACACAATGGAAAACACAGAACTCCTCTAATTAAAGTGAAAGATCACTGCCAGAGATGACAGCACCAGATACGTTTCATTGTCTATACGCCAAAAGAGACAAAGACGCTTGACCAATTACATGAAAAGTCAGTATGGAACAAGCATGAGGTCTTTCTCTTGGGATTTATTTGAGATTTAAGTGCGAGTGAGAGTGTGAGCGAGGAAAAACAGACGTCTTAAACTAAAGCTCTTCTACTTGTGAGGCAGAGCACACAGTCTCAGTCCCCATGGACACAGGTTCCTCTAATCTTCCTCTTAGATATGACATTCCCGTATAATCTAGTCCAAAGCTACACAGAGGGCCAGGAAATGAAATCAATGCGCTTTTTTGTCTCTCCATACTAGGCCACATTAGCATTACTGCTGCAGATGTTACTCGAATCTGATTTATGAACGAAACACAAGAAGGAAGGACTTTCTTTGCACTTTGGTGACTCTTTGCACCAGTTTGCTTATCAAAAGATACTAGGTTTTTGGGACTTTTGTGCCATTATCTAAATGACAATTAATAATGGAATCACTAAACATTCCTTTACAATTAAAAACTGGCATAGCAAAAAAATCAGTGATACTTACAACCTGAATTCCGGAAATGTTGGGACGTTTTTTAAATTTGAATAAAATGAAAACTAAAAGACTTTCAAATCACATGAGCCACTATTTTATTCACAATAGAACACAGATAACATAAATGTTTAAACTGATAAATTTTACAATTTTATGCACAAAATGAGCTCATTTCAAATGTGATGCCTGCTACAGGTCTCAAAATAGTTGGGAAGGGGGCATGTTTACCATGGTGTAGCATCTCCTCTTCTTTTCAAAACAGTGTGAAGACGTCTGGGCATCGAGGTTATGAGTTTCTGGAATTTTGGTGTTGAAATTTGGTCCCATTCTTGCCTGATATAGGTTTCCAGCTGCTGAAGAGTTTGTGGTCGTCTTTGACGTATTTTTCTCTATAGGTGAAAGATCTGGACTGCAGGTAGGCCAATTCAGCACCCAGACTCTTCTACGATGAAGCCATGCTGTTGTAATAGCTGCTGTATGTGGTTATGCACTGTCCTGCTGAAATACACAAGGCCTTCCCTGAAATAGACGTCGTCTGGAGGAGCATATGTTGCTCTAAAATCTTTATATACCTTTCAGCATTCATAAGTGCCTTCCAAAACATGCAAGCTGCCCATACCGTATGCACCCCCATACCATCAGAGATGCTAGCTTTTGAACTGAACGCTGATAACACGCTGGAAGGTCTCCCTCCTCTTTAGCCCGGAGGACACAGCGTCCGTGATTTCCAACAAGAATGTCAAGTCTGGACTCGCCTGAGAACCATGGAACACTTTTCCACTTTGAAACAGTCCATTTTAAATGAGCCTTGGCCCACAGAACACGACAGCGCTTCTGGACCATGTTCACATATGGCTTCCTTTTTGCATGATAGAGCTTTGGTTGGCATCTGCAGATGGCACGGCGGATTGCGTTTACCGACAGTGGTTTCTGGAAGTATTCCTGGGCCCATTTAGAAATGTCATTGATACAATCATGCCGACGAGTGATGCAGTGTCGTATGAGGGCCCGAAGACCACAGGCGTCCAATAAAGGTCTTTGGCCTTTACTCACAGAGATTTCTCCAGTTTCTCTGAATCTTTTGATCATGTTATGCACTGTAGATGATGAGATTTGCAAAGCCTTTGCAATTTGACATTGAGGAACATTGTTTTTAAAGTATTCCACAATCTATTTACACACACTTTCAAGACAACCCTTCTGCCTCTCTAAGACATTTTTTATAGCTAATCATGTTACAGACCTGATATCAATTAACTTAATTAGTTGCTAGATGTTCTCCCAGCTGAATCTTATATAAAAAAAAAAATTCAGCCATATGTTGCCCCCGTGCTAACTTTTTTGAGACCTGTAGCAGGAATCAAATTTGAAATGAGCTCATTTAGTGGATAAAAGTGTAAATTTTCTCCCTTTAAAAATTTGTTATGTTATCTATGTTCTATTGTGAATATAATATTGGCTCATGTGATTTGAAAGTCGTTTAGTTTTCATTCAAATTTAACCCTTTCAAGCGTGAGTTTAAAATATTCTAACTGACCCCCCAGAGTGAGTTCTTTTAAGGCGACCGTTATTTTAGAACGTTTCCAAGGCGACGCGTCATGCGTGTCACGTGCGCTGAACGCAGCCACAATAACACTGTATGACAGATGGATCGCTATTATTTTGTTTTTCCTTTTTTATTTAAAATATTCACAAACTTGCTTACCATGTCATCAACTATATGATTTTCCGATTCTCAAATATGTGTAAGTGAGTGTGTTTTGTCGTTTTAAAACCTTTATAAATGATCTTTATCTTGATCTATAATGCGAGATGGGCGCCGCCATCTTAGTTTGTGCTGCAGTCAGTCGGATTTACAGCACGTGAATTCATCAGTTTCTCCCAAAATATATGCAAGTAAGTGGCTGGTGAACTGGAAGAATAATAGAGTAAACTTTATAGTTACTTAGGCCCATTATGTGTGTCTGATATGAATAAATGTCGGCAAATTATATTTGAATGGATTGTTATTGCTGCTTCCACTGATGTCTGACATCAGTGTGTATTTTATAAACTCTAAATGTATTGTTTTACTGGTGCTTATGTGTATTTAAATGTCTGAAACCTTAAAAAAAACATTATGTGGCTGAAAACACTGCATAGCTGTGATATATGACAAGAGCTGCGCGCGTCCGTCTCGCAGCCAAAGCGCGAAAGCACAGTTTGAATCTGGGAGTTATGTGACGTCGCTGAACGTTCTAAATCCCATATGTGGGACTGTACGCCCAGGGGCACAGAAATAAAAATCCCATATGTGGGACCGTACCGCTCAAAGGGTTAAAAAACATTTACAGAATTCGGGTTGTATAATAATTGAGGCTTTAGAATTCAAATGTAAAATTATTTGCTATGTTTTCACTCAAAGCTGCACATTTAAACTTGGCGCAAATGTGGAATAAACATTTGCGAATAAAGCACTGTTTCACTAAAAAAAATTTCAAGATAACGAAATCGTCACTGGAAATTGGTGCAAAATATCTGTAATAAAAACGGAAGTTCTTACAATTAGGGAAACCACTGTGGCTCTTTTTTCATACATCATAAATTACTTACACAGACTAAATGCAATAAACACTGTCATGTTAACTTGTGTTTGCAGGAGTATGCCTGGTATTTGGGAATGCAATCATGTTAGACACTACTGGGAGGGAATTATCCCCAACCATTTCAATGACAGACTTTGGCTCAGGCATTTCTGAATGACCAAACCAACATTTGAGATGCTGTGCAATTGGTCCATTGGTTAGTCCAGTTATCCAATCACATCCACTATTGAGGCAAAGTCACATGACTTTTTCATTTGTGCATCAAGGAATCTGTTCAGTTAAATGTGTTTCCATTGCAGTTTATGTGCATGTCTTCTTATCAGATAAAAAATATCTGCCTCAGTTGAGCACATAAGTGTTTTATGTGCATTTTTGCAACTTATTTGCATCTTGGCATTTCCATCCAGCGTTTTATTTATATCCCAAAAATAGGTGGATGGAAACATAGCTACTGACATATCACAAAAAATTTGTGATACTTAATTGAGCCATCAGAATTCAAACTCAAAATCAATGATGGTTGTAATTAGGGTTGTCAAAAGTACCAGTACTTTGGTACCAAATTTTACATTTTAAAAACATAATGGTACCAGTCTTGCTTCAGTAATGCTAGTATCGAGTACCGGGTCAATCCGCTAATAGACGCTGCTTTCAAACGCTCCCATCTGTATTTGTGTAAGCGCTCTGTGAAGACCGTCAAAGGTTTCTATTTACAACATGCTTTTACAGCATTGAACATTGTAGCCAATCACAGACATTTGCTGAGTGCATGAATGCAATGGCCAATAAAAGGTGTTTAAGTTCATCAGAATCTGCTCTAAATGCCAGAGTTTGTTCAGCATAATCTCTGCATGCTCGCAAATCATTTTGGTACAAAGAACCATGAAATTTGACTGGTATTGGTACAGACTACTGAAACTTTGGTATTGTGACAACCCTAGTTGTAATAAAGACATTAAAAGTTGAATGTAATTTAACTGATAGTTCATGATTTTATTGATTGGAGCATCAGAATTCAAACAAAGAATCAACAATAGCTGATTACCAATGTAATCACAAAACATTCCTTTACAATAAAAAAAACTGAGGCTGCACAAATTTACACAAATTTTCAAATCTACAGATGCACCTGAAGCACAGAATGACACATATGCTTCAGTCAAGCAATTTAGCTTAGAAGTCATTATGAGGGAGTCATTAAGAGATAAAAGACCTAAAGAAACAATTCTATAGAATTCCAAATCGCTGTTGTAATCAATTGCGACAGCTACGTTTTACTTGCCGAAGCTGAGTAAGGCTAAGGTTGTCTGCACATCTGTGCAACAGCTGCTGCCAGCCACAGTTTAGAGGTCACTGGGTTAGGACAGAACCTTCTGCAAAAAAGCCATCTAATCCCGGCTGTGAAGATTCCCTGGAAAATTAAACCGCAATGTGCTCTACAATGCGTTTCCAACTAAAAAGGGCCACATCATACAAATACAACTGTTCATTGTTTTGATATTAATGACGATTAGTAAATGGCATGCTGAACTTAACATTAACTAAGAAGTTTTAGAAAGAACACTAGGTTTAAATATAACTTTAAACTGTAAATAATAATTATGTAATTATTTATAAGACTACTTTAAACTGCATAATCTATACATATATACACGGGTCATTGACGAATAAGGATTTTAAAAGTGTAAAAAAAAAACATAATGGAGATATAATTAATTTTGTAGTTTTATTCAGTGTTAACAATGAGGTTATGTGGTTTTTGTAATCAATTAACACTGCTTTTGTCATTTTTTTACAAGATGGACAAAATTTGTCACCAGAAAAGTCATTCGGTTTAACAAACATTTCGGTTTTACCAAATGACATTTTTTGGTTACACCGAATGACGATATTTTCAAACAATGCAAACATGCTGATATCTAGCTAACTAGCTAGTTAGCTTGCTAGCTAGCTAGCAAAAGGACAATTAAACCTTTTATATTTAGTTCCAATGTTCCATTTTTCCATGTTTTATAGCGGTTGAACCGAATGACCAGATGTTTTGGGACATGCATATGAGCAAGTGAAAACATTAATTTTTCAAATAGTTAAAAGAGAGTTAGTTACTTTCCTTCACAGCCATGTGGTCCTCTGCAGGTGTCTGAATGATGTCACATCCTGTCACATGATATTGACCGCATGACTTGATCCAAAATGGTGCCTTTATATTGGTTACTCTAAACGACATCAATGAAATTAATTTATCCAGACATTCTTTCTCATAACAAAGCAACGACTTCTACACATAAATTTAATACCATTTTGCACTATGTTGATATATAATGATATAAAATCATGCCAGAATAAAAAATATATACATTTATTACATTTTAAGATATTTTAATCACAAATGAAATGGCTGTATTGGCCTTTGGACGGTTACACCGAATGACCTTTTGATTCTTCAAAATCTTTAAAATACCTTTATATGTGCAAAATATAATTAAAACCTTTTGGATTCAATAAAGAGATCTAGTTGTACTACCTTACATACTGTGGATGTCATATCTTTGTTTTTTATTATTATTAGGCCTTTGGACAAAAAAAAAAATGACCCGTCACGTCACTGACACACACACACACACATACATATTAAATTTAAAAAAAAAAAAAAAAAAAAAAACATGTTATGACCCCTTTTAAGACCTCTTAAAGTGATAATTAATACGTTTGTTATACTATTTAAGATATTTAAGACTTATGACCTTAAATTTCAACGTTCGCACCGTCGTGCCCTGAACATGTTGAGCATGTTGTTGGGTGGCCTTATGACATGACCCTAATTTTCTATTTATAACTTATTTGCATACTTCTGCTTTATACTGACAGGACAACACTGAAGAGTTTCACCCAAATGTGGCCTCTCATCAAACGATGCACGTTTTAGCAACTCAAGCCTCAGTCAAACCCCCTGTGAATTAATCCAACGCAGCTCCGTTCGCATGACGGCCTCATAATTCATTACAGCCTTTCTCCCCTGGCAACGGAGAAATCAAATCAAATTGTAAATACTGCACATATTTCCATCGCTGCGATTTGCTCTTCCCCGGTTTGACGGTCATTAAATCAATGCATCTGTAATCCTGCCTGTAGCACTGATTTGGGATCAGCGATAAGGAAATTAACTCTAGCTGTGGCTGTGGGACTGATAACAGGTAAATGCTCAGTCAGTTTAATTGGGGAGATTCAATGCTTTGCATTGTGTGGACAAGACACCAATCCGAACATTCCTGAATAAATCACCTCAATGCCTCAGCAACATCCTTATTAGATATTCCTTTAGATTTTACCTTTTTATCATGCAGCATTTGCATAGCCTCTTTTAAAAAGTAATGAGATTGGAGCTGACAAGTGAAACATGAATTCGAGACTTTCAGCTCATGGCACTTACGATAGGATCTTTAAAAATGCATGTGGTGCATGAAATATTTTCTGTTAAACAATACAAATATGCACCATTATGAATCATAAATCTGAGATATATTGGAAAAAAGTCTGGTCCATTTTGATGGTTATACAGTTTTCTTTGTGATATAATGTCAACAGAAATGTATGGTCTTACAAATCATTAGCTTACGTTATGTTTCAAAAAAAAAAAATGTTTGTCTTCCCAATTTTCGTAAACGTTCACATTCAGGTAATGTAACGCCCACTTTTAGTAATACAATAAATTCCCGATGAACAAAATTAAAGGAAAAGTTCACTTCAGAATTAAAATTTCCTGATAATTTACTCACCCCATGTCATCCAAAATGTTCATGTCTTTCTTTCTTCAGTCGAAAAGAAATTTTTCTCCATAAAGTGGACTTCAGTGAGGTACACCGGGTTGAAGGTCCAAATTGCAGTTTCAAATGGCTCTACATGATTCCAAACGAGGAATAAGTGTCTTATCTAGCGAAACGATCTGTCATTTTCAAAAAAATAAAAAAATTTATATGCTTTTTAACCACAAATGCTCGTCTTGCACTGCTCTGCGAAGTGTCATGCATGACGTAATCACGTTGGAAATGTCACGCATGATGTAGGCGGAAGTACCATGGTAGGGCAAGTTTCTCCTCCAACTTCAAAATCGTCCAACATCATTGTTTTACCTTTTTTTGTAAAGGCTGTTTGACTTATGGTGCGTTCACACCAGACACGAATTAAGGGTTAAGCGCGAGTGATTTACATGTTAAGTCAATGCAAAGACGCGAATAGACATCCTACGGCGCGAATGACGCGTTTTGGGCGTTTGACGCGCATAACGCGTCATTCGCGCGAATCGCGCGAGTTGAAAAATCTGAACTTTGGCGGATATTCGCGCCGCGTTCACCAATCAGGAGCTTGCTCTAGTAGTGATGTGTTTACGACGTAGCGAGTGGAGGCAGAAATCCGAAACAACAATGGAGGACAAAATCATCATCGCTGTACGATACATCTTTGTACTTTTATAGAAACAGGAATAAAAAGGATCTTGCTTGGAAGAAAGTGAGTAAGGAGATCGGACAATCTGGTAAGTTGTAAAAAACGCTCTTTACTCAATTTGAGCTATATATATACATATTGAGACTACAAGCTAGCTAAAGCCGGCAAATTTAGCTTATTCGCCGTATTTTACAACTACTTTCCCGCTGACGAATTGATGTGTTTATTCAGAGGAAGTGTGCAGAAACGAGACTGGAGCCACCTGGCAGAAGCCCCTCTCATGACGCGAATTCGCGTCTGTTGTGAAGTGAATTTCATGCGCGAATGAAGCGAGTAAACTCAAAATGTTCAAGCGTCCAACTACGCGCAAATAGCGCGATTTATTTGCACAAGTCGCATCTGGTGTGAACGCCCCATTAGTTTTTGCACGTTCGCTTTGTAGACACAGGATTGGAACTTCCGCCCTACGTCACGCGTGACCTTTCCAACGTAATTACGTATTGCGTGGTGCATCGCAGAGCAGAGCAAGATGAGCATTTGTGGTTAAAAAGTATATAAATTTTTACTTTTTTTTAGAAAATGATCAATAGTTTCACTAGACAAGACCCTTATTCCTCGGCTGGGATCGTGTAGAGACCTTTGAAGCCGCATTGAAACTGCAATCTGGACCTTCAACCCATTGGTAACTGTTGAAGTCCACTATATGGAGAAAAATCCTGGATTTTTTTCCTCAAGAACCTTAATTTCTTTTCAACTGAAAAAAGAAAGAGAAATAGGGTTGATAAAATTATCAGGAAATTTTAATTGTGAAGTGAACTAGTAAACTGCAAACTGTTAAAAACTCATACACAATAAATTATATATATTCATCCAATCAGACTGGAGCTTGCAAATTATGGAAAGTTCTTGTCTATTTATATCATCAGACAGAAAGAGAACGGTCTGTGGGTGTGCTGAGACTAACCAGAATGAGCAAAATCGAAAAGATTCCATCTAATCGCAATGCCAATAGCTGTTTATCTCACATCTTAAGACAGGTCCTCCACCATTCATTCACCATCATCCCTTTGTCTTCCACAACTTTAAGTTGGAGCAGTGGATGCAGGTGGAGCGGGATAATCACTGGATCATGTCTAAGCTCGTGCCACTCCATTACAGAAGGCAAACCCCACCTGTCTAAATTTCCCATCTCTCTCTCATGCATTATTGCATTATATGAATCTGTGAGCACGTGACCCACTCCTTTGTCTACAAGACTAGAACGTCTGCACCACATCTCTCTCCACCCACTACATTCAGAACTGGATTTCTGCTCCTTTTAGCTGCAGCTTTGGTACATGTTATCACTTATGTCCTATTGTGACCATACAGCGCGCATTTATCTGCCACTGATATTAACGCACTCATTGGCCTCAGTGAATCATAGCACCTTGTGTTCCTCTACTATTAATAAAAGACACCCTTTACCCAGCATTCATGAGCAAAGCTCTCAAGGGGCCAACACTCTGTTCGTATTCCATATAATGAGGCAGCATGAATACGGCACACTTTAATGAGCAGAGTATTATATATTAAACACAAGGAGGAGAAACAGCCAGACATAAATGTAAAGCGGCAGAGGGAAAAATAAAATGGTATATTGGTTCCAAATGAAGCCCAACTGTGTCATGCTAACGAGACAAGGTTATAGCTAAAGTAGTTCACTAAATACTTTAAGTATTCAGACAGCAATATATGTATATTTGTACATAGGAAGTGAGACAAAATGCTTGTATTGAGAGAAATCTGTATTGATACCTAAAAACAGAACTGTTGCAAACAGACCTCTTGTGTGGGTGCAAGGAATTATGGGTAAATTTAGCCAAAAACCCATGTACGGAATACACCAAACAATACATCATCCCAGCACTGTCTTTTTAAACATGTTTTGGGATGTTCTAATCCTAATCTTGCATACTATATAAGACAGATATTATGCAAATTGGGATTCAGCCAATTTGTTTGATTGTGCCCCTGTGAATTGCCTGAATTTCATGGAGATTTCTGGCTTGGAGATGAAGGGGGATAGCACAGATTTCCTTACTTTCCTTAAATTTTCATTGGTAATTAAAATTCAGACTGAGTTTGTGTGAGGAAACCAATGCTTTGTCCCTTTGCATTGAGATTCTGTTTCCAACAGGCAACTGAATGGGAAAACAGAACAACGTGAGGTCATATCGACATCGAACTTGGAGGACATGAGGGTAGCCCGAGGGTACCTTACCTGTGCATGTTTATATCAAATAATAGCAGATCCTAAACAATGTCACCATTTACAGAAAAACACAAAACCTATCAAAATATCAAAGTATCAAAATTCCAAGTCAATGCCACTACCATTAAAATATCATGATTCTCAATATCAATTTGGATACTGCAGCAAAGCTTAATATGCTACTGAACACACTCCTTTGTTGATTATAAATATACAGTATAACTATTAATAGAATAAATTAGGGCTGGGAATTTAATGCGTTAATTAGATTAATTAATTTCGGGAAAAAACGCATTAAAATGTTTAATGCATTTGCGTTAACTCACTTGCCCCGCCCCTAGACCTACATAGGTCATCTGACATTACATACAGTTGACTGATGATGAATAACAACAACTCACTGAGTGATATAGCCTGCCTATATTTCAAGATATGAAAGGCAACCTTTGAAGTGTACGACAACACTAAGATCAGAACGCTCACTGCAAAATTCAAACGTGCTTTCGCGCTTTGGCTGCGGTGGCAGCACCGCTCACGCATTATAGATCAACTGACATGATTTAAACGACAAATCACATTCAAATATTTGACAATAGGTGCAGATTTATGTTTCTGTCAGTTGGTGCCCACACTCCATAACCGAGCGTGCACACGCAATATCTGAGCCAGAATAGAGCCATGAGGACACTATTGAGAGCGCGCAAGTTTTGTGGAGAGATTCGATGCGCTTACGCGTTAATGAATTACACTGATGCGCACTCAACATGACACAATAAAAAAATGCCACAGTAACTGCCTCAAGTGAACTATAAAAATGAAAAGAATGTCGCGTCTGAAAGCAGTCGTTTTTTTATTGGTTAAAATGAATGGAGAATATCTCAAGTTTTGCCGTGGGTGCTCAGCACCTATATAGCCTATAGTTCATGATAGGCTATAGTTAACAAGTTTCTGAATATTTTGAATAAAAAATAAATAAATAAAAGTGATACATCTGTCATATAGTGCTGTTGTGCCTGTGTGATGCATCGCCCCCCACATTAATAATAAATGTGCACATACTGTGAATTAATTTAATAAACTTAGTAACCTAACTTTCTTTGTAGCCTTCAGTAAATTAACTTCTCTAAGAAAAGTATTCATAAAACATCAGTTGACCATATGTTTACTTTCAATTTCATATTTCTATTTTGAAATAAATAAATCAAGATATAGTTCACCCCAAAATTAAAATTCAGTCATCATTTACTCAACCTCATGGTCCAAAAGATTGTGTAATAACTTCTATGTTGAATCAAATAAAATATTTCTTTCTGAATCTACTTTTTGTAATGTCTATTTGATGCTTTACACAATAATGACTTCAAATTATCTTTTGGGGATAATTTCTCAGCCAAATTTGATGTACGATAAATTTGCGATTAATTACATTAATTATTCACCACATCATGTAAATAATTAGATTAAAAATTGTAATCGCTTCCCAGCCCTAGAATAAATATTAGCCAACGGAAAAAATAGCATGTAGCTTCACATTTCAATAAACGTAAAAATTTAGTTTAATGTTATTTAATTTAGACTTTCTGCTGTTTGCTAATGTTAAGATACCGCGTATTCTAACCAAGACCAACACAAATAAAGACTGCAATAAGATAGGACAAATTATGCAAACTTCGATTGAATAACAGATAGGGATGCGTCACAATTTTCTAATATTCGATTTGGCTGTTCACAATGTTATAACGCGTTTAGGCAGCCTAAAATCAATATGGCTTGAGGTAGGCTTGCTGCGATAGTCGGTCTTGCCGGTGTTCAGGAACAACACCGGTATCATCACTTGCCCACCGCTCCCGAATTGGCGCTAATTTGAAAGTGAAAGTAAAATCCCCTCGGTCATTCATGGTGCGTGTCCGCTGGCGGAGAGCGAGTGTTTTCAGTTAATTCCTATGGAAGCTCAACGTAGGAATTAATTGAAAACGTTCACTCTGCTTCGCACCGTTATGAATGGCCGTGCAGATTTTACTTTCACTTAAATTAACGAACATATTAATATGTTTCAGCACATTACAATAATTTTATGGCTTGAGTTAAGACAGCATATTCCCCAATGAATTAAACAGTTTATCAATATCATACAGATTGAAAACATGAATGGTCTCTCTCCCTCTCTCTCTGTTTGTGTGCGCATGCGGGGGAGGGGTGTGATTTTCGAATAATAGTCGAATAATTCCCAGCAATTTTCGAATATTATTTTTGCTTGAAATGCCCATCCCAAATAACAGATAGAATGGCAGATAGAACGATAGAATGGCAGACAGATAGACAGAACGATAATATTATGTGTATTTTGTAATATCACAATGCGTAAGCCAGTAACAATCAGGTAAACATAGGAACATGGACACAGGAAACTGAATACAGCTATTGAGTATGCTGTAATACGATACAGTGCCTTTCTACCTGATACAAAAGCACCTCAAAGGCAACTCACTCATCACATCTCTTTGGTCGTCCCTCTGACCTGATAAATGTCCTCCACCCTGTTCCTCATTAAGAGCACAAATACACATAGGCAAACAGCTTTGTACATATTCACCTGGAGAACTGAGCAGCTGTCTTCAGCTATTCTTGTTCCCAGGCATGATGTCTTTATATTTTAGAGGACAAGATAATCATAAGTACACTGTGAAGGCAAGGATCCTCAGAGATCCTGACATTATCTTTTCTTCCACCCTCTCATATGCACCATATCGGGCAGCTAATTGCTCTGGCGATTAGAATGGACAGTTAAAGTAGAGGGTAATGAAAAAGCTCATGTGCGGAATTAAACAGGCCCTGCAGTGAGATTTTCCACTCCGCAGACACATCAGAACACACACGCACTATAAACAGCCAGACCAAAGAGCTTGTGAAGCAAGCCACTGCACATTTCTCTGATATAAAATATGGCATATCACTCAAGCAGAGTCCATTTCACTACTATCTGCAGCGGTGAACAAAACCTAATTATAACCTTATGACAAGGTCAATGATGATGCATTATGCTAACACAATATAAGTCCTTTCTCTTTCACTCTCTCTCTCTAAGCTATGTGTATCCCTCAGGTGAAAGCATGCTGTGTTTGCACACATCCCATTCAAGTCTGAGAGTGAGGTGCTGGCAACACAGCGGATATAGTGATGGGTCGCAATGGTCAGCTAGTCAATGTTGCGCTCCATCTACTGCTCCAACAACCCCTATGAAATGTGTTCGATCAGGTGAACCTAAAATCAATCCAAATCTCTAAATTCTCAAATCTTGGAACTTAATCCTAACCAATTATATAGAGCTTCCTAAAGGCTGATTAGTCAGCTAGTTGTTCAGGCATCCCATCAACTAGTTGATTTTGAAAATATGATCCTATCTGACAGGTAAAGAAACAGGAATGGATAGGATAGGATATAAAAGGCAAAGAAAAGGGATGCGAAAGCAGGCAAAGAAACAGGAAGGGATGCAAAAGCATAGGATAGGATAGGATAGGATAGGAAAGGCAAAGAAAAGGTATCCGGAAAGATATGAAAGGATAGGATAGACATAAACAGGATGGGATGTGAAAGCATATGATAGATAGGATAGGAAAGAAAAAGGGATGTGAAAGAATAGGATAGGCAAAAAAATAGGAAGGGATGCAAAAGCAAGGATCAGATCGGATCAGATAGGATAGGACAGGCAAAGAAATAGGAAGGGAGGGATGCAAAAACATAGGATAGGATAGGATAGGATAGGATAGGACAGGACAGGACAGGACAGGACAGGATAGGCAAAGAAATAGGAAGGGATGAAAAGCACAGGATCGGATCGAATCGGACAGGATAGGCAAAGAAATAGGAAGGGATACAAAAACATAAGGAAAGGAAAGGAAAGGAAACCTTTTTCCAAAAAGAAAAGATGTGAAATCATTCCATAATAGGAAAGAAAGTAGGCAAGCAGAGTACAGTGAGCAGAAGAAAGAGAGGCAGAGAAAGAGAGGTTGCTGCTGTTGTTGCTAGGTCAGCAACTTGTCACAGAAAAGCTTAGCAGTATTCCCAACAGTAAACACAGAACAGGCATGACATCTTCAGATGTCTTCTAGACACTGGACAAGGACAACTTCCAGGCAGGTGATAAATGCATGTGATTCTCCGAAAAAGATTTTTAATTGCGCTTACCAGTGACAAGAGTGCATTTTAATCCATTGCATCCTTTCGATACAAGGTGTAATCATAATTCATTCATTTGAAAAATCACTGTATAGCTACAAGTACCTATGAGAAGAAACATTGCAGCCATGGCGGCCATTCATTACCTGCAAATGCTGATTAAAAATCTTCAGTATCACAGAATCAATGCCTCCGCAGGGAGAACAGACAGACACCCATCGGCACCGGATCGATTTATCGTGCCTTTTCTACTTTCTGCTTCATTCTGAATGAGCTGTGCAGTGAGCAATCTCTTAAGCGGCCCTGTCATTAACCTACGACTCCAGAGGGGACGGGCTGCCAAGTGGGGCTGTCTGTGTGCTGATTGGTGGGGCAATCCCATCCAACATGGCCCCGGGAGAGCCCCATGCTAATTCTCTTAATGGACTGGAGTCATGGTGACACTGCCAAATGTACATGCTCTCTCTTAGCTGTAAAGAACAGAAGGAGCTGAGCAATACTGGTCGATACAGAAAGGATTTGGCATGTGGTTTCTGGGTCAGTTTCTGCGCAACTAGCGGCACCAAACAGAATTACAAAAATAACAGTTCACTTACTTTATTTCTCAAAACAACAAAATTTATCTAGAGAAAACAAGTTATCTCGAGATTTTCTTGATATCACTTGCTGAAGTGGCAATGAGTCACTAAAATCTTTTCTGAGATGTTTATCTCAATATTTACCATTTTGAATACAGGCCAATGCTCTGTTCTTTTTAAGATGTTTATAAGAACTAATCAAAGCTACATTTTTCCATATTCTGATGAAAACACACACACACAAATCTTAAACCAGCCTAAGCTGGTTTTCTGTTTCTAAAATAGTGTTGTCAAAAGTACAGACTTCGATACCAAGTCGGTACTGAAATTTAAAAAATGTGACGCTTTGATCACTGTTGAGCGGATTTGTAAACACCTCTGATTGGCCATTGTGTTCACACGCTCAACAGATATGTCTGTGATCGGCTACAGTGATCAACGCACTGGTTTGAAAGCACACAGAAGTGTTTGAATTTGAAAGCGTTTTGAAAGCAGGAGCGGAAGCGTTTGAATGCAGGCGTCAGTGGACCGGTTCGGTGATAGACGTCTGTTTTCAAACGCTACCATATGTATCTGTAAGCGCTCAGTGAAGAGCATCATTGATGTCTACTTACAACATGTTTATGAAGCGTTGATATTTTTGAAATTTCAGTACCGAAGTCTGTACTTTTGACAAGACTATCCTAAAGTTCAGGCTGGTTTAAGCAAGCAGGGTTATTTCCTGCAGGTTAGTTAAACAAAACTGAACACTATGGCTAACCAATCAATCATTTCAAGCTGCAAAAATCTGTGATACAATCTTACAGACTCCTTTAATCTGTGTAAACTGGATGAAGAAAAAGTCTTGCTTAACAGAAGCTGCACAGTTCCATCAACTCAGATTAAGGTTTAGTTCATTTCCACATTGTGTGAACAGTAGCCTGAGGGAATCAACCACTGCCCTTTTCCACAATGCCCCAGTGCGTGTGAGACAGTATCTCATGATCTCCCACAGAAAATTAATGAAAAGACGATGTGTAAACGCTTTTTCTCCAAGCAGTCTCGTCAATACACAAGCAATCTTACAAGCTGTGCCCTCAAAATCCATCAATAAACCCCAAGAGCATGTATCTTTATGTTGAGTCTATACTACCAGCATGCATCTCCTGACCATTGGCCTAAGGTCAGAAAGGCTGCACAAAGCATTGACCCATGGGTCAAAAGAGTTCACAAGGGCCAATATTTGTAATTGCTGTCTTTCTCCAGGGAACAACAAGGTCAGGAATAAAACAGTATGCCTGCTTGACTCAATACAATATCGCTGAATAAATCCACCTCAATGTGAAGATTTTACAACAAAAGAAAAGTGGACAGTTGTGGCCTAATGGTTAGAGAGTTGGAGGTCATGGGTTCGAGTCTCAGTACTGGCAGGTAGGGGGAGTGAATGTACAGCGCTCTCTTCCACTCTCTTTACCCACAACTGAGGTGCCCGTGAGCACGACATCTAACCCACAATCACTCCCCGGGTGCCGCAGCAAAAATGGCTGCCCACTTTCCGGGTGTGTGTGTGTGCACTTGGATGGGTGAAATGCAGAGCACAAATTCCGAGTATGGGACACCATACTGGGCCATGTCATGTCACTTTCAATTTCATATCCAAGTGCAGAGACAACTATAACTACTATATTCCTGAAGAGTTTAACACTGTCTCTGAGGTTATCAAAACATTTCTATGTTTGTTCAACATATGGCTTAACCAATGGTGTGCAACTGGGAGGAGACTACCAATTTAATTGCACAATGGCAGATATGGAAATCTTTGGAACTTCAGCATGTTACTCTTCCCATACCAATCAAGCTACAAACATATCCAAAGACAAGAATATCACTTGGGGTGGAATCTTTTGATTTTGGCCTGCAAGTAACCACCTAGTACCACTCATAACACACTAGCATCTATACAGAATTGTGCTTAAAACCACTTAGAACACCTTAGTGACTGCAAGGAAACACCTTGGTGAAAAACCCATGATATCCCAGAATAGGAATCTTCAACCCTGCTCCTGGAGATCCAATGTCCTACAAAGTTTAACTCTGACTTGCTACAACATCCCTGTCTTTTATTTTCAAGCAATCCTGAAGACCTTGATTAGCTGATTAAGGTGTGTTTGATTAGGGTTTAAGCTAAACTCTGCAGGACAGTGGGTATCCCGGAGCAGGGTTGAAGATGCCTGATCCAGAATCATGTTGTGGAGTTTTATTTCTTCAGAAAAATGTAAAAAAAAAAACTGGTTACCAAGGTCTTACTAGTTACAGAGCTGATTTCTACCTTGAAGTCTACATGAGTCTTCAGCACATATACAAAACATACCACAGATGGTGATAATGATGATGGCAAAACAGCAGTGTAAGTGGAGTAATTGCAGACTATACAAGAGGAAACAGAAATATCTTTATCTTTGACACCGTTGTCATCACCAACATGTTCATTGCAATCATATTCACCTTGATCCTTATAATCAACATCTGCCAAGCATAAACAGCAACGTCTTCTAACAATAAGTCTCTAAGGGTAAAACTCCTGGCAACTGTACAAACCTTCCAAAGTTGATCAAACAGTGACTTCCTTGACTGACTTGTTTCCCAACAACCCATACTCCCTGAGCAGTAACCCAGCAACAGACTCACAACACAGTTGCATAGATAGAGTTCTGTAATCACAGAGCACCACCCGAACACTTGGACACACTCTGTTGGTCTTCCCTTTATTTTGCTTACTTCCGATCCCAAACGGGCCCCCTTTGAGTGTTCTCCGACTGTGAGGAGAGGTGAGAGGAAATGAGTGGAGAGCTGGAAAATGTAAATGAGGGGGAGAGAATCATTTCAACATTGAGACACATAGAACCGCACCCCCACACCCCAGTGCTGTACACTTCTGCCGAGTTTAGATCTTCTGGAAAAACATTGGAAAAGAAAGGCAAAATGATTGGAGGTGTGGTTCTGAGACCACAAAAGGACTCATGGGAAAGATTTTGTCATCTTGACTTTGATGAGAGCTGGCACGCAACTACTGCTAATGGTTTTAGAGTATAGTGCTGTAAATATGCTGACGTCCCCTGCTTTCAGGCATTATTTATTCAATTGCACAATTTTCATCGATTGCACTTGACACAAGCAGGCAAAACAGACCTAAACAAACAATACCACATTGTCCTTTTCTACTGTACCCTACAAATCCACGGAGTACCAGAGCTAACAATAACACAATCCACATCGAGACATTTACAAGCAGGACCCGGCCAGACGAGGAACCATTCAATAAGGACGACTCACATGGACAAGCCCGATTAACGCTCCTCTATTGAACCTAAACAGCCTCACTAGGAACAAAAGATACAGCACTACATTTCTTCCTGTTATCTACTGGCCTGTGAATGAAAGAGCTAATTTTAACTGCTTGAATCATAGTCAACACTGATCCTTGCAATTAAAATAATTGAAGGAGCTCATAAATGATCTTTTAGTGTTAAAGACAACATGATTCACAATGCATATAACTTCCATAATGTGGTGTATTGCCGAGTGATGCTGAATATCCACAGGAGAAAAGGTAAGGTAGGACTTCATTCATCCATGGAGGTTTGACAGGATTGTGAAAATTAGGCTATGATATCATTGAATAATATTGTTATTCCCATCCACAAGGTCTTGATTATGTCACCAGAAAAGTTGTTAAAGTTAGGTAAATTATGATTTTCTGTTGTCTTTAAAGACAAACAAACCTGAATGATTTAGCATAAAAGATTATATTTCGCAGAATGCTTCAAGTGTTTTTGTTCATAAAATGCAAGTCAATTAGTCCAAAACAGCACTGACTCTCACTGTTGTATTGTTTTTCCCCACTGAAGAAAGTAAGTCATACAAAAGTTTTTTAACAAAATGAGGCTGAGTAAATGATAGGGGGGAATTCATCAGACAAGTAATCAAGAATCTACGCTGGGATGAAGTAACCTAGCATACCAGTGGGATGGAGAACCCAAAGGTTTAACTAAAACTAAACAGTACAGCCATAAAAACACCCACATATTCATGCTCATTTGAGGACAATCTCCTTACTGATTCTCTACACTGACAATGAGCCATGAACCCTTTTGTCTCCTGGTCCATCGACTAAACATTTCCTGAGGAATTCCAAGCAGGCCTATTATTCTTGGAGATGAAACAACTGCAACAACAAAAAGAGGGAAAGCACTTGCTAATTGATTTGCAGAGGGAAAGGGAGAGTCAGGCTAGTTAATACAAGACAGCTTATCGTTTAGAGCTCTTGAATCGTGTTAAAGGGAAGTTACCAGCTATTACAATGAATAACATTCAATTGGGCGATCATTACCCAGTTAGACTAACTTGCAAGAAACTTTATCCCTCCATCTAATGTATTTATAATAAGGTTTACTGTGCAGAAAACACAAAGCTTTATCAGATAAGTATGGCTCAATTCAGAACTGTTTATTAAGTATTTTGTAAGAGCTGTCAATAATGGTAGAAAACATTAATTTACCAAACCAAAACAGATCAAACTAAACTGAGAGTAAACCAAGCAAATCAACCACAGCCTGTTAGGATTTGAACTAATTTCTCAGAATCAGTTCCATAAGTGAAGTGAATAAATTTTATTCAATTAGCCTAATGAACCATATGCAATAAAGATTATAATCAAGAGCCTCAGAAATCAGCTACACAAAACGTCACCCCACAGAATCCATTTCAATATGTTCAGCTTGGCTGCCAACTATATTGGTCTACCACCACGATTTTTCCAGTGTGCCTAAGAGCTTCAGGATCCTATGGAATACTTAAGTGGGAATGTTGGAATTCTCTGCTGGAGTATTTGGTAGTTACAATGGATTGAACAGAATAATTCACACAAAAAATTATAATTCTGTCATAATTAACAACACCATTTTGCTTGATTTTTCTTTTTCTATGGAACACAAAAGGAGATATTTTGCATAATGTTCAAGTTGCTCTTTTCCATATAAAAATAAACTGGGACGAGTGGCTTTCAAGCTACATAAAGGACAAAAAAACACCATAAAATTATTTTTATCACTCATGAACTGCCATATAATAGTAAAATAGCAAAAGACTATCTGCTGACAGAACTGTCCATTTTTGGATGAACCATACCAATAACTATAAATAAATTATTGATTTTTATCCTAGACTAATCCCCTATATCCTTTACCATATGGCATAACGTAGGATCAACATGACATTATTAGCACCTTGCTAATGTCCAAGAACTAAGGCCTGCAGGCCTATTTAAAGGTGCAATATGTAAAAATTTTGTCTGCTAGAGGTCGCTAGAGGCCTATTCAAAACAAAGGCGTAGCTTGATGACGGCAAGTTTGAGCACGGAATCTTGGGACATGTAGTCTCCACCTCAACGGACGGTGGAAACAATCGGGATAGGACTCAGGAAGAAATCATGTTCATGGATGCGATTATTAACGTTACTGTAGTATGAAGCAGAGCAGGACCGAGTGTTGTGGGAGCTGAACGAGGCCGCTGGAGCGATTGCGCAACACACGCCTCACGAGCAGAGGAACTTTTATTATGACACAGTCGCCGGCGCTGCTTCCGCTTTTCTGGTCATGAGTATGAGGTAACGCAGCTCTGCATGCAGTTCATTTTAAAACGTATTTAATAAAACATATTAAAACATATTGTATGATGGAGAAAAATCTGTATTACTGTTAATAAAAATAAAGCTGCATCTGATTATGCTGTGTTAGCTATTTGACAAAATAGTGTTTTTCTCTGAGGCATGATAAAGCATGGTACTTGCAAAAAAATCAAGAAAATTAGATTTAAACAATAAGACTAAACATGTTGAGCTACATAACAATAATTAGTTTTCTGTCTATAAACATAACCAAACAGTTGTATTTGCCTATTAAAACATGTAACATATTAAAGCGTCTTTGGTGTTTCCATGGTTTTTACAAAATAAAAACTGGAAACCGAGGGTAACGCGGGTATGACGCAATTGACAGGCGACTCCTCACATGTCCCGAAACCTTGGTTAAAATTGCAATTTTCTCACGATTTACAAATAGTTGGAAACATTTGGGATATTGTAAGTACTCAAGTGAACAAAATATATAACACTGGCCTAGTGGTTTTTGGATATTTTACTGCAAAAATCTTACATATTGCACCTTTAAGAGTATTATTTTAAGCTTAAAATGTGTATCAGATTAGCCAACCATCCACAGCAGTTAAACAATGACTTCCTGCCTTTTACTAATTTTAGAGGACATCCTTACACAAAATAATCCAAGACATAACAGCCTAATATAATCCAAAGCCATTTGATAATGACCTCCTTAATAGCAGGCCCTTGATCCAAGTCAATGCGCGAAAAAGAAAACACATTCAGAAGGCATGATTTTAATTACACCCTCTCTGTGAAAATACATAGTGGGAATGTACAAGAGGAAAGCTGATATGACTCACATTAATTACCCGATCATATTACCTCATACCAGCTTCAGAGGAGTATAGAATGAAGTTGGTTGCTGGTTTTTATAGCATCTTGAAAGTGCTCCTTTCAGAGTACTTTGTCTCAATCGATCAATACATTATTGATGGGGCGTCACAGAATCCGTTAGTCAGATTAAGAGGAAATGCTAGGACTAAGCATTAACGCAACAGTTCTCAGAGTTCTTGAATAAAACCACTACATGAATCAAACATCACTTTTAACATTCAGAAAGCTCTTGTCACTTAATTGCTTATAATTTAAAAGCGCAAGGTCACCAGAAGGATGACACATAATTGGCAATAAGCAAAATACAGCTGCTTTGAGCTTGTTCTTTTCCAACACAGTAAGAAACGTGAGGTATCCTGATACTAGGATTGCACAAAACAAGATAGTTTCAAAATCGACTAGTTGGTGGCTTGTTTTGCATATTATGCTGGTTTCACCCTGGTCGGACACATTTTTATGGGTATGTTTACATAAAATGCTTTCTTGCATTCAAAAACAGCTGGAGTGCAACGGTTTGGAACAGAATGAAGGTGTCTCGGGATGTGTTTTTATTGTTAGACTATTTTTAAAGGATTAGTTCACTTTAAAATGAAAATTACCCTAAGCTTTACTCATCCTAGGTGTATATGACTTTCTTCTTTCTGATGAACACAAGTTATATTAATAAATATCCTGACGCGTCCAAGCTTTATAATGCAGTGAACGGGGCCAACGAGTTTGAAGCTCAAGAAAGTGCATCCATCCATCATAAACGTACTCCACACAGCTCCGCGGGGTTAATAAAGGCCTTCTGAAGTGAAGCAATGCATTTGTGTAAAAAAAATATCCATATTCAACAAGTTACAAAGAAGTTATTCCACCAGACCACCTTCCGTATTCAACTCACGAAGAAAGTGTAACACCTCAAAATGCTTACGCTAGGACCTACACCTTCCATATTTAAATTACGAAAAAAGCTTAACTGACACGACGAAAGTACTCTGGCAGAAGCTAGATATCTTACCTTATAACTTGTTAAATATGGATGTTTTTCTTACACAAATGCATGGCTTCGCTACAGAAGGCCTTTCTGATGGATGTACTTTCTTGAGCTTTATACTCATTGGTCCCGTTCACTGCCACTATAAAGCTTGGATGCGTCAGGATATTTATTAATATAACTCCGATTGTGTTCATCAGAAAGAAGAAAGTCATGTACACCTAGGATGGCTTGAGGGTGAGTAAATCTAGGAATAATTTTCATTTTAAAGTGAACTAATCATTTAACTTGAGAACGTTCATAGCCACGCAACAACGGCAACAAAAACAGTGGAAACGGGAATGTGCGTATGGCCGTAGTAGCAATGTTTAAAGGGGACACACTTAAAGGCGCAATGCTTCTGAGAGTTTTACCATGTAAACGGTCTAAATGACAAAGCAATGCTAATTAAATGTGCTAAAAATTTAAATACTAAAAATGAAATGCAAAAAAATCTATATTAACTACTCAACCTCACTATATTTGAGTAGTCGGTTGTTAAACTACTAGTCAATTAGTCAACTTTCATGAGATATTCTTGTACAGAAATTGAAACGTCTGAAATATCTCTCTTAATTTGCTTCTTGGATCATTTAAGAGTCAAAGCCAAACTTGACATGAATTTATATTTTCAGCTGACTGTTTCTTTCAATTCCTCTCCATTTTATTCTTGTTTCGTCCTCTGCGTGTGGTGTCACTGGTGTCGTACATCTTATCTGATGTAGTTGGCAAGAAAAAACCCGCATCCCAGATTGTGACATTAGAGGGAGAGCTAATTATAACCTCACATATGGGATATACAACCACAGGAAAGCAGGTGTTATCTGTATTTTCTCTCTTTTGATGATATGGAAACAATTTTTAAAAGTTTTATTACTTGCATAAGATTTCAGTTAATGCAAAGAGCATGACCAATTATAATTTCAAACATGATTTCATACTTTTAACTTGGCAATTTGACCAGTTTATACTAAATCCCCAATCGCATGTTCAAATGTGGCCATACGACCAATTTTGAGATCATGGGAAACTTGTTTTATCAAGATACGATTGATGCTCACTACATCTTTAAATCACCCAGCTGAAAAAAGAAGCAGAACATAATCAATACACATAATGAGCAATAACCTTTACCATCAAGCTCTCTGTCCATTAATCATGCATTTTAATTCCCATCATGCCCTTTCATCACAAAAACACACATCCCTCCTCTTGTGTCAAGTCAAATCAGAGTACCAGAGGCCTTTTCACTAGTCAGACTTCATGAAACAGAAGGATGCAACCAAATTAGTCTTGGGGGATCAAAAGAAATTTTAAAGAAATAATGCACCTGGATATAATTTTAATCATGGATGCATTGATATTAAAACTATGGCTGATAATATTAAGCCGATAATTACCTTTATGTTATGGCCGATGTTTAAATTCTATACATGAAAATTCTTTTTTATAATAAAGTGAAAATAAAACATGTAAAACTGAAACGAATGATTTTAAAAGCTACAATTGCATGTAGACATCACGATATTATAATGTACTATATGAAAAAAATGTATATTCGTTTTGAGATTTACTAAAGATTACATTTAACTGTTAACTAATTAAATTATTAGTGTTATTAAAGATTATTGAATTGTTAAAATGGGATATAGAGCCATATCACACGGCTACTTGTATGATATTGCTTTTATACAACAGTTCAATGGAGCAAGTATTTAAACAAATAAGAAACAACAGAGTGTCTTTAAAACCCTCTTGTGTGCCATTTTCTTCCGCCACAGATTCAAATCTCAAGTTGACAGTTTAAAAGTTGAGCCCAAGCCTCTGTTACTAATTCGAAAATGTCACTTTAGAACTAGCCGTGAAGGAGAAAGAGAGAGCGTGTGATTACCTACATCTGGTATAGCTTTCATTCTCTAGGTCAAGTCATAAATTCATAAAAATAATAAATCAGTTTGCCATGTCCATGTGTGTCGGTGAAAGAGATATTTTTGTTGTAGAATCCTTTTAATGGTTAAGGGAATTTCCAACGCTATCTCACAACCAATCCGTATGTATTTTACGAGGTGGCTGATTCGTACGAATTTGTATGACCTCACTCGTACAAATTCATACGATTTGTCTAAACCCCAGTGACGGGTAGGTTTAGGGACAGGGTTAGGGGTAGGTCATTCATACGAATTTGGCAACTTGTAAAATACGTTCGATTTAGCAAAAAATTTACAAATTCGTACGAGTGAGGTCGAACTGTACGAATACACACAAATTGCCGAAATACAAAAATATGACAATGCACTGATCTCTATGAAGTGCAGCATCAGATTCAGCGTTATTTGTCAATTTAGCCTCGTAAAGTGGTGTGCAAAGTTCAAATTTAACGAACAATAATAGCCATTATACAAGTATAAGAAGTTTGTACAATAGGAAATAGACAAGCAAACAATTCAGTCAAAAGCAGGCTACAAAAGCTGTGCTCTAATACAGCATTAAAGTTAAATAAAATATAAAGTTATAAAACTTAACTCATTCAAAACTATTTGCCTAGGAACAAATAATAGATTTATGAGACCAAAGATTACCAGTTAGATACACCCAAAAAGATTATATATCATGTTTAACCACTACAGAGACCTCAAAGCCAGAAGTGCTGGGTTGTATCAATCAATCAATCAATCAAACTTTATTTATAGAGCACTTTAAAACAACCGAAGTAGACCAAAGTGCTGTACAGAAGAATATATAATATATATATATAGTATAATACAGGCCTTCTGAACCGAAGTGATCCTTTTGTGTAAAAAAAAAAATATTCATATTTAACAAGTTATAAAGTAAAATATCTAGCTTCCGCCAGACTGCCTTCCATTATCAACTTACGAAGAAAAAATAACTGATGTCACGTCAGTTAAGCTTTTTTCATAAATTGAATACGAAAGGTGTAAGACGTAGCGTTTTAAACTGCGAGAGGCCTTACACTTTCTTCATAAGTTGAATACGGAAGGTGGTCTGGTGGAAGCTAGATATTTTACTTTATAACTTGTTAAATATGAATATTATTCTTACACAGGCCTTTATTAACCCCCAGGGCCGTATGGAGTATGTTTATGATGAATGGATGCACTTTCTTGAGCTTCAAACTCGTTGGCCCCATTCATTGCCATTATAAGGCTTGGACGCATCAGGATATTTATTAATATAACTCTGATTGTGTTCATCAGAAGGAAGAAAGTCTTATACACCTAGGGGTGAGTAAATATTGGGGTAATTTTCATTTTAATGTGAACTAATCCTTTAAAGAGAAATGCTCCCTGTCTAGAACGCGCAGAGACAAGCGGAGTGATACAAGCGTTGAACAGTCCCCGTGCTGATACTGGTGGAATATTGCATGGTGCTGATCGCCTCTCAGCCAATCAGATTCGAGGACCAGAACAAACTGTTGTATAAATAAACATATATTATATAATGTTTCATAAATGGTTTTGGTGACATGCCTTTCATGTTACCGTAAATGTCTAACTTGCACTGTATGTAAACATCATTAGGATTTCATGCTCTGTCAAAACTACTTTTGGCTAGAGTGTTACTGCAACAGACATCCGATGGTTTCGCCATAATAAAAATTCATGTCTCCTTAAGAACAAAATATAACACTAAGAGGTCACCAGCTGGACCTCATATGACTGTGACAAAGTCCAGTGCATACAGAAACATCCCTTTTTCCTGTCAAACAGCAGTGCTAATTTCCTTTTCCTTGCAGTAGTGATGGCGGCCTCCCTCTGTGTATCATCTGACACAGATTCAAAAATTGCAAAGCAATTTATGCAAAATAAATTTTATTAAAGTTAACGCATTCCAGGTCAACACAAATCCGGTTGTTTTTTTTTTTAAAACCAACTAAACTGGTAGCACTAAGGGCATGATTGATTGACGATGTAAATAGATTGTTAAAACTAGGTCAAAGTGCATATTATATGTGTCACAGTCACACTGCATGTGCCATCCTGCCTCAATCAACGCTGCTCGCGTGCATGTGACGGTGGTGATGAATAAATGAAATGCACTTTCAATCATTCGGATTACATTTAAACTGTATTGATCACACCAAATTATCAAATCCAGATCTATTGATCCAGATTAAAGTAATTTTGCTAAATAGAACAATATGCTCATCCTTGGAAGTCCAGTCCCTTATATACTGGTATGCACTGCTCTAATGTAATATTCATGCATCGCGAGTTGACATGTCTTTGAAGTACAGTACGGATTACAAGGGGTGTGGCACTGCACTAGAGGAAAACATGGATTTCTTCAAAGAGCCTGAACTGCTGGATATATGGATATGACTTCCACACAGTCCATATTCCTTTATGTGTGATTACCTAAGACAATAATCCATTTCAGGCTATTAACTGTCGAGAAGACTGCCGTTAAAGACTTTAAATAAAGTGCAAATACCATGTCTCTCTTTTTATACTGCTTTCTGAAAAACAGATGTGTGTGTAACGCTAAAGCAAAAATGAATACATTATGTTGTAAGCATGAATGCATTTTGGATTGAGGATTCAGTGCATCATCTTGTGATAGATTTGTTACCTTCATAGCTTTCCTGTGAGATCTGTTTTTTACAGTGTTTTTGCAATCAAGTAACTATTGGGCTCATATGACAGATTAATATAACGAGAGGTAAATTTAATCTACTAATTGCTACATACAATTTTACAAATTAATCTACAAAATGTTCTACATACAAATTTACAGCTTTAAGAGACATAATTCACCAAGGATATTAAATAAAAAAACGTTTGGGAATTATTCCTAGATTTTTGGCCCAATCCGTACCAAATTCACCATAAATGTAGTCTCAAGTGCCACAGTCAAAAATGATCGGACATGTCGATTTTTGAATTCAACATGGCTGTCTGAAGCTGGTGAGATATGAAGGGTGTGGCCTATTTTACTAAAAAAATGGAATAAGAATTTTTGACATATGCACAAGTAGTGCTGGGCGGTATGACCAAAAATCTGTATCACGGTTTTTTTTTAAGATTCTGGCGGTTTCACGGTATGTCACGGGTTTTTTTTTTTGTCATATTTTACTGTCAGGAGTACAGGGAATATATTTGTAAGGACAAATAAAAATGTATTTAAAAATGTAATTAAATCAGTTCATAAAGCTAAAAATTTAGTTTAAAATGTAATCAATTTAATTTGATTATTTAATTAAATTAATAATATTAATAAGTTGGCTACATTTTTACTGTAAAATTTCTGTAATTTCAATGAAGACCTTTGAGTTTGTGTTTTAATAAACGGTGTTATTATGATTATTATTATTATCTCTATTAATCGAATTACACTCGATTGTACAATAGTATATTTCTGTTATTTCAAGTTATACCGAACTTTTATTTTGACAGGGTTGTGAAGACGTTTGACTTCCTGTGTATACGATACGACAAATGTCGATAGTTTTATCAAATTAAACGGTGAAATGTTCATAAAGTGACTCTAAGAGCATCTCTGCAGATGAAGATCATGTATAGTGAGTGAGACAGCAGACACTGAAATCATCGCGAGCGTCACGTGCTTCAGTGTAGTAGTAGACGAAAATGCGGCGCTCATTCATACAGACTTCACATTTCAATAGCAGTCATTTAGCTTTAATATTCACAGATACTAGTCCGTATCGATATCTGATTCATTGTACAGCCCTACTTTTGATTTATTCATCCAAAAATTGCCAAATTCTGTGACGTTCCGCTTTATACAGTCAGTTCTATTTGTGACTGGATTCTGTGATTTCATCCGTGTTTTCTGCATCGCGGAAATCATATGGCTCTACATGGTATGTGCAGTATTAAAGAGAGTTAGTTTTGTGAGTTATTTGTTGTTGTGTAATAAAGTTGTTTCCATAAGTGTAAGAAGGGTATGTAGTTAATAGAAGTACGCTCTCTATACGCTCTACATTGCGCTTCATGGCCACTGAAGCAGCTGTTTCAGCTATGCACCGGTATGGCGGTTTTTGAAAAATACATATCGGTCTCGAAGTTGAAACCGGTATACCATACGAACCGGTATACCGCCCAGCACTATGCACAAGCCATAATAAATACATACCATACCATAGTACATGCCATAACTCTGAGGACACTGAGGTCAGCTGGCGGTGTTGTAATAATAAAAAAGCTTAAATGAATTTATTTTTAATAAAAAAGCTGCCATAAGCCAAATTAATAAGGTTATTTATTGTCATTTCATTTGTCCAGTTTGTTGTTGCCATAATTTAGATCAGGGGTTTAGAGGAAATTTAGAAAAACACTGTATTAAAAGTTTGAAGCCCAAAAAAATGCATCCATCCATCATAAAAATAATCCATACAGCTCCAAGGGGGTTAATAATGGCCTTCTGAAGTGAAGTGATGGGTTTTTGTAAGAAAAATATCCATATTTAAAACTTTATTAACTTTAATATCTAGCTTCCGGCAGATTCCGGCATCAATTTGCGACGGAAGAGTGACCTCTGACCCAACGCATGACGCAATGACGAACGCGGAAGCGCAGTGGATAGAGCAAAACAAAACACCGGTCACGGTGAGATGAGAATTTTTTTTAAGAGAAATGTCAGAGGATTTCGATATAAGAGAAGAGGAGCTTGATTTTGTCACACAGCCCTATTTGTTTAAAACGCTTGAGGTGTCTAAGCTTACGATACGCCTACATCCTACGTCATACATTGCGTCAGGGGTTACTCTTGTGCCGCAAGTCGACTTGCGCAATATGCGTGCGGTCATCTGCCGGAAGCTAATTATTTTAATTTATAAAGTTTTAAATATGGATATTTTTCTCACAAAAACCCATCGCTTCGTTTCAAAAGGTCTTTATTAACCTGAGGAGCAGTATGGATTATTTTTATGATGGATGGATGCATTTTTGGGGGCTTCAAAATCTCGCCCCCCATTCACTACCATTATAAAGCTCGGAAGAGACAGTATATATATTTTTTTAAATATATCTCTGATTGTGTTCGTCTGAAAGAAGATAGTCACATACACCTACAGTAGGATGGCTTGAGGGTGAGTAAATCATGGGATAATCTACACTAACCCTTTAACCCGGACTATTGCGAGTCGGTCATGTTCGAAGTTAACGCGCTGAATTCGAACAGAACGGAATACTAGCATACTACTCTTAATATTTCTGTGATATAAAGACATAGGCAGAACAGTGCGCAGGTATTCTATTCTGAATTCACTCATTCTTATCGGTTTAATAAGTAGCTGAGTTATTGACTCGAGAGACGCTCGGACCGATTCGTTCAGGCCAGTTTGTTGAGCCGGTTCATTGAAAAGATCCGAATAAAAAACGATTCGTTCACATCGCTACATTTAAGTAATTTGCAAACAGCTTGCGCTGGTACCTTGCATGTAAATAGGCCATCATTTCCAAAGAAATCCATCCATCATCTGAGAGAGGGAGGCTACGCGACCCCGTTCCTCGATGTCAATACGCCGTAGGACTTCATGCTACCTAAAATCAACGCGACTAACTAAAACATATCCAGAAAAGGTAAAACTGTGTCAAGCAACTCTACATGCTCCGAGAACAGCTGAAATTACCCTTGAATTTATAATAATAGCAACGTACATTTAAAAATGTGAACAGGCAAAATTCTGATAGATAATCATTATGCACGGTAAATCCACTCACATGCAAGGAGGAATAAATCACTGGCATCAAATTCACTGACAGATTGCAGAATTCAAACATCACGCCGCACGAGACTCAACACCGCCCATTCATTCGGCTCCATCATAACATGTCCACCATAAATCAACACCAAAGCGGCTTGAACTCCCAAAAAAAGAGGAACTGCACGTGCGATGCCTCAAAACGGTTCATTTGCAAATAAGAACAAGAGAAAAAAATCACGATTTCTTACCTAAAAGGCAGCACGCGCTCTCGTGCGCGAGAGATGATTGAGTTGATTTAGAGGCAGCGCGAGCTGAACTGCGGTCCTGCCTCTGGAACACGAAGCCCCGCCCCTCTTGTTACTAGGGTCCCCCATAGAGGCAATATGATGTTGAGATAAGTCCTTCAGTTGAAGTGCGATTATTGAGCGATTCGTTGCCTACTATCAGTGTTACACACCCAGGTATTCAACTGAAGACATACATGTATAAATCTCTGTGTGTGTGTGTGTGTGTGTGTTTGCCCGTGCAACTTGAGCTGATCTCTAAACCTGGACCTTTAAATGTGCATGGTGAAGTAATAGGAATGCTTGGCCAAATATCTAATATATAAACGTATGTGTGTCTGTCTATCTATCTATCTATCTATCTATCTACTATATATATAGTATTTGATTCTGATATCTAGAGATGGCCTATATAATTCCAGTATATACTGTAAATACAGTATATTCTGTAAAATACTGTGTGTGTGTGTGTGTAGTGTAGTGTAGTGTAAACAACTACACTATATACAATATATAATTTGTTTTTAATATATATATATATAGTGCATTTGTTTCTTTCTGGAGATGGCCGACATAATTCCAGCGTATACTGTAAAATTCAGTGTGTGTGTGTGTGTGTTTACATATGTAAATAATAAAATAATGTAATTTATATAATAAAGTATACGTGTGTGTGTTTGTGTGTGTGTATATATATATATATATATAATAGTGTAAACAACGACACTATATAATATATATTTATAATATATAGTGTATTTGATTCTGATATCTAGAGATGGCCAAAATTCAGTGTGTGTGTGTACATATGTATTATATAATAAATAATGTAATTTATATAATAAAATATGTGTCGTGTGTATGTATGTATGTGTGTAAATATATGAAATAAAATATATATTACAATTTAATGATAGAAAATTAGATGTACTCTACACAAAATTAATTTAAAAATTGTTTACAGAATATTTACACACAAAAACAGTCGGTACATTTTGGAACTGTGGAAATAATGTGAATATTTGCATTTCTGTTTTCAGCAGTTGCTAATATTCTCAGAATGGTCAAATATCAGACATGGTATAGTACTTTTTTTTTTTTTATGAGGTCACTATTACTGGGACTAAATATGCCAATACAGTGTACAGTGTGTCAGACTAAGATAATGTACTCACAAATGCATAATACTTTGTGGTAATTTAGTATTTGTGCATTTGTGTGTTACTTGTATAATTCAGATGTAAATGGAAAAAATGGACTGTTTCTTTTAGAGAGATTCTCTGGTTCCGTATGTTAGTGATACTCAGAGAGAGCTGTCATCAAACATTTATAGGCCGGTCCCTAAAGACTTCACAGACGTCTGTCTGCAGTCTGTCTTGTACACAGAGTGACCTTTATTGCATTGACCAGCCCGGGACATTATGAAGTATGCTTTGAGTATTTCTCCTGAAGCGTATGGACGTACATAAGCTATGATTTAGTTTCTGTTCGTCTTTGTGTATGTGTATGTGTGCACACTGTAGCTCATCTGGATCTGTGGCTGTAACTGATAGTGTTGTCGTGGTGATGGAGCTTGAACTGCTGCTTGTGTACATGATGAATATGCAAGCACAGCTAATGAGGCTAATAGAGCAGAAAATTAGATGTATTATTAGAGGTTATGTACTGTCGAATGCAAAAAAAAGAAAAAGAACTAAAAGGTGTGCGTGTAGTACTCACAGATGGACCAAAGGAAAACAAGAATTCAACTAACCAGCATCCCATATGAAGCTGCATCTGTTGCTATATATATATATATATATATATATATATAGCATATCATTTACTTTTACTTCACTACCACTATACTTGAAATATAGATATTATTTCCATACATATGAACGAACAACCATATTGACTGCTGTATTTCTGTTGCAAAATATATTATGGATTAACCAAAATGAAGGAAATGTAAATAAAGAGGCAGTCATCAGCACAGCCAGCTTATCCTCATGCCCCTTTGACCTCGAAGAGTCATTTGACGGAAAAGCTTTAGTCCCCATAACTGACAGGATGCTGTCCTCTAGTGTTCACACTAAAAACTGCAGGTTTCAATCCCTGCCCTGTTTTCAGTGCTTTATAAATATATGGTTAGAGGCCCTCTTTTCCTTTAATGGGTTATGGGTTATTTTTGAAGCAATAGTGAAACAGTTCTCAGGATGGTATTCTGAGGTCGCATTTAAAGGTGACCCTAAAACACATGATGCTCATTACATGGTGACCCATGATAATCATTAAAACCAGATGCTGCTCACTATGAGCATCAGCATGAGGGTTTGTGTGTGTGTGGTCCTGGTAAACCCTACGTTATGAGGACAAAATGTAAATCATACAGAATGATATTTCTGGAAAATGTAAATATGCAGAAAGTTTTCTGTGATGGGTAGGTTTAGGGTTAGGGGGTAGAATATACAGATTGGACAGTATAAAAATCATTATTTCTATGAAAAGTAGCCACAAAACATGAAAACCCACCGTGTGTGTGTGTGTGTTCTTGTATATATGGTTTATGAGGACACAAATGTGTATAATAACATGGGTATTACAACGTAAGTGGTTTACAAGGACACGCTTTATTTATTGATTTATTTGGTCACACTTTATATTAGGTGTCTTTAAATACATAAAAAATAATTGTTAGCTACAATGTACTTATTGTGTTGATGTATTCTAAAACACTGTTAGGGTTAGGGACAGGTTTAGTGGGAAAGGGAAGGGAAGGGAAGGTCAACAGTGTAATTATAGATGTATTTACATAAATTAATTAAAGCTGTAATAACATGCAAATATTAGTACTATGTAATAACATGTGTACATGATACATGCATTGTATCAAATGATGAATTTAAATGTTAGTTCATAGTAGTTAAATGGTTAGTTCACCCAAAAATGAAAATTCTGTCATCAGTTATTCACCCTCATGTCGTTCCAAACCTGTAAGACTTTCGTTCATCTTCGGAACACAAATGAAGATATTTTTGATGAAATCTGAGAGATTTCTGTCCCTCCATAGACAGCTATGCAACTGACACTTTGACACTTCAAAAAGTTCATAAAGAGATCGTAAAACTAATCAATATGGATTGATTTTCTGAAGAGACTTGATCGCTTTATATGATGAAAAGATTTAATTTAGGCTTTTATTCACATATAAATATTGATCAATGAACATAAACAGAAGCTCAACTGAACCTGCTTGATGCACGAGAACAAACCTCTTGCAGAAGCTCAAACGTGCTGCGTAGCACGAGAATGAATCTCATTGGTTCTCGCACGCGTCAAGCAAACATGTTTGAGCTTCCGTTTACCACAACTGATGTGTGAGTTGATGAATGTTCATATGTGAATAAAAGCCTAAATTCAAGGGATGTGTCTTTAGCGTACTACTTTTAAGAAAAGCCACAAAACTAGTCAGTGGAATCAGCATGGGGTGACTTCTGAGGCGGTATATAGCACACAATCATATTTATATGGCAATTATTTCCTGTGCAGCTGTTCATAACCTCCAAATGACTTCTAAGTGCTATTTAAAAAGTTTTATCAACATTGAAGCACTTGTTTACTTCATGCTTTTCAAACATTAGAGTAAGACTTTCCTGCTGTTAAGGCCTTAAATATTACTCAGTGTGATCATAACAGTTCTTAGAAACCATCAAAAAGGCATCACTACACTCTAGGATCATTTCGTCTGTCCACATCTATGATTCTCTAAGGTTACTGCAATACCCCCTTGAACTTTGACCATGAGCTAACAGTAAACAAAGACATAAATATCAAGCATGACGTCGTAGACAGCTGTAGTGTGTGAGATTCTGTAAATCACCTATGCGAAGGTACATAACCAGAGGCTACTCTGCACGCATTTTATCAAAGTAAGTAGTCAGGAAGTGTCTGTTGGAATTTGTCTAATTCTAGATTTTACAGAGATGTGTGAATATTAAGTGAATATTAGGGAACTATACAGCAGACCCGAAATTCAAATTTTGCAAAGCTCCTCTGTATCCTGCCACAAGAGGGCATCATTGAAATGTCTGTATTTGTTAGTACATACCAGGTGAAGACACATAATATAAAGTGGGACCAATGTTTCTGTATTTTCAGTGATGCAGTTAACATGTGGACTAACTAACGGTTCCAACAGTATGAATAAAATATGGTTCTGAAAATATAAATATTTTTATGAATAAGAATTGCTAAAAGGCCAAAAAAGTAAGTAGACCAATCACACAATCAGCAGGCCCCTTTCCATTAGGGCGGAACTTCGGATTAATGTGCCTAGCATGTGGATGAGTTTGTAAGCTCAGTAAATTTGCTTTAGACCTTTGTATTTGCTGACCCAGATACATCAAATCTGTATTCCGTCATTGGTCTAACTATTATTGTCATGGTTGCATGAAAAATGCCAGAGGCATTTGGATTTGCATCATTTTCAGTTATCATTAACCTATAACCCACATCTAATATTACAATTCCTTGCAAAGAGTAATGGAAAGTCAAACACACACATGCCTTTGTTTTATTAGCCAAATGTGTTGGATTTCATTGCAATTTGCTTATCAGATTGGCCTTTAACTTTGCCAGTCTTGGGTTGCTTAGATTAAATTGTTGTGGCTTGCGAGCTTCTGTAGGAACCAGTAGCCTTGAAAGCAGGGCAGCCCTCTCTTACCACTTGTGGGCGTGATCGAATAGCCCTTCTCTCCACCCACAGTGCTGTTCTGTATAAAAGGCCAAGAGCCCTTCACATGTGTCACAAAGAGAAGCCGGTCTAACAGGAGAGAGTCTGAGCCTGAGGCTATCACCCTGAAGACCTTGTTTAATGCAGCATATAGAACAAGGACCTGTCTGAACAGATGCTCAATTCCTCCACCGGAGAATCAAGTACACAAGGTAAGCAGCACACAAAATGTTTTGGCTATAAGATAGAAAGACTTTTGCACAATTTTGATATAAAACTAAGTGGACCAGACTTCTAACCATAGATCCTTCCATTTTTGCAGTGTTTCTACCCTGAGTCCAAACTGAATTCCCATGTGGGTGGTAGAGAAGATCAGAGTGTCCGTCGAAAGGACCAACCTGCCAATTCCCATAACGGAATACAGCTTCAAAATCGGAGACATCATGTTTGGAGACAAGTCATCCATTGACAAAGCCAAGAGAGTCTTGCTGTGTCCAAACATCATTACCCCAGACACCATCCCAGAGTTCTGCATTCCCCCCAAGATATCAAGCCCAGTGGAGGGCAAGAGTATTGAGCAGGGGAGGCCGACTCCATGTATCCGAGTGTCTCCATGTGAGAAAGGAAGTCCAAAGAGAGAGGCCAATAACCGAGAACTACCCAATAACCACATTATCCAGGTGGAGAGTGTTGACGATGGGCCATATGACAATGGCTGTAGTGATGAGGAAACCACCAATGCTGATCCTCAAAGCCAGGCTGCGCTTTCCCTGCCCCACTTGGCTAAAGCTCAAACCTGCTATGGCTTTTGCACCTTGCTGGAAAGTCCCCACACCAGGAGAAAGGAGTCCCTCTTCCACAACGACCCTAACTCAAGTGGAATCCCCTTGGTTCTTCCCCGGAGTAGGTCAAGCACTTGCTCCAAATCTTCCATGCCATCTTCCCCCATCTTGCCATCTTCAATCTCCCCTTCTTCCTTTAGCCTGAACACTCTTACTTCCAGACTTTCTCCAAAAGGCTTCACCATGCACCGACAGGGAACTCTGGATAGCGATACTACCTCCTCGGCAGAATCCTCCCCCTTCAGTTCTCCTCTATTGAACAGATGCCCACCAAAATCTTCTCTCCTCAAAGCACTTAACCATGAGAAAATCCTCTACCGCAACCTCCGGAAGGCTGCCATGTCCAGAAACAATTCCTTATCGACGGATGAGGGCAGTTCCACGGACAACAGCCCCAACATCATGAGGAGAGCATCCGACGGCCTTGTAGAACCTCTCCAGTGTGGTTTCGGCTTGGCACCTCCGGCTATCTTCCCCATGGACTTGGTTCTGCACCGGGAGAGGGTGATGAAAGAGAATTTGGTGCCTGTAGGAAGGGACGGGACCTTGCGGCTGTCAGCAGAGTACTGCCCTGAAAACCAGAGACTTCGTGTCCGCCTCATTAGCGCTGAAGGCCTGTATGCTCTATCTGTGGACCCTAAAAGCATTAATTGCAGTGTTAGCCTCTCTCTCATGCCTGGAAAAATCCAGAAACAGCGCAGCACGGTCATCAGGAAGAGCCGCAATCCAATCTTTAATGAAGACTTTTTCTTTGATGGTATATCGGAAGATGATCTCTGCCAGAGGTCGCTTCGATTCAAAGTCGTAAACAAGATGTCCACAATGAAAAGAGACTATATTCTGGGCAACTGTGATCTTCCTCTCTCAAGCATTGTCACATTATAAATCCAACTGATCCAAATTGCTTAATTTATTTTGTGTGAGTGTGTGCATGTATGTATTTGTATGTATTTTATTAAGTGTTATTTATTGCCAAATCTGTTTATCTGCCAAAGACTTCTTTTTTATTAAACGGCAAAAACTGTATCAGTCTTGTGGTCTTTTGTTCTTGACGGGAAGCATAATTTTAGGTATTCAGTCAACAAATAATCATTTATTCATGATGAGAACAGCTGTGATTGAATCAAAGCACGGCAGTCTTAAAAGGTTCCTCATTTCTGTAATGGCCTCCATTTTTCCTTGTCTCATCTTGAGCGGCTTGATTGCTGCTACACTTTGACGCATAGCCTTTTACATGTAACAAGATTTTTTAAAATGCAATACAGATGTTGCTTACTTAATTTGATGGAGAAAACACTAAACAATTGCTCTTGTGGCAGATGAAAACATATTTGTATCAGTCAAATAAGACTGCCTTTTAACTCTTTCCTCAGGCAGAGTACACCTTGTAAAGTTAATCAGTGTGGCTTCCTTTTTTCCCTCCTCACAAAGCCATTTCTTTGGGAGGTGTTGGTAATAGGCAGGTTTTAAAAATGGCCTTTCTGTGGGATCTGAAATTCACAATTACAGTAGCAGCACCATAATACTCTGCTTCCTCAGGGCTAAACCTAAAAGAGCAGTAGTAAGCCTTTTGAGACGTCAGTAATACCTAAATGGTGGGGCTTACCATTCACTGATCTTTCACTGGAAGAGGTAAATAATAACAAGGCGGCACTGATTGCAAAATAACTCACCTTCTCTGATTTCCTATAAGCCTGTTGTTTCCTGCTGACCTTTGCAGGGATTATAACAGAGTAACTTGAGACAGAGATGGCTCATGCTCATTAAGCCCCCCCCCCCTCAAACAGCCTTGCTGACTAGTCCAAGGCTTGCCAACTTGGCCAGCATTTTGCATGAGTAGAAGGAAGGGTATGATTTTCCGCTGATCTAGAACCAGTTAATCCCACTTAAACTCCTATACTTCAAGAGCTAAACTCATTCCAGATCAATATGAAAGACTGATTTCTAAGAATAATGATGAAAAAATCAGGTTTTAGGTGCACGATATTGGGGTTGAGATTCAAAATGTCCAACTACATTAAAAAATGCATAGAATTACCTTAGTCATGCTTGTTAGCAGTCACAGAAAATGTTGCTGAAGATCGTGACAGACCCCTTAGACTCTGATCATTTAACTTTAGAGCAAGTATAATGCTCTCTGTCTTGCGCAAAAGAACTTTGATCACATAACATGCTGAAGCACATGGGTTTGTCATGTGCTTCGCTGGCAGAACTATCGCATTTATGCATGTCCATGAATACTTGAAAACAAAACCGCGTACAACCTGCTCTGGGTTATTTGCGCTCTTATGCATGACATAAATATGCAGAAAGAGAGATATAGTGGGAATGAATGAAAGATGGAAGTCAGGCCTCTTAAAATATACATAAAGAGCGCACATATCCATAACCATCAGAATATGCATAACATGTTTAACAGATGCTCATAGATGACTGTTTTAATCATTTCATTAAGACTAATCTAGTAAGAGTTGTTTAGGAGGCAATTAATAAACAAATGTGACTACATATAATTATTCATTATTATATATTTTTTTGTTTATATTTTTGGTAACACTTTAGTTTTGGGTACATTTCTTACTATTCACTTATTAGCATGCATATTATTAGGATAATGGCTGTTTATTAGTACTTATAAAGTACATATTAATGCCTTATTCTGTATGACCATATTCTATATCCCTTAAAGATACGGTAGGCAATTAAAAAACAAACAAACACTTTTTGTTATACTGGTTGAAACTCTCTTCACATCCTGATAGCAATCAATAATAGAAGTGGTCTAAATGTTAAAAACATGTACATACAGTATCTTACAGAAGTAAGTACACCCCTCACAGTTTTGTAAATATTTTATTATATCTTTTCATGTGACAACACTGAAGAAATGACACTTTGCTACAATGTAAAGTAGTGAGTGTACAGCTTGTATAACAGTGTAAATTTGCTGTCCCCTCAAAATAACTCAACACACAACCATTAATGTCTAAACCGCTGGCCACAAAAGTGAGTACACCCCTAAGTGAAAATGTCCAAATTGGGCCCAATTAGCCATTTTCTCTCCCCGGTGTCATGTGACTTGTTAGTGTTACAAGGTCTCAGGTGTGAATGGGGAGCAGGTGTGTTAAATTTGGTGTTATCGCTCTCACTCTCTCATACTGGTCACTGGAAGTTCAACATGGCACCTCATGGCAAAGAACTCTCTGAGGATCTGAAAAAAAGAATTGCTGCTCTATATAAAGATGGCGTAGGCTATAAGAAGATTGGCAAGACCCTGAAACTGAGCTGGTGGCCAAGACCATACAGCGGTTTAACAGGACAGGTTCCACTCAGAACAGGCCTCGCCATGGTCAACCAAAGAAGTTGAGTGCATGTGCTCAGCGTCATATCCAGAGGTTGTGTTTGGGAAATAGACGTATGAGTGCTGCCAGCATTGCTGCAGAGGTTGAAGGGGTGGGGGGTCAGCCTGTCAGTGCTCAGACCATACGCCGCACACTGCATCAAATTGGTCTGCATGACTGTTGTCCCAGAAGGAAGCCTCTTCTAAAGATGATGCACAAGAAAGCCCGCAAACAGTTTGCTGAAGACAAGCAGACTAAGGACATGGATTACTGGAACCATGTCCTGTGGTCTGATGAGACCAAGATAAACTTATTTGGTTCAGATGGTGTCAAGCGTTTGTGGTGGCAACCAGGTGAGGAGTACAAAGACAAGTGTGTCTTGCCTACAGTCAAGCATGGTGGTGGGAGTGTCATGGTCTGGGGCTGCATGAGTGCTGCCGGCACTGGGGAGCTACAGTTCATTGAGGGAACCATGAATGCCAACATGTACTGTGACATACTGAAGTAGAGCATGATCCCCTCCCTTCGGAGACTGGGCCACAGGGCAGTATTCCAACATGATAACGACCCCAAACACACCTCCAAGACGACCACTGCCTTGCTAAAGAAGCTGAGGTTAAAGGTAATGGACTGGCCAAACATTTCTCCAGACCTAAACCCTATTGGAGGAGTGCAAGGTCTCTAACATCCACCAACTCCGTCATGGAGGAGTGGAAGAGGACTCCAGTGGCAACCTGTGAAGCTCTGGTGAACTCCATGCCCAAGAGGGTTAAGGCAGTCCTGGAAAATAATGGTGGCCACACAAAATATTGACACTTTGGGCCCAATTTGGACATTTTCACTTAGGGGTGTACTCACTTTTGTGGCCAGCGATTTAGACATTAATGGCTGTGTGTTGAGTTATTTTGAGGGGACAGCAAATTTACACTGTTATATAAGATGTACACTTACTACTTTACATTGTAGCAAAGTGTCATTTTTTTCAGTGTTGTCACATGAAAAGATATAATAAAATATTTACAAAAATGTGATTGATGTACTCACTTCTGTGAGATACTATATATCTTCTGTGGAAGTCTCAGGACCAAAAAAATGTTCATCCAATCATGCATTCAATGTCCTACCTGACTGTCAACATATGTATTTCCATACCTCCACACACACTGCTTGCACAGACATCATACATCATCAGTGCTTTTCATGAGGCTATGCAGAGTTGTAGACAGTCACACAGTGCCACAAACAAACAACAGCACTTTTTACAATTCCTCCTGAACCAAAACAACAAGCTTATCCTGCCTTCACACTATGTCATAACCGTAATTACAAGATGACAACCCGTGGCATTTTATTCTGAGCTGTTTACGTCCTCAGACTCGGATTTATGTGTTTCTATGTCAAAACTATCAACGCCGAAATGAATCTGCAGCAGTCAGGTGGTACAGGTAAGAGCTCTGTAAGTTGTTTACAATCATTATTATTGTAGTGTAATGTGCTTTGAGACATGACGTAATTTGTGTGCGATCATGTGTTTTGAAGGAGGCGTGGCTTTTGAGATGCTCTGAAGGGAGGGTGTTGCTAGCCTCTCTCTGAAATTGCCTACCCTACCTTTAATACCTAAACTTAACAACTACCTTACTAACAATTAATGAGCAGTAATTAGGAGTTTACTGAGGCAGAATTCATAGTTAATAGTTAGTTAATAGTGAGAATTGGACCCTAATCTAAAGTATGACCATATTTTTTATTTACTTAACCAAATAATGTTATTGTATAATTTTCATGTAATTATTATTCAAAATAGAATTATAAACTAGACTTTTGCATTTTCTGAATATAAACATGTTTACCTCTGCAGTGTACTTCCTGCCACAATGCTAGGATGTTGTGGGTGGTTGCCAGGGCGTTGCTATGGGTTTTTTAGGTGGTTGATAGGGTGTTTCTATGTTGTTGCATGGCTGTTTTGGGTGGTTGCTCTATAGGGTGCCTTTTTTAATGCACATTTTTTGGAACTTGCTTGTTTTATTGTCCATCAGTCCAATCATGTTCATAGAATTGTATAATTAACTATAATTCATAATGTACTGTAAATATCTAATGTGCAAGCTTGAAATGCATGTAAAATGCATAAAATAGCACAGCAGATTTGCTACAACTTATTTGCGTACTGTCACAACTGCAAGAAATGACACTCTAAATCATCCCTGTTTGTGACAAATGCACTAGTCCTCTTTAGGGAGATGGCAGTTAGACTTCATTAACGTTTTTTCCAGAAAGTCCAGGCTTACTCTGTAGAGAAAACGAGAGATTGAGCTCACAGTTGCCAGGCAACTTCTTTCAGCATGGTTAGGCCCAACCTCTTGCCACGTCGAGTTCTGCACAGTTAGACACTGTCAACAGCAATCACTGCTATTTGTTTGGCCTTCCAGATGAATGAACTGTTCTTTTCTGTCCCCGTTCTGCATTTTTTGATTATTGTTCAGAAGTTTTTTTTATTATTATGTACTCAAATCAAATTAAATTAAGCATTTGATTAATGAGCAACCAGCCTGGCCGAGCACATCTGCTTACCCTGTCGTTTATTTTACATATAATTTCTCTATTTGAAACCATTGTTTGTGACAGGCATAACATTGGTTTGATCGCATTATTTGCTAAATATATCCACTTTACGTTTGCTGTTTGTTGCATTGGAGAGTCAATTTAATTTATTAAATTGTCTTTGCTTGTACTTGCACTTAGCTAAGAGGCCCAAAATACAGTTCTTACCTCAGCAGTCTATTTATTAATAGTCTAGCTGGTTGTTTTTAGAGAAAGTAGACAGGACCATAAACTTATTTTGTGGAGTGATAACCATTGCTTTCAACAGGACTGATGTATCATTAAGAGCATCCGTTGCTATTTTAAGTTAATGTTATCTGTAGTTAAATATTAAGCTAAAAGCTCTTAGTCTGGCTCTGGGGATGAGAGCTATAAAAAAGGACTGAGAAATGTGCAATGAAAATGTGAACTAAGACAAATATTAAAACATTTAGTTTTAAAGGTTAAAAGAAAAGGTTTTAATTGTAGTGCCCCAGCACTTTAATAATTTACAGGTCAATTGAAAATTGACAACACTGCCATATTTAATGTATTTTAATCTCTGATAAAAGCAAACAAAAAACCTTTAATATAGTTGCTTGTGTAATTATTTTTATGACCTTTGAATGTTTAGAGTTACTCTATCCAGTTTACTCTGGCTTTTGTTCATTTCATAATATTATTTTTATTAGATAAAAAGAAATAATTCACCCAAAAAATAATAATTACTCACCCTCATGTTGTTCCAAAATCATGTGACCAAACATATGCATTTTTGGAAAAGATTTTTGGTATCTCTTTACTTTAAAGCCTTTATGTATATAAGGTATTCATAATGTACATTATAATGCATTATATCTTTTCATAAATAATTGTAACCAAAGTTGAAATGCATTATAATATTTGCAGATCCCTTGTTACATCTGAAAACAAGGGTTGTTAGTCATGTGTTTTAATACATTATAATTTCTAAAGGAGTAATAATGAAGTATTATAATGTATTATAACTGTGTTTGGGTCATTTTTTTGTTTAAAGGCCTTAATTATAATAAAAAATGAAGATGTGACATCCAAAGTATGTAAGGTAGTACAACTAGATCTCTTTTATTGAATCCAAAAGGTTTTAATTATATTTTGCTACATATAAAGGTATTTTAAAGATTTTGAAGTGTCAAAAGGTAATTTGGTTTAACCGTCCAAAGGCCAATACAGCCATTTCATTTGTGATTAAAATATCTTAAAATGTAATAAATGTATATATTTTTTATTCTGGCATGATTTTATAACATCATATATCAACATAGTGCAAAATGGTATTAAAATTATGTGTAGAAGTCGTTGCTTTGTTATGAGAAAGAATGTCAGAAAAAATGAACTTCATTGATGTCATTTGGAGTAACCAATATAAAGGGACCATTTTGGATCAAGTCATGCGGTCAGTATCATGTGACAGGATGTGACATCATTTAGACACCTGCAAAGGGCCACATGGTCGTGAAGTGAAGTAACTAACTCTCTTTTAACTATTTGAAAAATTCATGTTTTCACTTGCTCATACGCATGTCCCAAAACATCAGGTCATTCGGTACAACTGCTATAAAACATGGAAAATATTGTAATGTTTTAAAAACTTGTATTAAATATAAAATGTTTGATTGTCCTTTTGCTAACTAGCTAGTTAGATATCAGCCTGTTAGCATTGTTTGAAAATATCGTCATTCTGTATAACCAAAAGTGTCATTCGGTAAAACCGAGATTTTGGTTAAACCAAATGACTTTTTTACTAACAAATTTTGTCCATCTTGTAAAAAATAACAAAAGCAGTGTTAATTGATTATAAAAACCACATAATCTCATTGTTAACACTTAATAAAACTTCAAAATGAAATCTCCATTATGTTTTTTTTACACTTTTAAAAACCTGATTTGTCAATGATCCATTTATAATTATTCATGAGACAATGCAATGCAATATAAGGTGCATTACAAGGTGTAATTAATGCATTAAAATACTTTTATAATGCATTATATATAAAGTAGGGCTGTCAAATGATTAATCGTGATTAATCACATCGAAAATAAAAGTTTGTGTTAACATAATATGTGTGTGTGTACTGTGTATATTTATTATGTATATACAAATACACATACATGTATATATTTAAGAAATATTTACATGTGTATTTATTTATATTATATATAATTTATATTATATAAAAAATTGAATGTTTTATAAATATATTTTTGTTAAATATATACATGCATGTGTGTGTATTTATATATACATAATAAAAATACACAGCAAATGTATATTATGTACACACAAACTTTTATTTTCTATGCGATTAACCGCGATTAATCGTTTGATAGCACTAATAAGTAAAGTAAAGTTCTAGTTTTTATTTCACTGTGTGTGTAAACAAAACCATCATTTGGAAATAAACTTAACCGGAATAAACCCCTTTAGGGTGATGCAAAACCACTTGTCTGGGTTTATTTTGCAATAATGACCGGCTCACTGTGCATTATCCCTTACTTGCAACCTTTAACAAATATGCTCCATGTTGCTTCGAGTCTTTTCAATAATTCATTATGACAACCTTGTCAGAGGCCCCCTCTTGTGTTTTGTATTAGTGACGTACATGTAATCCCCCTCTGGTGAGCACATAAAAGGGAAAGACCACTGTGCTATTGTGCTTATTGTTCAGGATGCTTTGTGCAGTGGGTTTTCTCAGTCTGGGTTACCGTCAGCATTTCCTCTATTGCACCCGCTGACCCCTTTGCACATAGATCTGAATAACGTTTATGGCTTAACAGGCCATTGCAATAGAGCGTGTGTGGGAGCTGATATATCGGCTATCTTTGTATTCCATGTTGATTCAGCTGGCATCGTTGTGTTACAAATGGGGATTTACAGGTGGTTCCCAATGCCTGTTGGCGGCTGATTGCCACGTGTTGGATTGCTTTTCATATCAAAGTGTGCCATGATTTCTCTAGGACTTTTCCCCACTAATCTAAGGATTTAAACATGATTTTATAGAGATTTCACTTACAAAGAGTCATTTATAGCTGAAGAAATATTTTTGAAATGAGCATAACTCAAAAATGTATATTGGCTAGAAAAAAACATGACCTTTAAAGATTTTTTTACTAGTGTTGCCAAATCGATTAATCGCGATTAATCACATCTAACATAAAAGTTTGTAAATATGTATACAGTCAAGCCAGAATTTATTCAGACACCTTGAACATTTCATTCATTAATACAGTTTATTTACTATAGTTTAAAAAATGGTAATAAAATATGACAAGATCTCAGAGTTAAACTGTCAGAAAAAAATAATCTTAATTATGTCAGATAATGTCACAGCGACGAACTCCGTGGTTCCCTCCTCTGGCCATCGGAGGGAGCCATCACCGGAATTCTAACACACACGCATTCACTGACACTACATTTCCCATAAACCCTCACCTTGGACTGATTACACCGCCAGCTGTTACCCATTACCCGGACTATAAAAGACTGCCACTCACACCATTGCATCGTGAAGTCTTGTTTTGCCTTGGTGAACATTTCTGAGCGTTTATACCCTTTCTGATTGCCTGTTGCTGACTATGATTGTCCCTGTTTCTCGACCCTTGCTGCCTGCCCATTGATCCTTGCCTGTTTATTGTACTGTGAGTGATATCTGCCTGCCCTGACTTCTAGCCTGTTTTCTGACCACGTTATTGCCTGCCTCTGCTGTTACTGTTCGCTCCTGTCTGACCCTGCCTGTACGACTACTCTGTTTAATAAAGCATGCAAATGGATCCCAGCCTTAGTGACGATTCGTTACAGATAACACTTAAGCAAAACATGTCTGAATAATTTTTGGTTCCAAAATGTTATTAATTTTACTGATTTTTCCAGTGTTTGACACTGTGTGTGTGTATATATATATATATTATACACACACACACACACACACACACATTATATATTTAGAAATTTATGTTTTATGTTAATAATCGTGTTTGATCAAACAAGTTTGTAAATATGTGTACACACACACACACATTATATATTTACAAACTTTTATGTTAGATGCGATTAATTGCAATTAATCAATTTGACAGCACTATTCTATCTTTTTTTTTTTTTTTTTTTTTTTTTTTTACATTTTATGACTTTTCCTGGCTTGTATATATATATTTTTTGATGTTAAGTTGACTCCATCATATTAAATATATATATTTATTAAAATGTATAATAACATTACTATTTAAGCATGTTTTATGTTGTGTTATATTATGTTGTTATGCTAGATTCATATGAATATGTGCCAAGAGAATGTTTCCTGTGGACAGAAAGGCGGGTCATCTTTGCTGCTTGGTTACACAGGTGCATCTCTATGTTCCTGGGAAGAGAGGAATGACATCATATAACCAATAAAACGTCATGCAAGATTTACTAAGCACTGGCCTATGACATGTAACCTTTAGAAAACATATTTCATTGTTGCACACCAGGGGAATTCTGGTTATTTTTAATTCTGCAGTTTATTTTAGGAGTCACGTTTATTTATATAGCACTTTACAGGAAGATAATGCATTTCAGCTGAAGTCAGTTTAGTGTTGATTCAGTTCTGTTTCAGCTATAAAGCAGCTCTACAGAAAAAAAATGTCATCGTCAAGCTCAGTTCAGTTTTCATACAACAACGTCAGTACAGTCAGATCAATAATATTGTTGAATATTAAGTGCCCCCAACTAAGCAAGCCAGAGGCGACATAAGAATCATGTGGCTAATCGTTCATGCTAAAAGAAATCACAAAGAGTGTCGCTATGTGGTTGCTAAGGTGTTCTCAATGTGTTGCTATGCGGTTTCTATAGGGCATTGCTAAACAAATTTCTCCTCAAAAAGCTGCTTGATGTGAAGCATCAACAATGTCTTTAGAACAAACAGTGTGGCACGAGTTACGTAAGTTTATACTTAGACTAGTCAGCTAGCTTCACCAGCTAAAGCAAACATGTTGTGCCAGGCACAGAGCTAGATAAATCTAAGTGCTTTATTAGGGAGCCAGGTATTCAATGGTCCTCTCCTCGGAGATGACATACCTGGCTGGAATGTTCTGCCTGGCTAGTTACGCTAATATCAGTGGGTTTTAACATCTGGAGATGAGATGAACACCACAAGAACAATCGCATGTTCCCACGCTCATTACTAAAGTCACAGTTATGACAGAACAGAACAGAACAGTACAGTCACCATTACGTCAGTACCTTAAAAGTGACAGTTTCAGCTTTTATCTTGTTTTTCCAGAAAGAAAGAAAAACTAGGAAACGGGCGAAGTGTATGAGGTGAGCTAATGCTAGCAACAGGAAAATGTTGGTCTTATCTAAGCCTTGACAGGAAGAACTTGTAGTAAAGCTGACTAGAATGTTGTTCTGATGTGGACATTGAACAGATTTAAAGCCAAACATATTGTCAATGTGATGATTTATGCGATGCATAGCAACACCTCTGTTTAACATAACGATTAGCTTGTCACTTGTCCACCTCATTAATAAATGGACATATTGTGTGGACACATTTTCATCATAAGGCGGTTATTCGCTATCGGTTATCCGTGAGAGCAATGTTTATTATGTTGGACATCATTGTCAGTCACATCTGGCTGTATTTGCACTCTATGAGAGTCAACATGGACTGCAATTGACAACTGGCAAATTTACCTCCTGATCTCTGTAATGGCAATGACATCATGCTGTTAGCAATCCAGCTTGCTGTTGTTATAAGACCAGATCACTTTGATATAGGGCTGCCAACTTCAGGAAAGGAAAATAAGGGACAATCGTGGTTCTTTATAGGAAAATAAGGGACATACTCAAAATATTTGTATTTTAACAAACAGTGTATGTCATTTCAGTATCTGCAGTTAAGTACAGTATGTGTATAAAAGATGTAAAGGTTCTCAGACATAAACACATTTGGATCATTCCGTGTCAAATCAACCAAATTTCAGAAACTTTCCTGGCTCAAATTTTTGATTTTGTTCATTTTTTTTTTTTTTTTGCGCACAAAAAGTATTCATGTCGCTTCATAATATTAAGGTTGAACCACTGTAGTCAAGTTGACTATTTCAACAATGTTTTTACTACTTTTCTGGACCTTGAATGTGGTAATTTTGTTGCTTTCTATTGAGGATAAAAAACCTCTTGGATTTCATCAAAAATATCTTAAAGGTGCTGTAAGTATTATTTGAACAATGCTGTTGGACATTGTTGATATTTGAAATCAACCCAAACAAACCCACCCCTCTCTTCATTGCTCCACCTCCAAAACTCACACTCCAATACTAACCACCCTGCCCCGGCCCGATCGCCGCTGGCATGCGTGGCGAGTGCACTAACAATGACGCTAAACGCTGCATTCTCTAGCGGCCATCAGTGCACAGTGGTTTACCTGCACAACTCTCACTATCTGGCCACTGTTACACACGTAATGTGAGTGGATGTCTGTTTCTAACAGCTGACGCACAACAAAATGCTTCACGAAAAAAAAAGCGCAGTTGATGAACGAATGACAAGAAAGCACAAAAAATGAATGTACAGTACACAAGACTAAATACAAAGAGTTCATTGTTAGTCATAAACAGCACTGCAGCTCCAGACCATCAAAATCCACATGAGAAGCGGGATCAGAGCAGCCTCCGTGTCTGTTTTCAGGCCTTCCCACTTAGCTCTCTCCAGCACAGGAAAGCTTTTCTAATAAAAACGCAGGTCCTAAAGCGCTTGCCCAGTCATAAACCTTCATTCCAGTGATATTCTTTTGAGCTCTTTTGTATTGTGTCCATTTCTCGTTCTGCAGTTTTGTTTTTCTTATTTTCAAATCTCCCTCTTGCTCGTTCTGTCTCCTCGACCGTCATACGCCCCCTAATGCTGATTGGTTAGACGTTTGTTGTTGGTATCGGCCTGACTAACTTTCAAACAGTGTTTTTTCTGAAGATGAACAAAGGTTTGGAATGACATGAGGGTGAGTACAGAAATTAGATTTTTGGGTGAACTAACCCTTTAAGATGTGTGTGGGGGGGTGTACCCTGGTAAAAATAACATTGGGGTAAATTAAATTAAATCCGTGTTTTTCCCCTTGTAAAATTCACATTCTAGGGGATAAATATCATGTCATTTGGGGTCGCTTTATCCTCCGGACATAAAAAAAACCCACAGCAACAGTGTAAGCCCAATTCCGCTGGAAAACCGCGGACTTGGCAACACTGGCCCTGCTCTAGGTTACGTTCTTCATGAAGTACGTACTAGGTTACGTTCTTCAGCTGCACAGCCCTCTCTGTTGGTAAATATAATCACTACACGATTGCTCCGATAACCAACAGGCTGCTGTATGTTGGTCGGACTTTTTTGCAATGTATTTGCGGATTGTTTTGAACAAGCTGTAAAACAGGGACATTTCCGGGGACAGTTCCGGTCGGGGACAGAACAGCAAAAATCGGGACTGTCCCCGGAAAACAGGGACATCTGGTCACCCTATGCTATAAAGAACCACGATTGTTCCGTATTTACTTTTCCTGAAGTTAGACAGCTGGTAACCCTACTTTGACACCACACATAGGATGGTGCATTCTGTCACAAGGAATGACAACAGAGGCCACTTTATTTGCATATTTAATTAATTATGGTTTACCCAAATAAACTTTTGGAGTATCACTTCCTTCAGTGAATAGAGTAAAAACAATCATTTACGGTAAAGACTCTGTTTGCTCTTTATCTTTGCTGGCTTCCTTTCATACGAATCCAACAATAGATGTGACACAAAACACGTGTTCCTTATCGTCTGTTTGTATTTTGACAGGCTCTTGGCTTGCCAGTTTAACAGCTAGTTTATGTTTGAGGTTGCTTTATGTTTTGATTGCGGTCGGGGAGTTTTTTGAAAACTGTTTAGTAAGTCTTGTGACTTGGTGAAGTCATAGTGATGTTTACTTTCGTTTTTCAGTTTGGAAAGAGGAGGGATAAGAAAAGCTTTAAGAAAACGTGAGTGGTGCTTTCCCCTGCATTTGCCATGGCATTGTGTAGGGGAATTTACAGTTAAGGACCCAAATACCAGATATGATGAATGAAGACCAAGAGTTAGAGTATAATTGCCACAACAATTATACTCTAACAGAGTCCACTAACTATGTCATTACATCAGGTTAAATGATTCTGATTGGCTAAGAAATAGATAAACTAAGAAAATGTCCACACATGGACTTATAAGCAGAAGCACATCTCCAACGATTATCCAGATGACACCAAGACCACGGTTTAGGCACGGAGTGACCCTCCGAGGTCACAGAACTGCTCTTCTAGGTGCCAACTTGTCGAGAAAAACAAGTCATTCCCTCATCCAGGGTGCCAGTTGTTCATCTTTCACCAATACTGATCTGTAGCACAGAATTACTAGCGCACATACACAGATACAAATGATGCGTAGCTTCTCCAAGGTCGAAGTTGGTTTAACAGGATACTTCCCTTAAACATACTGATAAGTTGTACTTTTCTCTCAGTGAGAGGTACAGACATCATTATTCTCTAGTGTTTGAAGATGAAAATTAAAATAAATTCTTTAACATACTTTGAAGAAGTCATTCAAATCATTTAATGTTTAGAAGAATAAATGTTGATTAATAACTTGATTATAAATCACTCAAAAGATATATATTGAAGTGGCTGTGGATTCTAGAATCCACCCCCTTCAGTTGCTATGCAGTTTTTCTGTGTTTTTTTGGCGCATTACTATGCTGTTGCTAGTATGTATTATGGGCTGTTGGTGGGGTATTGCTATGTAGTTGCTAAGGTGTTTTTTGTGGGCTTTTTTTTTTTTTTTAGCTCATTGCTCTACAGTTGTTAGGGCATTACTCTGCAGTTGCTAAGGTGTTTTGTGTGTTTTTTGCACTTTGCTCTAAAGTTGTTATGGCGTTGCTATGCAGTTGCTAAAGTGTTTTGTTTGATTTTTTTCTCATAGGGTGTTGCTATGCAGTTGCTAAAGTGTTTTGTGTGATTTTTTTCATAGGGTGTTGCTATGCAGTTGCTAAGGTGTTTTGTGTGGGGTTTTTTGTGCATTGCCCTAAAGTTGTTAGGCCATTGCTATGCGGTTGCTAAGGTGTTTTGTGTTTTTTTTGCGCATTGCTCTAAAGTTGTTTGGTTGTTGCTATGCAGTTGCTATGCAGTTGCTAAAGTGTTTTTTTGTTAATTTTTTTTTCATAGGGCGTTGCTATGCAGTTGCTAAGGTGTTATTTGTTTTTTTAGCACATTGCTCTAAAGTTGTTAGGTTGTTGCTATGCAGTTGCTAAAGTGTTTTTTTGTGGGTTTTTTCCATAGGGCATTTCTATGCGGTTCCTAAGGTGTTTTGTGGTGTTTTTTTTTTTTTTTTAGCACATTGCCCTAAAGTTGTTAGGCCATTGCTATGTGGTTGCTAAGGTGTTTTGTGTTTTTTTTTTTGCGCATTGCTCTAAAGTTGTTTGGTTGTTGCTATGCAGTTGCTAAAGTGTTTTTTTATTTTATTTTCATAGGGCGTTGCTATGCAGTTGCTAAGGTGTTTTTTGTTTTTTTAGCACATTGCTCTAAAGTTGTTAGGTTGTTGCTATGCAGTTGCTGAAGTGTTTTTTGTGAGTTTTTTTTCATAGGGCGTTGCTATGTGGTTGCTAAGGTGTTTTGTGTGTTTTTTGTGCATTGCTCTAAAGTTGTTAGGCCATTGCTATGCAGTTGCTGAAGTGTTTTTTTTTTTGTGTGATTTTTCATTTCATAGGGTGTTGCTATGTGGTTGCTAAGGTGTTTTGTGTTTTTTTTTGCACATAGCTCTAAAGTTGTTAGGTTGTTGCTATTCAGTTGCTAAAGTGTTTTGTGTGATTTTTTTTCATAGGGTGTTGCTATGTGGTTCCTAAGTTGTTTTGTGGTGTTTTTTTTTTTTTTTTTTTTTTTTTTAGCACATTACCCTAAAGTTGTTAGGCCATTGCTATGTGGTTGCTAAGGTGTTTTGTGTTTTTTTGCACATTGCTCTAAAGTTGTTAGGTTGTTGCTATGCAGTTGCTAAGGTGTTTTATGTGTTTTTTGCGCATTGCTCTAAAGTTGTTAGGTTGTTGCTATGCAGTTGCTAAAGTGTTTTTTTGTGATTTTTTTCATAGGGTGTTGCTGTGCGGTTGCTAAGGTGTTTTGTGTGTGTTTTTTTTTTTTTTTTTGCACATTACTCTAAAGTTGTTAGGGCATTGCTATGTAGTTGCGAAGTTGTTTTGTATGCATTTTAAGACATTGCCATGCAGTCATAGGGGTAATCTGATTGGTTGCCATGTGAATGCTAAAGTGTTTCTTAGCACATTTTTGTGGTTTTTTGAAGGTTTTTTTTTTTTTTTTTTAAACGTATATCTGTGCAGTTGTAAAAAAAAGTTGTTTTTTTTCTAATCATTTAGAAAAATAATACCACAGCTCTTCTCAACATGATTTGATGTACATTCATGTCTATAGCACAAACAATTGTTATGCACAGAATTTTAATACTTAGGGCTAGGAGTCTGATCAAAACCATAACAGCTGTAATAATATTGAGATGTGTATCTTCTTTTATCATAAATGTAAAAGTTCCTTGTACAGACTTGTTTGTTCTTGTAGCCATAATTATTTTTTGTTCTTGCACTGGGAAAGGGCTGCAATGCAAAACATGGATTTCCCCAACGCAACTGTCTACAAAAACACCAAAGATCACGAGGCGCTGCATGCATTAATATAATCAGTGTACATAGTGAAAATAAGCTGCTAAATTATATTCAGGTTCTTCCTGCTTCTGCTAAATAGCATTAAGCATATGGGCATGGCTTTTACACACACACACACACGCACACACACACACACACACAGTTGTGAGAACATTTTGTGGTCTGGCTTTGTTTGTAGAGACTGATTTACATGTGTTTAAAATCCTGAAGACGTCTGACCTGAGTAGCGAGCCTCTGTAGGCCCTGTTCCCCATCGAGGTAAAAGCCTCACTGCAGTTTAACATCAATTTATTTGCCTGTCATGTTAGCCTAGTCATGTGTTTACAGTACATTTGGAGTTAATTGAACTAGTTGGCCTTCTGCATATAGAGTCAGTGTGCCTCGGTCATTGAGAGTAATCAGAAGGCCATGGTTATGAGGGCTGCTTCATGTTCCTGCGTCACAACATGGGAAAATGAATCGGCTCAGTCGTGCACGATGCCCATTTGGGGAGTGGCTTCGACATGGCAACCTGTGCCTGGATCTCCATTTTTCCATTGGTCCTCACACTCCCAATAACCACTTGCATAGATGTTCTCAAACTCCCAAAAATAAACTTGCATGGATGTCCTTCCATAAAAACATTTGGACTGACTGTATGAACATGTAATGGTCTGACTTTTTTCTGGAGAAAATATGAGTGGTGTTGGCCTGTCTTAGCAGTTGTCAGGGTGTTGCTGTGTTGTTGCTAGGTATTGATAAGGAGTTGCTAAGGTGTTTTGTGTGAATTTTAACACACCGATATGCATTTGCAAGGTTGTTTTGGGTGGTTAACTGCATTGCTATGTGGTTTCTAAGGTTTATTGTGGTTTTCTGGGTAGTTTTGTGTGTTTAGCACATTGCTATGTTACTAGGATACTGATATGCCTGGTTAGGTTTTTGTGTTTTTGTGTGTGTGTGTGTGTGTGTGTGGTTGCCAGGGTGTTGCTATGCAGTGGCTAAGGTGTTTTGGGTTTTAGCACATTGCTATGTTACTAGGACACTGATATGCCTGGTTAGGTATTTGTGTTTTTGTGTGTGTGTGTGGTTGCCAGGGTGTTGCTATGCAGTGGCTAATGTGTTTTGGGTTTTAGCACATTGCTATGTTACTAGGACACTGATATGCCTGGTTAGGTGTTTTTTGTGTTTTTTTGTTTTGTTTTGTTTTGTTTTGTTTTTGTTTTGAGTGGTTGCCAGGGTGTTGCTACGTAGTGGCTAAGGTGTTCTGTTTTAGCACATTGCATTGCAGTGGCAAGGACAGTGATATGTGGTCACTAAGTTGTTTTATGTGTTTTTTTTGGTTGTTACCAGGGTGTTGCTATGCAGTTGCTAAGGTGTTGTGTAAGATGTTTTTTTTTAAGCACATTGCTGCACAGTTGCTTTGGGTTTCAGGTGGTTGTCAGGATGTTGCAATGTAGTTGCTAGGACAGTGCTATGTGATTGCTAAGATGTTTTGTGTGGTTTTCTGGGTGGTTGCCAGGGTGTTGCTATGCAGTGGCTAAGGTGTTCTGTTTTAGCACATTACAATGCAGGGGCAAGGACAGTGATATGTGGTCGCTAAGGTGTTTTGTGTGGTTTCTTGGTGGTTACCAGGGTGTTGCAATGTAGTTGCTAGGACACTGATATGTGATTGCTAAGATGTTTTGTGTGGTTTTCTAGGTAGTTGCCAGGGTGTTTTGTTTTGTGTTTTTAGCACATTTCTATGTTACTAGGACACTGATATGCCTGGTTAGGTGTTTTGTGTGGTTTTCTGGGTGGTTGCCAGGGTGTTGCTATGAAGTGGCTAAGGTTTTGTGTGTTTTTAGCAACTGCAAGGACAGTCATATGTGGTTGCTAAGGTGTTTTGTGTGGTTTTTGGATGGTTACCAGGGTGTTGCTATGCATTTGCTGTGGTGTTGTGGGTGGTTGACATGGTGTTCTGAATGTTTTTAGCACATTGATAAACAGTTGCTAGAGTATTATGGCTGGTTGCTTGGGCATTGGTAGGTGGTTGTTAAGGTCTTTCAGGTGGTTGCTAAGTGTATTTAATATAATTCAATGATGACAAGGATTATCTTGAGTCTGATCACTAACTAACTAAATGCTCATATTTGTCTGACCTTTTTGACTAAGCACTTTTTGCACATCTGCCATTATTAACACCTTGTCAATTACAGTGTAGGTTTATATTACACTTTGCACTTCAGTGAACCTTTCATAGCCTGATTCATATATTTGGTTTGCTTGGAGGTCACAATGTTCCTCTGTCATGTTTATGACTTGATGACATGCTGAACGTATACCAAATCAATTGATTTTCCCAACCATTCAAAAGCTAATTTGAAGAGTTAAGCATACTCTCCTATCTGACCTTATAAAAATTCTTCTTTCAGTCTGCCGCAAACATTTATTATTGCAGGTGTGGAAGACTCTATGACAACTGGGCTAATAGTACAGTACACATATGAGTTCCCTTTAAAAGCTCAGAATTCACTGGTCCCCCAGTCGAAGTATAAAGGGGTTATTAGGTTTGTTGGGCATGTGTGAGTCTTGCACGTACAGGATCCGTCTGGAGACGACTGCAGCTGTACTGGATTATGTAGCCACTGTAATCCTGACACACACACGTGTCCACACACACACACACATACTATAGAGGTGACATCAACCATGACCGACTTTGACATCAATCATGACAAGATGCTGATTATAGGTAACTCAATCTGATTATAAACAGGATACATCTTTTAGACATGATGCATGTAAGAACACGTATGATGATAATTCAGATGTGAAGCTTCTGGCAATAGCCTTGGATTTCACAACCTGGTGTCCAACCAAGCAGGCCTAAGGCTGCACTGTAAAAAATGATTGTCTTTTTAACGGTAAAAGACTGTATAAATGCTACCGTAAAAAACTGTTAATTGGTTAACAGTACGTTTTATTACTATATACGGTGAATAACTGTAATAGATATAACCTTATATATTCAATATAATTTTACAGTAAAAATGCTGTTAAATTTACAGTTTTTGGAAGTGAAAAAGAACAAGTCATTGTATAATTTACAGTGAAAAAACGTTAATTGACATTCCCAGAATTGACCCTTCACCGGGAGTTTGATTGACAAGCGATCTAACCAATCATAACGCCGAATCTGCCATTTTGTCCGACAAAGCAGTCAGGAGTTATGCCGTGTTCCAGGCAACCCGTAACCCGTGTTTTTCCAACCTTCTACCCGTGAAAGTGCACTGGAACGGCAGTCAAACCCGTGACTTCCCACCCGTGAACTCATACTAGATCGATGTACTCCAAGTTCCGTGCTCTGACGTCACATAGCCCGCGAAACAACAATGGCAGCCCCTACGGATGCGGTGGTACACAGTGATAAATAGACTTTAGGACAATATAACGTTGCAGTCAAATTATTAATAATATAATAATGATAAATAATACACACACGATTATGTATTACAATGTTAAGCCGTTTGGCGATAGAAATGATTGTAAATGAGCATACGGTCCGCCATGCTGGTTTGTTTACATCTAGCTACCACAATTCCTTGAGCTCAGGCAGTTTGGCATGACTTGCCTGGAATGCTACAAAGTCGTGAGTCGTGTTTTAAAGTCGTGACTTACGGGCTCAAAAACCTGCCTGGAACGCGGCATTAGAAGATTAACCTCGGTGGACTTGAACTAGAAAAACGGTGTGTATTTGCGTCTTTCTGCGTTTTAAACAACATTTCTTCTTATGTTTACTCATGTTTATTTGATGCTATAAATTAACTAGTAGGAAGAGATGATCGGTTCACGAGCCGCTTGAGCTGAGGCGCTACAACAATCTGTCACGACACATTAAAGAACCACAAAACGTTTTTTATTGTTCGAATTTCTTTAAAAAAAAGAAAAGCTGCTTGTGATGAGCTTTGGTTCATCATGTGACTTTCTGTTTTGGTGGTTGTCAGTGTATTACAGGTACAAAACAGATATTAGTATTTCAGTAGGTTGGCATATAACATTATATGAGTTAATGAAATAGGCATTTTTCTGTAAATTTAAGCTAAATCTGTAAAACCTAAAATGTTTCTATCGTATTTTTTTTTTTTTTTTTTGTAGTTAATTTCTATCATCCACAGCTGACAGTTTTTTATTGTAATTTTAAGTGAGATTATTTAACTGCACTTTGCAGTCCACAGTGAAAAAAAAAAATGTTGTTTTAAATACATTTGTTTCTTTAAACGATAAAACTAAATTTACTGAGGAAAAGTAATGGTTATGATTGACATGATTTTTTTTTTTTAAGTTTGTGGAGATTTTTAAGAAAGATTTGTTAAATAAGTTTTTTTTTATTTTCAAATTCAGTTGTTTCCTGCGATTTTGTAGAAATGTATTGTGATGACGCTACAAAAACACCAGTTCAAATATGTTATCACACACAATTTCCGTAGTCAAAATATATGTAAAGTGTTTCCCTATTAAATTGTTACTTCATTTTTTCCCCCAGTCATCAGTCGTATGTGTTTGGCATCATGGATATGACCTCATGTGGATATTTCCCTGCTATATATTAGGTCAGTGTTTCTTTACTCAGATGAACTCATAGGCTTTTTTCTGATTGACCCTATGGGGGGTTGGATCAGGGCAAATAAGCTATGCCTACAGGCTCCATCAGCACAACAGGTGCCTTGTGATTCCCTGGTTAATTATGGGGCAGGATGTTACGTAATCTTTCTAAATAGCCATTAGACAGACTGCAAACAGCACCTGCTAGAGGCCAATAGATCAGCCCTGTCACTGACGGTTATATGGCATGGAAAGTTGGTTGAATTCCTGGATGACGGGAAACTCTGTGAATGTTAATTCAGGGTTGACAGCAAAGAGAGAGCATTGAGATTACACTGTAAAAAGTGCTAACCTGCAATTTTTACCTTAAAGAGCTATTTATACTTGATATAACCAATAAAAAATAGTTTTGTTGGTATAAATTAATGTTTTTAGGTTGATATTATAATCAATAATCAGTTACAATCAATAATAACAGCGATATTAAGTAAAAAAAAATACTTAAAACCAGTTCATTTAGATGTTACCATGTTAGGTTACCATTTTTTTCAGTGCACAGTACTACTATCTAAAGTTTAAAACAAAAATTATTAAATTATATAAAAATATTTTAAAATTATTATTATAAAAAATTATTAATCAAATAAGCCAAATGTCCTCCTAATTCCGATTTCCATCCCTTTATTCAATTCAAAACACCGGACAGAAGCAATCACCAAGAGTTGCAAGCAGGTAGATGCAGTTCATCAATAATGCAAACAGAACATAAGGAAATCTTCCTAAATTAGCATTAAAAAAGCACCTTTGTGCCCGAATGTCTTTTCTCTTTCTCTCATCCATGGCAACACAGAAAGGCTGGGAGGGAAAAAAAAACATGGAGATCCTGCCTTTCATCTGAGCGGGGCTTTTATCCACACTCTCACACTGACCATAAATATCAGCTGGGTTCTCCCGTTCCACCACATCCCAAAGCTTCTCTATTGGATTGAGATCTGGTGACTGTAGAGTCAGTTTCAGTATAGTGAACTCACTGTCATGTTCAAGAAACCAGTTAGAGATGATTTAAGCTTTGTGACATAGTGCATTATCCTGCTGGAAATAGCCATCAGAAGATGGTCCACTGTGGTCATAAAGGGATGGACATGGTCAGCAATGATACTCGGGTAGGCTGTGGCATTGTAACGATGCTCAAAGAGGCCCAAAGTGTGCCAAGAAAATCCATGCTTTCATGTTGTTCACACACAAATTCTGACCCTGCCATCTGAATGTCGCAGCAGAAATCAAGACTCAATGTTTTCCAATCTTCTATTGTCTATTTTTGGTGAATTGTAGCCTCAGTTTCCTATTCTCAGCTGACAGGAGTGGCACCGGTGTGTCTTCTGCTGCTGTAGCTCATCTGCTTCAAGGTTTGATGTTTTGTGCATTCAGAGATGCTCTTCTGCAGACCTCAGTTGTAACAAGTGAGTATTTGAGTTAAAGCTGCCTTATCAGCTCAAACCAGTCTGGCCATTCTCCTCTGACCTCTGGCATCAACAAGACATTTCTCGGACCATTCTCTGTAAACCCCAGAGATGGTTGTATGTGAAAATCCCAGTAGATCAGTAGTTTCTGAAATACTCTGGCACCAACAACCATGCCACATTCAAAGATACTTAAATCATCTTTCTTCCTCATTCTGATGCTCAGTTTTTGGATAGAGGCGTTGAACAGGTGTACCTAATAAAGTGGCCAGTGTGTGTTTGTGTGCACATGAACTGCTGACCTTTCAAGCACAATATATGTTATATTATTGTTAATGACACATTGATTGAAGCTACTATAAAGTGATATAAACAAACTGTATTGACATTACTAGCTATAACTAGTTGTTTTACAGGTAATGATTTTTTTATTCCTTTCAGATGACTTTCTGAATATCCTTCTTGCCATCTGTTTACCATGACGGTCTTTTAGGTCAAATGACTTTCAGTAAGTGTCAGATAAATGCCATAAAAGTCTCAAGAGATCCTTTTAGCAATGGGCATATGGCTGTATAAGATATAAAATTGCTTAAACCTTAATGATGTGTCATTATTCGGATACTTTAATTTGATACTTCACTGACGGACCAGAAGCTGCTGCTCATTCATGCTCACTTCCAGAGTCTGAATGCATTTATGCATCATCAACTAATACCAATGCCAAACCATCAGCCTTGCATGTGCCACAGCCCTCACGTGAGACTGGCCTATGCACAAGTCGATCATTTTCTAAGCTGTAAATACAGAGAAACATGTTTAAAGTGGCATTATTTCTCTGAATTTTGTCATAACTTGATTGTTTAACTTCAGCTATGATTGCAAGATCACAGTATTTTAAGCAGTCTGATTCTAATAAAATGAGGCACAAGTTTTCCACATAATTAGTAGGCCTATATGCCACATAAGCATTTCTCTCACTGCCCTTGTAGATGAAATGAAGAGACACTGTGTGTTTTGGACAAGGCTAATGCTAAATAGTGCGACTGACTCACCTAAATCCAGGTGGCTGACATCTGATCCCCATAATGTGTCGCTAAATGTACGATCATCATTGCCCACAGTTAAAAACAAGAAACATGATTGCCAAATCACTGAAACAAAACAATATGGAACAACAAGTTTGTTGTTATAGTTATTTTGCATACACTAATTGATTTAGCGACACTAAAAGCTCTTGAAATAGCCTTAGCATAATGATTAGCTTTACTAGCGTTGTTTGGCGCCCTTGATCTTCTCCAAAAAACTGTAGGAGGGAAATTTTGTCGTGTAGTGAAAGGTTTTGGAGTGGTTTTCTCTGAACACTCAATGCTAAATTGCGTTCTCATGCGACAAAAGCTAATGGACTAGGCACTACAAGCTGAATGGATGCTAGTTTTTAGCAGCAATAATCTCAATAGGTGCTAATCTGGTTTTCAGAAAACTGTTTTAAGCGGGCTAAGTATGGTTGGTATCACTTTATGATGACACACTGGTGAAATTCATGAATCTAATGAGGGACATTTATGATTCAGGACTGAAAGGATGTTTTGAATTCTCTAGAATGGTGAGTTTTTCCCAAAAAAGACCACAAAATGTTTTTCATAGCAAATAACATTATATTTCCAAGTCATATTTTCTCACTGCATTATTCTGCACTCGATGCATTATACTCTATAAGTTGTTTGTTTTAATTTTTATAATACTGACTAAATTCTTAGCTAAATACGTATTCAGGTTAATAGTGGATAGATGCTTTTCTGTGGCAGCAGCGACCCCTATAGGACTCAAATGGAACTTTATTGAAAAGACGTTTTTGGGGCAATATAATGCAGCCTATTATTTTTTCAAATATGTGAATTAATTAGTGGTTATTTCTGGAAACCTGAATCCATTTTCATGCCTGGAAGTGTTTAACACATATCAGTCTCCACCAGTGGAGTCTTCTTAAAAACAACCAATGACAGGGTACTTTATTAAAAATTAGAAAAATAGTTAGTAAAGACAGATTAAAACAGAATTTCCAGTCTTCAATGAAATGCAAAGTAGATTGAAGCAGGGAGTTTGTATTATTATTAATATTTTTGAAAGAATGCCCCAGTTTTCATTGTCAAATTTATTATAAATTTTTATAAAAACATGG